>CM035419.1:131746125-131928625 GCA_020310875.1 Ceratopteris richardii
TTAGGAAAACTCCGATCTAGAAAAATAGAGAGGTGTGCATAGAGAGAGAGAGAGTGAGAAATAGAGAGATGTAGCTCGCGTATGCAAACTCAACACTAGCAGGTTTTGTTTCAAAAAGTGATGAATGTCGAATTTTTGCTCTCGGGCCCGATTAAAACATTGTGTTAGTATGAGCATTGATATAAGCATCGGTAGTTTCCAGTAGTGTACCGATTCTCATATCGATGCTCATGCCGACACACATACCGACGCATGTGCACCGATGTGTATATTGCTTCCATGGTTTTTCAAGGGTTTTCAATGGTCATATCGACACCGGCGTGTGATCATCAGTATGCAGAACATCCGTATGCCCCTCATATGTTGTAGTGAAATGCTTCAACATAGGCACTAAAAGCAAAGAATGAAGCTTTGGGAGACCAAAACATGTTCAAGCTAATGTTAAACTTAATCTTTCCCATTTTTCAGACACCACAAGAGTTTAGCTAAGTGACAAGAGAGCTTCTCAATTAAGCAGGCTTTGGGGGGAACAAACTAGAATGGTTGACCTCTCGGGAAGTGTTGGGAACCTCCGTCTTCCTTAATCCTTGAGGTCCTCCCTTTTGCACAGCCAATGGCACGAATGATGACTTCTTTGACTCGGATGAAAAGTTATGCCAAGGTCTATGCATTGGTTTCTGGCTTAGTTGTAAGCCTTGGAGAAAGCCTTGGGTGGGTGGGTGGATGCTCGCTTCCCTCACACAAAAGGAACAAAGCTTTTGCATTAAAATGATCTAATACCAATAAAGTATTTTTATGGCAAAGCACCACACTGAATTCTCCTTTGCAAGAGCTCCATGATGACACCCTCAGAGTAGAAAGTCAAGCTCCAAACACCAACACACAATAGTTCGCACAATGGCTAGAGAATACACAAAAAAAAACAGAGTACATAGGGAGCATGAAGATAGATTTCATAGGTGTTACAAATCTAATCAAACTTACAGTCTATGGCTGACCATGCCACTATATGTTTTATTAAGGAACATATAAAAAAGTTTTTGACCGCCATTTGGCCTTTCACATGGACACTAACAGTAACAATTAGGAGCTATTTGAAGCTCATAATTGTTGGAGTTAGGCATCTGCGGAAGCACGCGAACAACACAAGGAAGAAGAAGAAGCTTGGAGCTCAACACACAATACTGAATGTATTACCACTAGTATGTAAAACGATAAGTAGCCCGTTACGGCAATAGGCATATATATGAGCCGAGAAAAAAACACCTCCTAAAGAGGGAAAAAAGTGCCTCGACAGTCCTAGTGTGTTCACACGCATGACTACCTAAATATATCAGCAAATCCCCCCTGGGAGTGATGCGGTGAACAAGGAGCTGGCACTCATGTATAAGGAATTTCCAAGCTATATGCAAATCACTCCACGAAAGGAAGTAAGCCCAAAGCTTTGCGGAAAGCTTCAAATATCTCCCTAGGGAGAGCCTTCGTGAAAAGGTTTGCAATGTTCTCCTGCGTGGGCACATATGCCAAGCTTATCTCCCTAGCAGAGAACCTCTCCCTGACATAATGATAATGCACCTCAATGTGCTTAGTGCAAGCATGGAACACAGGGTTCCTCACAACTGCCAATGCTCTCTAATTGTTAGTGAAGATGGTGGTGGTAGTAGACTGACCAACACCCAAATCAGCCATAAGGCGTCAGAGCCACACACACTCAACATTCACTATGAAAGCTACCCTATACTCAGCCTCACAACTCGAAGTGAAAAAGCATGCGAATCTGGTGGTATTGATCCCACCTTGGGATAAAACAACCCAAGTACCCAAGTACCACTCAAGTAGGGAAAGATGTGCTTAACTACCTACCAATGCTTGACTCCTAGGGAATGCATAAACTTGCTAATCTATGAGACAGCAAATTGAATATCTGGCTGAGTAATTCATAAGTAAATCAAGCCTCCAACAGCGTGCTCATAGAGAACATCATCAAATGTATCTCCAACATCATGAAGACTCGGTCATAAACCTATCTCCATACGAATGGCAATAGGTTTATAGTCTTCAAGGCCAAAACGTTGCAATAATGTGTCAATATATTTCGTTTGACACAAAGCCATTCCACCATCAATGTGCATAAATTGAATGCCCAAATAATGATGCAAATGCCCCAAATCAGACAGCTCAAATGAGGCATGTAAATCAGCCTTGAAATCAGAAATATGCTTCTCATGAGGACTAGTGAGCAGCATGTCATCAACATACACCACAATGATTAGAAGTAGATCATTAGCATGCTTGACATATAAGGTGCTTTCAGTTGGACTATTCTCAAAACCATGTGCAATCAGATAGGCATGTATCTTTTCATACCAAGCACATGGTGCTTGCTTTAAACCATATAATGTCTTCTTTAATCTGCACACCTGGTTTTCATGCCCTTTTGGCACAAAGCCATGGGGCTGAAAAACATACACTTCTTCATATAAGTCACGATTGAGAAATTTTGTTTTAATGTCCAACTGATCTACATTCCAACCATGGTGAGCTGCAAGTGCACAGATGCTACGAACAGTAGTCATTCGGCAAGTAGGAGCAAATGTTTCATTAAAATCAATGCCTCTTTCATGTGCATAACCCTATGCAACAAGCCTAGCCTTATACCTGTCAGGTGTACCATTGGGTTTATGCTTCCACTTGTATACCCACTTAGTGCCAATGGCCTTCTTGCCAGGAGGCAAGTCACATAAAGACCAAGCACCATTCCTCATTATAGCATCATATTGCACCATTCCTCATTATAGCATCATATTCAGATTGCATAATAGCCATCCGATTTTCTGAATTTTGTGCTTCATCAAACGAAACAGGCTCAATCTCATCACAAAGACTAGATGGAGCCATAGCATAGCAATCTGATGCAAAAGATGCACTATGAGAACCTGATCGAGTACAATATGATAGAGCTCCATGTAATTTGCTATCACGCAAAGTCTGCAGCACCCTTTTTGGCATAGTTTCTACCTCCTGTAAAGGCTAAGAAGTTGCCTCATTAGGACCCGCACTAGACTCTCCACCTGTAAAAAGAGGTAGCAAAGTATAATACATGTCTTTGGCGCTAGCAAATGTCTCCTTACTACATGAAAGCAATGGCTAAATAGCATCTTCCACAAAAACATCACAGCGAACCCGAATGCGTTTAGGTTGTGGATGATACAGACAATAGCCTCTACTTTCAGAATTGTACCCAACAAAAATACATTGCTTTATCATCAAATTTTCTACGATGTTGTTCAAGCACTAATGCATGTGCCAAACAACCAAAAATACGCAAATGAGCAATAGATAGCTTTCTATCATGCCAAGCCTCATATGAAGTGATAGACTGTAGCGCTTTGGTGGGACACCTGCTAAGTACATATGCTGCACACATGACAACCTCGAGCTAGAAACTCTGTGGTAACACCTGACTCTTGACCATACACCTTGCCATCTCCATGAGTGACCTGTTCATCATTCAGCAACCCCATTTTGTGGAGGTGTATACGGCACTGTATACTGGTGTTTTATCCCATGTTCAGCTAGAAATGCATTAAAATTATAAGACATATATTCCCCCCCTCGATGAGAATGGAGGGTGCCCATTTTACACGGAGAAAGATTTTCAACCAAAACCAAAAATTATTTGAAGCACATGAACACTTCAGACTTTGCCTTCAATGGATATACCCATGGATGCCTAGAAAAATCATCGATGAAAGTCACGAAGTAAAGATAATTTCCAAAAGAATGTGTCTGTATAGGACCACAGACATCACTATGTACAAGCTGCAATTTTTGAGTAGCCCGAAGTGAACCATCTTTTGGAAAGGAGGAACGCTGCATTTTGTGCAAAATATGGCCTTCACAAACATGTTTTTTAGGTGCCTCAAGTTTGGGCAAAGAGGACACCATTTCAGATTTCTGCAGGCATAGCAAACTAGAAAAATTCAAATGACCAAAGTGTGCATGCCAAAGCTTTGCATCTGACATAGTCTGAGAATCATGTACTGCACATGCCAAATCATTTACATATCTTTCATAGTCTATGAGCTTATACAACCCATGACATAAAATGCCAAAAGAAATAATCACATCACCATTTGACAGATCATGAACTGTACATCTATCATCAAAAAATTTCATAACCAAGCTAATCTTGGCTAATGCAGAAAGTGATAACAGATTTTTCTTGTAGACTCTGTTTTTAGTGTAGAGACCTCTCCAATAACCATTCCAGCCTCTTTCTTCTTTGCCTCTTTAGCAGCCAGTTTTGGACAGTTCTTTATGATATGATGAGTTCTTTTAGAGTACTTGCAAAACAATTTTTGCTTTTCTGATTTCTTTTCATCTTTGTCTTTCCTCTTTTATTGTGTAGAAATAGCAAATTTCTCCTTACTAATTGAAGAGCTCTATTTTCCTTTGCCCTTCTGACTAGCTACGAAAGCTTGATTTGCAACACACATAATGGACCTGTTCTGCCTGGATTGATCTTCCTGCAACAGAACAGAGACTAACTCCTCAAATGACAAGGCATTTGGATTGCCTTTCATCATCAACCAAAGAGTAAAATCAAAACTATGATATGAATCAAGAAGACCATTCAAAACGGTCTACACAAGTGAGTGATTTAGTATAACCTCATCAGCAAAAATCAAATGTTCCTTCAAGTCTTTGATCTTTGTTAGAAAACTATCCATAGAATCACCATTTATCTGCTCACTCTCCAACTCTTTTTGGAGGTAAGCAACACGAGCCTCATTCCTAGCTTGGTATAATGTGGTAAGTGTATCCCAAGCATTTTTAGCTGTTCTACAAGAGTGAATGTGAGAATAAAGGCACGTTTGACTAACAAATCTATCAATGCATGTGCTTGGGAATCTGTGCAATCTGAGAATAATCTGCAATATGTGCAGTAAATCCAACACGAATAGGAATATGCAGAATATCATCATCTTTGACACCTTCTACATCAGCTTCAACACCTACAATTATAATAGTTGCATGTGTGATAGGACATTTTTCAGCACCCTGCACAATGTTACACATTCCTTTTGCAACCAATACATGTCACATCATATAAGCCCACAACGGGTAGTTGCTACTATCCAACTTATCCTTAACAACCAACATACGAAATACATCACTCCTTTCAGCCATGGCCGGTGACTAAAATACCTAAAAAAGGTGAATAGAACTGCCCAGATGAATTCTGCTAAACATGTAGCAAACTTCGAGGTGCTTATATTGGAAGACTGAAACTGGTATATACCTTTTAGACAAAATAGCCTACACAAGCATTGCGATAGTGCATTCAGAGGTCGAAACGAGCTCAGATCATGATTTTGGCACCACATAGGAAAGCTCTTTTGATGTCGAAAACATGCTGAGTATGCTCACCAAAATTGGTGTGATTCTAAGATTCCAACTGAAGAGGTGTGGGTGACGCCCTAGATGAAGTGGTGACCTGCTCTAATACCAATTGTTGGAGTTAGACGTTTGCAGAAGCACGCGAACAGCACAAGGAAGAAGAAGAAGCTTGGAGCTCAACACACAATAATGAATGTATTACCACTAGTATGTACAAAGATAAGTAGCCTGTTAAGGCAATAGGCATATATACAAGCCGGGGGAAAAAACTCCTAAAGAGGGAAAAAAGTGCCCCAGTGATCCTAGTGTGTTCACACACATCACTACCTAAATATATCAACAACAATTATTTTTGGACTTTGACTTTAATATATGGACACATCCATACCTAAACAAAAATAAAAAAACATTGATAAGTGTCATGAAGCGAATCTACCAAAATGTGACCTGTACATGGACCACAAACATCATTGTGAACAAGCTACAATTTTAGTTCAATTCTTGTTGTATCTACTTCGAGAAATGAAGAATGTTTCATATCACTCAAAATGTAGGTCTCACATGCATGCTTGGATGGTTCCTTAATATAGGGAGAGATCAAACCATATCAGACTTGTTATAGGCATAAAATATTGGCAAAATTTACATGAGCAAATTATCATGCCCAATTTTGGCATCTAAAATGATTTGCAAATATTTTATTGCACACGCATAATAACACCTACATTTTTATTGTTTTTAGCTATGATAGGAGGTATTTCAACATGATGCATTATACCCCATAATGGGTAGGTGGAAACATCCAACTTATCCTCAATAGCCAACATGGAAAACACATAATTCGTCACATCATGAAAGCCCATAATGGGTAGGTGGAAACATCCAACTTATACTTAATAGCCAACATGCAAAACACATAATTTGTCTCAGCCATGGCTAGTGATTACACCATGACGTAGGATTGTTTTCGTGAAAAAAAACATCTCCTTATAAATTACCTTCTCAATTCAATTCCTTAAAAGAATTTTTTGAAGTTTCAAGAATTATCTCTAACGATATTTTCTAGGTTTTGATTCCTTTCAAAGATCATTTAATGATCTCATACTATTTCCTTGGAAACTTGAAAACCTTTGGATAGAATGTCCATACTTCTTTGCTATTATTTTCAGAAAAGAAAGAGCTATCCCTCCAAGTTCTTGATTTTTTTTTTCATTTTCAAGTCCAACTCATTATACAGAGCCAATTTTTAGTGACAAAAAGCTTTTCACTTTTTGTCTTTAGATTCTTTTCTTACTAAAGCTTTAAGTAGCTACCTCAAGGACATTAGATGAACCCCTATACTACTTAAGTCTAAGAATCCACTCATGCTTTTGGATTTCACCTTTATTTAAGGATGGGTAAACTTTACATTGTACCTTCCATAGACTTAATTACCATCGACATGGCTGTAGAAAACATACTTGGAATTTTTACTTTCTTTAGACTTAGAACATCTTAATGGTTTCACACTTTCCATTGGATAAATGAAACTTGAGTGAAAAATTCCCAAAAGGAGTTTGGGACAAGCATTGCCAAGGTTGATCAAGTCTCATTGATCGTGTGATAAATTAAGACTTAGTCTTTATCATTAAGATCTCTCGAACTTGTCTAAGTCTTTTTTGCTTACTTGGAGGATTTACATAGATCTTTTCCTCAACTGAAGTCCAACCATATGCTAATGCCTTTTTTGATTCCAGAGCTAAGAATCCTATCAATATTGATACACCTTCAGGTTATACCAATCATTGGACTTAAGTACCACTACTAGTGGTTTGTGACTTTTGCAGAACTACTTGCTAGCTAATGAGTTTGAAGAATTTCATGATCACTATTAGGGAATATTTTGTTCTTCCAATACTTGACATTCCTTTTAAGGAATGAAATTACCTAAGAAAATGATTCATCATGGAATCCACTACACTTCTCTAATAGTTTTTGAAAGAAATTCTTGACTTTTGGACAAGACTATTGAAGTTTTATTGTTGGAATGGTGTTCATGTCTCGAGTATCAAACTGAAGGATCACGTAAGGATATGTTTTCCCATTTTCTAAATAAAGTCTGGCTAGAAATTTCATTTACATGTGTTCCTATTCTTGAGTTCGAAAAAATTATTATCATTGTTCAATCGTTTGATTTTACTAGAGTACTTTAAACATAATTCAACAATCCACTTTGATTTCATAGTTTAAAGTACACACATCTTTTGATGATTGAACCAATTTATAATAATTATACTATGATAACATCATCCTCTTATTTATCTCTTAATAATAATTGGGATTATTTCCTAGAAGTGATATATGTTAATGATTGATCTTTACAAATAGCTTGTCCAAAAGATACACTTTTTCAAACTGAAGTAGTGCATGCCTACTAGAGTGTCAAGAAAGCTAATGCTTTGCTCCTCATAAGAGGTAGAACTTGTGCATGCTACAAATAGAATCACTTTTAGGATTAAGCATCCCAACTTTTCTAGATTAAGAAGCTATTTTCTAGGTAAAGTAATTGAATAAACGTCTAGATCTTGAAGATGTTTACTTTCTTTAACTTGCAGCTTAGCTTTAATAATTTTATCCTTTTTTCTTTTCTAGGATGGATACTTCGAAAGAAAAAAGCTTTCATCATCTGATGGCTTTTATCTATAGAATATTGTTCTTGCTTTGATACCAATGCAACAGACTAACAATTATGACCACCACCTGCTAGAGAGATGACTCTCCTCCCAACCATTTGCTTATATATATAGCTCTCTCCAAGGGACTTCCTTCTTGGGAAAGTAACTACCCATGTGCGGGCCATGTATTTGCATGTGTAGAGTGTCCTAGTTAACTAGAGTTTACTCAAGTGGATGCTTCTAGAAGGCTCTATATTTCTTTGGGCAAAATACTCTACCAATGTGTTCCATGAGATTTGAACCCAAGACCTCCTCCTTCACACCCTTGAGGCTTAACCACTAAGCTAAGTGGATCACTTCTTTACAAAAGCACATGACCTACTACCTAAGTCTAGTCTCGAGATCTTTGGTCATACATATGGGTGACCAAATGGTATCGGATTTGAGATCTATCTAAACGTGTCGGACCCTTAGAACAAAGAATTACTATATTACAAAAAATTTACAATCTGTCACTCTCAATATAAATCCAGCCCTAATATCATGCAGTTGAGCTCTCACCACCCTGTAAATAATGAGTATACGCACATCCTTGGAATTATTACTATCAATGAGCTTGAGAAATTATTGATGATAGAATAGAAATTCAATCATTATTTAAGATAGATCGCATAGAATATGCATTATATACATCACTAAAACATGATTTTGTAAATAACATAGTCAATGTGTGTGTGTGTATATGTATATATATATATATATATATATATATATATATATATATATATATATATATATATATATATATATATATATATATATATTTATATTTATATATATACATACATACATACATACAACATATACAAAAACTGTATATATTCGAACAAACATAAAGAATATATATGTTAACGTATATGTCTGCATTTATATAAACGTATGTATGCATATATAATTTTATGTAGATCAATATAGTTATATAAAAAGTCTATAAATCTGTAAACATATATGGTAGAATATAATGTAACTTTGAAGACTAGAAATTGTTTAACATAAATAGTTCTCCAAGAGACAATGGCCATAATTAAAATGCTTCAAAATTGCTTGGGATCTCCATGTAAGTCATTTATGCTTAACCGTGACACTGGCCATTTAAAGTCCATATATAATGAAAAATATTTGTACATGTGTTGTACATTAGAATAAACTCTCATAGCTTCAGATATGGCTCTATAGTAAAAGTAGGGTCAAGGAAACCTTGCATCGGTCAATTAAATCTCAAGGGTACTGGAATGGGTATGCATATATGTATAAATGAATGTACGTTAAGATATGCTTGCAAAGTCAATCGATGCTTGATGGTACTGGAATATGACAGTATGTATTTTCGGAGACTACTAATTACTTTACTCGTAAGTAAGAGAGCAAGAGATAGGTATAGATGTAAATATGTATGTATGTAGCTACATATCCGTATATGTATCTTTGTATGTATGTGTGCATGTATGCATGTTAGTATGTATGTATGCACTTATGTATGTTTGTGTGGGTGTTTGTAGGTATGCATATTTGTATGTATGTATGAATGCAAGCATGATTGAATATATCTATGTATGTATGCATGAGTGCATGATTGTATGTATATTCTTTATCATCTAAAGTTTTGTTATGCTAGTATATATGTCTCTATGGATGCATGTACATTATAAGAAGAAAATCATTTACGAAGGTCCTTGTAAGTAACGTTCTTGGATGATTGATTATCCACCATTTTTAAGATGTTTATCACAGAGAACATATACAATGAACCTTTCTATCGAGAGTGGTTCTAAAAATTAGACTTTTGTTTCTCCCCCGTGTTGCTCCCCCGATACGATACCATCATGGCTGCGATACGATACTGAGTTGCTCCTCCGATACGATACCATCGTGGCTGGGATATGACACGGAGTTGCAGCGATACGATATTGAGCTGCTCCCTTGATACGATACCATTGTGGCTCGTTCGTGCATTGATCCAAATCCGATAACCTTCATGGATCCTTCTTTTGCAATTGTACGTAATAATGGTTGCTCATGGCGCTCTACAATTGTCTTTGTAGAGGGGGAATGATTTTCTTTTTTTGCGAATTGCGTCTGTTGGATTTCATTTGGGTCAGCGCATGTACTGGTGTCATTTGGAGGACTCGAACCATTTGCTTTGTCTTGATGATCTGGCATCGATGTGCACCTTCATTAGTGACTTCTCCATCCTCCATCATCGTTTGCAGATAAGAAATTCTAGCTTTTGTAAAAGAAATGAGCCTTATTCTCGCCATGGCAATCATTGGGCTTGAAGCTATTTTGTTTTGGGCATTTGGTGTCACATTGCGTTACTACTTCGGGGTATCGCCAACACTACCCCGTACTTTGTGGTATCGTCACTTGTTTCCGGAGTTTTATAAGTGGATACTCGTCAGCTTGGTATTTTGGAGATGTAAAGGACCGAAACCTTAAGCTTCTCTCTCTGTTTGTGAAAGTGTATCGCCATAGCGCATTTCTAGGCCCCTGTCATGGCTTTGGTGGCCCCCTCCCTAGTGGTTAGCAACTTGGCCCTCACTTAGGTGGTGATTGGAAACTTGGCCCCTATCTTGGAGGGGGGATCTTGTGTCGGTCACGAGGCTACTGAGGATTTCAAGCCTCCCTTGCTCTCTCTTAGTAGAGCTACTATTTCATCAAAAAAAGGAACTCAAAAAAGTTTGTCTCATCGGACAAGTGTTCGGCCTTAGGTCACCACTTCAAATCGTGCATCAGCGGCTCCAAAAAGAGTGGTTCCCCGGTGGCTTGATTGTTAGCAAATATCAATTCCTACCAGCTAGCCATATGCTGCTACCCTTTGAGAATGAAGATATAGCATTCCAAGCCCTCAATGTCGGAACCTGGAAACTCGGGCAGGGGACCATGTGCCTATTCAGACGGTCCCCCGATTTTACTCTTGACAAATTGAAATCTTTCCGCTACCCTCTCAAGGTCGAGCTCACTAACTTGTTGTACTTCTTGTACAACATTGTGTGGGACATTGTATCTCCAATCGGCAAGCAATTGGCTTTGTGGGAGGATGTTCAAGGCTTCATTTACGAAGGTGCGAGTCAATCTTTCAATGCTCAATGGCACCCTCAAATCTTTGTCGAGGATGACCTCAACACGCCATTTCCATAAAAGATCAACGTGGACCTAGGCGAAGGGGACGTCTGGGAACAAGACGTTAATTACAAAAATCTACCTAACGCATGTTTCCCTTGTGGCCAATAAGGCCACATGATTAAAGATTGCCCATAGAGACAAAAAAGCAAACAAAAACAAGAATCTTCTAGAAAAACACAAGACAACAATGGAACATTGAGCTGCATGGTGAATTATGAGGAAGTCAAGGGCTCCCAAAACCTTGAAACCGATTCAGAGGGGTTCACAAAAGTCAAAAGAAGAAGGAAAAGAATCCCTAGGGAAACTTTTGAGACAAACCGTATTCCAGATATCCCCCCCCCCCCCAAAAAAAGAACATGTATTGCAATGTGGAAAAGGAGATTAATGAGCTCGATTACCCAGGTAGGAACCAGTGTAAGGAGGTACCAGCGACAAAGCCCTCGAGATCCCTGACAACAAAGAAACCAATCAGGAGGGCTACACTACAAGAAAAGGAGATGGCTTTACCACTAGTAAGGAAGACAATATGGATAGTGAAAGTTCTATCATTGGATCGACTAATCAAGAAACGGTTTCCTATTAATACCAACAGGTGGCCTCTTGCAAGGGAAAAAATTTGATTGAGGTACCCTAGAAAAGCCCCCAAAAGAACAAATTACTAAGTCGGCACCCCCTCCTACAAAGGGGGTACCACATGTCAATGATCATCATCTCAATAAATGATAGGGGGCTGACTAACCCCTTGAGAGCGACCATCATTGGTGAATGGCTTCGTGACATCAGCCTAAATCCTGAATTTATTTGTATCCAAGAGACTAAAAATAATGAAGGAGACCTCTAGAAACGCCTTAGACATGTCTCCCCAATCCACGTCTAGATTTTGACATCGCATGCCCGGGGTCCGGTGGGATATAATTGGTATCAATCAAGTCTGGTTTGAAAAGATAGAGAACTCCATTGAAGACTAAAGCCATCAGTGAATCACCATTTCCTTTCGTGCCCCATTTTGATTCACGTAGTTTCTATTTACACCCCAAACGGGGATTTGGAGAGACTCAACACCTGAGCCTCCTTGGACTCATTCCCCCACAATGTGCTAATTTGTGAAGACTTCAATGTGGTGGATGACCCTATAGATAGATGGAACAACAAGGGCTGGGTCATCGACAATCCTAAGAAAGAAACATGGGACAAAACCAAACTACAATTGGATTTGGTCGAATTCAAAGATTTGAATGGATTCTCGTGGTCAAATCTCCAAGGAGGGGAGGACTTGAGGAAAGCTAGATTGGATAGAAGCTACAATGCTCAAAGCACTATTCATCAATGGGATCATTCATCCCTCTCGCAATGCACTAACCTCACCATCTCTAATCACTACCCGATCATTATCTCATTCCAACCTCTCACCAAAACTTGTAAGGCTCCTTGGTTTCATCCATGCTCGACTTATTTGTCGCTCCCCTCTGTCCATCAAGAAATTGTTGAAGTGTGGAAGGAGGCTTTCGCCAATTGTTCATCCCCGGCCAAGAGCTGGAGATGTGTAGTCATTAAGTCTCCGCAAATCATGATGAGGACCAGGAAGATGCTCGAGGCTGTTCGGTGGGGACGTAAAGAAGCTCTGTATCATAGACTCTAGCAACTTGAGGAGGAAGTGAACAAAGGAAATGCTCAATCCCAAAATGGTCTACGAAGAATCAAAGCACTATTGAGATATGAGGAAGAAATACAAAGGAAAAACTTGCAAATATTCTTTAAGGAGTGGTGGGCTTGCAAAGCCAACAAGCCTACCAAAAGAGAAACAAAACAGAGAATTGATCCCCCTACTAATTGACTCAAATGGGCATGTTTGCAAGATGAAAGAAGAAAATATTGGAATTATTGAAGAACATTTTATGAGACTCCTTGGGATCTTGACTCCCCTCGGCTTCTAAATGGCTTGCTATGCTGGTTTCCTCCTTATCATCGTCTATTGATTCGTCTTCTCGAACAATGACCTCTCCTTCAATGACCTCTTCTTCTCGAACAATGATCTCTTCCTCCTCAACTATCGAATGAATCTCTGAGTCTACTGAGATGGACTTTCTTCTACATCTATGTTTTCAAAAATTTATCTACTACGTGGAGCGACTTGTAAAACAAATAGCCACTCTGGGTCTTTTGAATCTGGTATAAAAACAACTTGCTCACAGTGTTCGGGAAGTACAAATGTATCCCTTTCATCTGTCCATAATCTTGTGGAGTCGACTTGAAGGAAACCGCTCTTATCTCATCTCACTGTTGCGTTTCTTCCAGAGGTGACTACTTTGAACCATTTCACGTCAAAAACAAAGTAATTAAACTTTCTGAAAGATAGTTTCAAGATGTCTTGAATCACACCACAATAATCTAACTCGCCTTCTAGAGCATTATCATCTCTTGCACTCGCTCTACTTTTTTGCAAAAAAATCACCATCACTCCACTATCAAAAGTAGATCGGTTTTGATCGATTCGTGCGATTCGAAAGTGTCGTCCATGAGACCATAGTGCACCGTATTTAATATACTCCCAATCACATCCTTTTGCGAGTTCTTCTTCTTCTTTAGAGATATCTTCACTCGCTGCCTTTGCTTGTGAAACCGCTACATCTAGCCATCTGCTCGTTGGAAAAGGTGGGAGAGGTCGAAGATTTTCTAGAAGAGGCAAGTTCATACCTTTCTAACCAGTTTTGCATAGGCTCAGAGTTAACTATGCAAAACTTCATTGCCTTCTCTCTGAAAGCTGCATCCAATTTTCTTTGCAATCCTTTACCTTGTGGTTCATCGCCTACGAGACGAACATCTTCATCATCGCTCCATAAGCGAGGCATTTCGGGATCCGATATACGTAGAAACTCAGTTATGAATACAAGAGATTCTTGTACAAGCCATCCCTCTGCCATGCTACCCTCTGGACGTGCTCTTTGTCGAACAAACCCTTTTAATGTCTTCATAAAGCGCTCTTAGAAGAACATCCATCGATTATGGACAGTTCTTGTTATTGCAACTTCATCTACTACATGAACCAATAAATGAAGTTGAATAGTGAGAATACTTATGGGAAAGTATTTCTCTACCATACAAACAGCCTCGATAGCATTGAGTTTCGCACTCTCTATGCTATCTCTATTTATCTCTTTAGAAGATATCCACCGTACTAAAGAACTAATTTTATAAATGGTTTTCGTACATCCTCTGAAAGACAATCTTTTAGGGCTACAGGGAGCACAAACTGTAAAAACTTGTGCCAATCATGAGACTTGAGTCCTGCAAGATCGTCGTTTTGTGTGAAAGTAGTCTTTAGACATCTCATGCATCCAGTAGGTGTACGAAACTCTGAAATTGTTTTCTTCACTTGTTGCTCTTCCATCCTGCGAAGCACCCAAGGAGCTCTTGGTAACGATACTGTTTCCTTGGGCTTAGTAATTGCCCACACCTCTCACATACGACCTCGCTCTTCTAAGTCATCTCTTTGTGCTTTGCTTTCTTTCTTTCCGATCAAAGTTTTCCAAAGCATCTCTCCCATATTCTTGAAAATATGCATCGGGTCTACCAAATGATTGATCACCAATTCACTCCAATAAGGGAGTTCATGAAAAATGAACAACTGTTTCATGCCAGCAACTGGATTTTCTGAATCCCACAGTTGTTTCCAATCGCTAGCTTTCATTTGGTGTTGCGCTTGTTGACCAATTTATCCTTCATGTAAAACATGCCCATCAGGCAAATATCTATGATGTCCTTCATAGATAGTTTTACGTAGTGCTTTGGAATAGCGTGCTTCGAGTCGTGGTCCGCATAAAGGACAAGCATGGGTTACTAACCCGAAATCGATAAACCTGAACATTCACCATAACCAGGCCAATCATGCATTGTCCACATAAGTATGCCTTGCACTCGCATGTCTCGTCTTCTTATAGGTTGAGACATGTCACGCACAGAGATCCCATCCCATAAAATGCGCAGTTCTTCCACAAGTAGTGCAAGATATATATCCATGTTTTTTACCTTATAATTACCTGGTACAATAAGAGCTAATAATAAATTACCTTTCTTTGTGGCCAACCATGGTGGGATATTATAATTGACCAAACATACATGCCATGTGCTCCATGAAGAACTGCGTAATCCAAATGGATTCACTCCATCCATAGCTAGGCCTAGACGTATGGACCGAGGCTCACTAGCAAACTCTGGCCACTTACTATCTATGTGCTTCCAAGCATCAGAGTCAGCTGGCACTTGCATTACATTATCTGTAGACCTGCTCTTTGTATGCCATGACATTAACTCAGCTATAGATTTGCATCTAAACATGTTCTTAATTCGTTGAATGATAGGAAAGTGGATAAGAACCTTTGTGGGGATTGCTTCGCCTATAACGTCTTCTCTAAATCTATTTGCTCCACACTTTGGACATACGTGGAGATGCTCATACTCATTCCAAAAGAGAATGCAATCATTCGGACAAGCATGAATTTTAGTATAATCCATTCCAATGGACTGTAAAAGTTTTTTTCGCATCTCCACGTGTTGGAGGCATGTCATTGCCCTCTGGCAAAATTTGATCTTTAAGAAGCGTGCAATAAGCAATTAAAATGATATTAGTAAATGAAGTTATTGTGATACAACAATGAAATCCAATTTGTTCTCCACTTACCTGAACAACTCAGTGACACTACTATCTGACCATCCATAAATGGATTGCAGATTGAGCATCGCGAGTGAAGCACGTAGTATAGATATCTTTGCTCCATTGTAAAGTGGTAAACGAGCTAATCTTCGCATGTTTTCATATTCTTCATCAACTTCTGATCGTGGAATTTCTGTTGTGTCCATGAAACTCTCGACACCTTCTTCGTCCATCTCATAAAATGCTTCAAGCATCTCTTCCATATGGTCATTCTGTGTAATATTATTAGTGCTTGCTTCTACGTCTAAGTCCTTTTTTTGCTCTCTTTTGTCCACGAGAGGTTATCGGTGCAATGTCGTTTGGGTCCATCTACTCACTTGGGGGACCATGCGAATGATAACGTAGGTTTTCCAGTCAACTCCTATCAAAGGATCCATACTCTCTAACATGCGCAGTACAAATCCATCGTTTCCGATAAATTTGATACTTGCACTGTGTGCAAGGACATGCCATTCTCTCTTTAGGATCCAAAGAAGCCATCTGCTACAATATGGACATTTTAGAACATTTTAGAACATTTGTTTTTTTATTAAACCTAAAAATCTAACTCTTAAAGACCTAAATACTTAAATACCTAAAAGACTTAAAACCCTAGTTTTAAAACTCTAATCTATATAGCTATCCTATTTTATCTATATATTCGGATTTCTTCTTCATTGATCCTATTTTATATATATATATATTTATTTATTCAGATTTTTCTCCTCTTAATTAAGATATATGTATGCCTAAACCCTAAAACCCTAATTTCAAAGATCTAGACCTAAATTATGTATATTTCTATACACATGTGTATATACATGTATATATGTATTATATGTGTATGTGCATGTGTGTATATATGTTATGTACGTGTTAAAATCCTAAAACCCTAATCCAAATGACCTAGAATAAAACATGCATATATATGTATGCATGTGTATATATATGTGTACATGTATATATATGTGAATATAGATAGGTATATAAGTATGTGTGTTTGTGTATTGTATATATATTCACTCTATTTAATATGATTAAATTTAAATCTATTTTTATATATTTAATCATATATATTTCATTTATTTATTTAAAATACTAGTTCTTATCATATTTTATTATCTATATAATTATCCTACCTTATATATATATATATATATTTATATATTTAGATTTTTTCTTTACTTAATTATATTTAATTATATATATTTAATTAAATAATTTAAAACAATAATTCTTTTTATATTTATTTATGTATATAATTATCTTATTTTATATATATATTTATTTATGTATTCAGATTTTTTTCTTATGTAATCCTATTTTTACATGTTTAATTTTATATATTTAATTATAAATATTTAATTAAATTATTTAAAACACTAGTTCTTTTTATATTTATTTATGTATATAATTATCTTATTTTATATATATATTTATTTATATATTCAGATTTTTTTTCCTTACGTAATCCTATTTTTATATATTTAATTTTATATATTTGATTATATATATTTAATTAAATTATTTAAAACACTACTTCTTTTTATATTTATTTATGTATATAATTATCTTATTTTATATATATATATTTAATTACATATTTAGATTTTTTTTCCTTACATAATCCTATTTCTATATATTTAATTTTATATATTTAATTAAATTATTTAAAACACTAGTTCTTTTTATATTTATTTATGTATATAATTATCTTATTTTATATATATATTTATTTATATATTCAGATTTTTTTTCCTTACGTAATCCTAATTTTGTATATATTTAATTATATATATTTAATTAAAACCCTAATCTTAAAATTCTAGATCTGAAATACTAAACCCTAAAACCCTAATCTTAAATATGTAGACCTAAAATATTTATATTTCTGTATACATGTGTATATACATGTATATATGTATTACATGTGCATGTGTATGTGTGCATATATCTTATGTAGGTGTTATAACCCTAAAACCCTAATCTTAAAGATTTAAATCTAAAATATGTATATTTTTGTATGCATGTGTATCTACATGTATGTATGTATTATATGTATATGTATGTTTGTGTATATATGTTATCTACGTATTAAAATCCTAAAACCCTAATCAGAAAGACTTAGACTTAAATCTGAAATACTAAACCCTAAAACCCTAATCTTAAATATGTAGACCTAAAATATGTATATTTCTGTATACATGTGTATATACATGTATATATGTATTACATGTGCATGTGTATGTGTGCATATATCTTATGTAGGTGTTATAATCCTAAAACCCTAATCTTAAAGATTTAAATCTAAAATATGTATATTTTTGTATGCATGTGTATCTACATGTATGTATGTATTATATGTATATGTGTGTTTGTGTATATATGTTATCTACGTATTAAAATCCTAAAACCCTAATAAAAAAGACTTAGACTTAAATCTGAAATACTAAACCCTAAAACCCTAATCTTAAATATCTAGACCCAAAATATGTAGATTTCTGTATACATGTGTATATACATGTATATATGTATTATATGTGCATGTGTATGTGTGCCTATATGTTATGTAGGCGTTATAACCCTAAAACCCTAATCTTAAAGATTTAAATCTAAAATATGTATATTTTTGTATGCATGTGTATCTACATGTATGTATGTATTATATGTATATGTGTGTTTGTGTATATATGTTATCTACGTATTAAAATCCTAAAACGCTAATCAGAAAGACTTAGACTTAAATCTGAAATACTAAACCCTAAAACCCTAATCTTAAATATCTAGATCTAAAATATGTATATTTCTGTATACATGTGTATATACATGTATATATGTATTACATGTGCATGTGTATTTGGGCCTGTATGTTATGTAGGTGTTATAATCCTAAAACCCTAATCTTAAAGATTTAAATCTAAAATATGTATATTTTTGTATGCATGTGTATCTACATGTATCTATGTATTATATGTATATGTGTGTTTGTGTATATATGTTATCTAGGTATTAAAATCCTAAAACCCTAATCAGAAAGACTTACACTTAAATCTGAAATACTAAACCCTAAAACCTTAATCTTAAATATCTAGACCTAAAATATGTATATTTCTGTATACATGTGTATATACATGTATATATGTATTACATGTGTATGTGTATGTGTGCATATATGTTATGTAGGTGTTATAACCCTGAAACCCTAAATTTAAAGATTTAAATCTAAAATATGTATAGTTTTGTATGCATCTGTATCTACATGTATGTATGTATTATATGTATATGTGTGTTTGTGTATATATGTTATCTACGTATTAAAATCCTAAAACCCCAATCAGAAAGACTTAGACTTAAATCTGAAATACTAAACCCTAAAACCCTAATCGTCAATATCTAGACCTAAAATATGTATATTTCTGTATACATGTGTATATACATGTATATATGTATTATATGTGCATGTGTATGTGTGCATATATGTTATGTAGGTGTTAAAACCCTAAAACCCTAATCTTAAAGATTTAACCCTAAAACCCTAATCCTATTTTTATATATTTGATGTAAAAAAAAACCTCAAAATAAAAAAAGGATTATATGTGTGTATGTATGCATGTGTGTATATAGTGTGTGTATGTATGCATGCGTACATGTGTGTGTGCGTATGTATACATGTGTATACATGTGTGTGTATGTGTATGTGTGTGTATGTAGGCATGCATGTGTGTGCATGTGTGTGTACGTGTGTGTATGTATGCATGCATGTATGTGATGTGTGTGTATGTTTATGCATGTGTCTACATGTGTGTGTATGTATACATGCATGTGTGTATATGTGTGTATCTATGCATGTGTGTATATATGTATGTATGCATGCATGCGGGTATATGTGTGTGTATGTATGCATGCATGTGTGTATATGTGTGTATATATGCGTGTGTGTATGTATGTGTGTATATGTGTGTGTATGTGTATGTATGCATATGTGTATGTATGCATATGTGTATATATGTGTGTGTATGTATGTGTGTATGCATGTGTGTGTATGTATGCATGTGTGTAAATTTATGTGTGTGTGTTTGCATGCATATGTGTATATGTGTGTGTGTATGTAAGCATGCATGTGTGTATAGGTGTGTGTATGTAAGCATGCATGTGTGTACATGTATGTGTGTATGTATGCATGTGTCAATTAATGTGTATCTTCCTTTCTCTTCTCTCTCTCTTTCTATCTCTCTCTCTCTCTCTCTCTCTCTCTCTCTCTCTTTCTCTCTATTTCTCTCTCTCTCTCTCTCTCTCTCTCTCTCTCTCTCCTTCTCTCTCTATCAATAGCGAATAAAAGAATAACTTACAAGTATGTCCCTCTTTGAATCGTTGTCGTCAAAGCGTAATGTAGGTCGTCTCTCGTCCAATTCCAAACAATCGACACCAAAGAACTTCTGCAAAATCAACGAAAAGAGAAATTAGAAACCCTAAAGCATATAGAAACACAAATGATAACAGTACGCGCAACACTTACCAAGATGTGAGATCTAAGCCAAGAGAGAGTGTGTGTGTGTAGAGAGAGAGATCCGTGTGTGTGTGTGTGTGCACAAGACAATGGAGGTTCACGCGTGCAAGTTCGACAGTAGACCGACAGCACTCAAACACGCGCAAAAATGTAAAGTTTTGCTGTCGGGTTCACGGTATGTTTAAAACTCGCCGCCGGTATAGGCGCAGGTATGGACGTCGGTATACGTGTCGGTAGTTGCCAGTAAATTACCGACGGTTATACCGACGCTCATACCGACGCCTATACCGACGCTTATACCGGTGGCTGTGGGCCACACGGACGATCCGTTTAATGCCCAAAAAACATTTTGCAGGTATGGTCATCGGTATACGCAACGGTACTCCCAGTAGTGTCATCGGAATAACCATCGGTACACCCAGGAGGCGATGCAGCAGAAGCCAATTATCGATGCATATACGGACGTTTATACCGACGCATATATCAACGCTTATACCGACGTATATACCGACGCTTATACCGACGTATATACCGATGCATATACCGATGCCTATACCGACTCTTTGGTACTGACGCGCAAACCGACCTTTACACTGGCGTCACGACAAATAAAGCCGTGGTCATTTTCCTCGGTAAAAACCTCGGTATACCATCGATCTGTTGTAGTGATGGCAAGTTCTTCATAGGGGAATCTGGACCAACCTTAAGGCAAGCAAAATACATGGGGTGCCTCCCTGGTGTACGCACTGCTTCCATTCCATTGAAGATGTTGTTCACATCTTCTTTACATGTCCCAATTCCAATAGGCTCTCTTAGATCATCAGAAAGAAAATTAGACTTCAGAAGCACATTAGCTGGAAACAAGCTCTGCTGAGAGAAGCCATCGGCTACTCGGCGAGTCTCTAGAATGCCATCACAGGGGAGGTCCTGTGGAAGATCTGGCGTGAAAGATGTGCTTATAACTTTGGTGACTCTCCCAAAGAGGGGTCGATTGAAAAATCGTTGTTCTTGCTCGCTAAAAGAATTGTCAACTGTAAGAAAGCCCCCCCCCCCCCCCGTTTAGGCATCATAAAGTGCTCCTTCTGATCAACAACAAGATTAAGCCAAAGTGGGCCCCACATGAGAGTGACAAGAGGGTGATTCTCCTTCTTTGTAATGCCATCTAGCCTCTCTAAGATCTATCCCTACTCTATGGGACTTGGGGGGTCTCGTGGGCACTAGTCCCCTTCATTTGTACGTTTCTTTTCCGTTTATTTAATACAAAGAGTTGGCTAAGGCCGAACTTCCTTTATATTGGAAAAAAATTAGACCTCAACATTGTTGGCTCGTATTTCCTGGAGCCATGACCTTTTCAAAGACACAAAATCAGAAGATAGTAGCACTATGCTAGAACACATTAACATGTAATAAACAGTTTCTCAAAACCCAAAACAAGAAACCGATGAAGGCTTGGTTTTGAAGCATTTAGCTTTATCTTGAAATACATAAATAATGTAAGAAACCGATGCAGACTTGGTTTTTAAACATTTAGTTTTATCTTGAAATACATGAATAACACAAGCTTATGCAGGTATAACATTCAAACAAGAATAATGCGTATAGCATTTTTGTTGATATTGAAGGGTCCTATTTACCCTGCCACGTGTACATGCTGAAACTCGTGATAGATAAACGCCATGAACAAAACCTTACTTCCAGTATATTTCCTTTTTCTTTTGAGCAAACAGGAAAGAAATCATGTATTAATGATGTTTTATTACAAGCAAGTCATGAAGTGAGTGAAGAGAGTTTTATCATAGTTCATTACAAACCCATGGATCATGACAATAGCATACATCGATACAATGCATGGATCATGACAAATATTGTAGATGAATACAAGGACAGCAAAGATTATCTGCATTTAGGAGGAGAATTCTCGAGAATATCAAACTGGCTCTTAGAATGGTCATCTTTTACAGCATTAAGACACTAATTACCAATCCTTTTCAAAGCAATATAACATTTGAAAATGAATGTTCTTATGTTATTATTAAAAATTGGCTCCTTGGTTGCCTAATGGACCACAGAACTTAAAACCTCCACAGGTTCCAAAGAGCCAAATCAAATTTGCTGCTACATCCAAACAAAGCTTTTGTAACCAAGCTAGCATGTGGAGATAATGGAAGCTCATCCACTCAACAGAAGCCAATATCTCTTGGCGAGTTGAAAATAGCAAGACATGAAAAGAGTACTTAAATCTTCCAGCTCTTCACACAATTTGCATAACCCTTCATCTCTCCACACACTTTGCATAACCCTTCACACTTTGCATAACCCTTCATCAGTATAGCATTTCTTGGTGTTTCTTCCAGTATTACTTACTTGGTTGGATAGTTCGAGAAAGGATGTGCTTTGGATTTCAATAGGCCGCCAAGTTGCTACCTGTTCCTTTTTTTTTCTAAATGGAGGTTCAGCCAAAGTCTACTCCCTCGGACTTTAACTTTGAAATTGCAACTGTACAAGTGAATGGGCATAGTACCTGTGGGACCCTTCGTATCCCACAAAGCAGAGGTTAGACAAAGAGACATGGTTACAACTGAAAGAAACATGGTTTTAACTGGCCTAAGCCATAAAATGTCCAGCCTAGGATTTGAACCCGACCTCTGCCTCAAGAGGCCAAAGCTCAACCAACGCTCAACCAACTACCCTACGGACGTGGATAGTTGCTGCCTGTTCTGATAAAAGCTTGCACATCATCTCATAAACCCACTTGAGCTTTAAATGCTTCGGCGTCTCTACTTCATACAAGCTGGTTGCCTGTCAATGACCCATGCTTGTCTTGTCTTGGGCTTTTACATGTCAATTATTTCGCCTGCACTGCTTCACGACATCCTGAATCTCCCCAACTCGCTAGGTCCAAGGTATGGTTCTTCAACTCAATAAGTTCGTCCTATGTGCACGAATACGAATGGGTAGTTCCGTCTTGATCTCTTCCAGGTCGCATCACAGTACCACTTTGCGCGCATCTTCTTGAAATGACAAGACGTTACACCTTACCTGACAGTGGACAGGCACAATATATCTTGCAAGTTGCCCTGCAAACTCCTTGAGCTCCTGCTCATATTCGTACGCCATAGCTTTATTTCCATTTTTCCCAGAACCTGAACCTTTTTTTCCACCAGACTCTGATACTTCTCTTTCCTCTGGATTCTACAGATATGTAAAGTATTCGACCCGTAGAAGAGGATGTGTATTCTGCAACCTCCTCTGCAAACACCTGTACATTGACGAATTCTTTACCACTCAATTGCGGAAACTCCATTGTACAAGCTTGCAAAAGCCTCTAAGTCAAAAAATTATCCTACGGACAAACATTGATTGACTGTAAAATCCGAGGCGCACAAGAACGGGCTTTCGATCTCCTACTCAGGAGTCAAAAGTTCGAGTTTTCAAGCTATTGTTCATGGCTCACAATGAAATCTGCAACATGCTATTCATAAAACTCAAGTGTACGTCTTTCCAGAACAAGCATGCAAGCTGCAATCTTCTCACTAAGAGAGACAGGTCACAGCACGTGTTTTACCACATACTGCAAGTACTGCCACGGCGCCACTCCATTGGAGCTTCTCCTTAAAAATGTCTAGTTTCAAGACGATCCTTCCAGATATTCTGCAGACTAAGACATGGCCCATGATTATATGCGGATTTTCGATCGCAATGATTTACATTCGCCATAACTATGATCTGGTCTTTGCAGATCCACAGACGTACGCGTTCCGAACCGCCTATTTCTGAGTCCCAAACTCCCAATTACTTGTTGTTCATCGCATGAATCAATAGCACCATCTTGCGCAGCGGACTCGAAAATACGAGCAGATCTGTTCACGGAAAACTGTCAGTGAGTCAGTCGGCACGGAAAACAATCGATTGCCCAATCAGTTGCAAAACAACAAAATCATGTTTCCAAGAGCTCCAAACCTTCCGTAATAAAACAAATGGCGACGTCGTTTCTCCTGACCATCTTCGATTTGCTATCTTCAAGAAGAAGCCAGCTGAACGCTTTGGTTCATGCAAATAACCAAACGAAAATTTTATAATTTAGAAATTTCAGAACGAAAGGCCATCACCTACTTGTTTACTGTAGGAAGCTACACCGTAATTTCCATTCCTTTTACCATGACCGCAACAAAACCTTGTGCAGCATGGGATGGCTCGCTCCCCACTTTCCTTTGTGCTCCAAGAGAGTTCATGTTCTCTGTTCCAATCAGAAGGAGAAACCTCGCGCAACCTGCTTCTGCTATAATTTCCTCATTCCGTTGGGTTTTCCTTGATATTCTCAGGTTTTATCCATCATCCAGTTTCTCGTAAGCAATCCGCGGACACTTTGAAAATCTCTCCGTTGTTCCTCTTGGCTACCACAAATTCTCAAAATAGAAATGGGTAGAGACTAATGAAATTTGTAACTTCATGGGATTCTGAGCAAGGTCTCATTGTTGGCCATAACCAAAAGGAGGGCTTCTTTGTGAAAAGCAGGCACACTCGCTGATTAGGCTTGAAGCTAGTGAAAGGGCAAGACCTTGGGAAGGAATTTCCTAACTTGGTTCTTGAAGAAAAAGGCTTAGGGGACTTGTCCGTTTTCTTTGTGACCTAGGGTTGGGGTTCGGGCTATTTGAGGGTCGTGCAACCTCGCCTGCATCAGGGGCCTGTCCCTAAACTTCTTGACCTTTAGCTCCATCTCCTGGTCTAGTGCTGATGGCACCGTTCGAAGCGCTCAGAAATGGGGTGTTTGTGGTCGAAGGTAGTCAGTCTATTGCTCAAGACAATATCAATGCTGGTAACCATGGAATGTTGCAAGGGCCTATGTTCACCTCCCCATCCAAAGTTCAGAATGGACTCACCAAAATGGGACTTTTTGAAGCAAGCGTTTTGCCAACAAAGGTCAGCTCTTTTATGCAGAAGGTGGGCAATGGCCTCCCCTCACCTATGTTGTATGCTAACAGAGTTCGGGTCCCAGGTAATCCTTCATCTTGTGGTTTGGATTTCAGCTCCATCCCAGGTAAAGTCCTCTTTTCTTAGTCTCTCTCGAAAGTCAAAGAGGTGGGTTCTAGAAATCCTCACGAACTTATAGTAGATGACATGGTTAGCGATGATGACAATGAACCCTTGATCATTGACAGAACGTCATTGGACAATTTGCATGAACACCTCAGTAATAGGGTGGTCATAGGGCTTTGCCATGGCCCCAGACCACCACAGGACATCCCAAAGTCTTGGATCAAAACCCACTAGGATTCAAGGGGGTTAACAGTCAAGCATGTGTAGTACTGCCCAAACAACTATTTCATGTTCTTCTTTGAAAAAGCTGAGAGTGCTCTTCATACGATAAGTGAGACTCAATGGCTAATTCATAACATTCCCCTGTCTGTTTTTAAATGGCATATCAGCTTTAACCCGAAAAGTAATAAACCATCCAAGATACCGGTGTGGGTGGAATTTCTCGAGCTCCCTATGGAATATTATGCATGGGTAGATAACCTAGGGAAAATGGTAGGAAAGGTGCTAGGTCAAAGAGCTAGGATTAGCAATATAAAACCAAAGTGGGATCCTCAGTTACTTATCAAAGTTGATATTGCGAGAGAGGTTAAGACCTACATAGTCATTAAGGATTCGAGTGGATTAAAGCTACATACTCAGAAAGTTTTTTATCAAAACCTCGCAATGCCTGCTTTAACTGCTACAAGCAGGGGCATCTTTTTAAAGACTGCCCTTTACTCCATAAAGATAATGAAGTGGAAAGGGAACCTCCTATTAAAGAAACCCCCATGCCTAACTGACATCAAAACTCTTCGGGTAAAAAGCAAGTCAAAACTAAAAAAAAAAGGCAGTAAATCGGATAATATGTACGACATATTAGTTGAAGATGTTTCTAATCAGTTTGATGACAATTCTCCACAAGGTAATAACAAGGTATCTCCTGGTTCCAAAAAAAATGAAGACCCTAATAAGATGTGTGCAGGCACTAGCAATGTAGCTGCTGACATACCTTCTAATGAAGATGGAAAGGGTTGGAACATGGAAGGTAGGAAAAACAAGGTGATCAACTATCACAAAGCGAATTCAATTACATTGGGGGTTCTAAAAAATGTGCTTGCTTTGAATTGTGTAAGTGTCTAGATTTATTTGATGTTTCTTTAAACTTGGGCTTTACTTTGTTTTATAAGAAATCCGGTTCTAGCTATTGCTCAGCTAGACTTGATAGGTGTTATGCTAATGCTTCTTTTGTCCAAGACTGCTGGGAGTGTAGTGTTAGGGTAGATCACTCCTTGATGATGTTTGATCATAAAACACTCCTCATGACTTTTAGGAAAGGTGCCCCTTCCTTTGGAGCTGGCTAGCCTCATATTGACCAGGCCCTCCTCAGGTTACCCTCTATCTTGGAGAGGACTAAGGACATTTTTTCTTGTCACTTCAGCTCTCAATCCTCTCCTTCTAGGGCTTGGGAGAAAGCGATCAAAGACACGTGTCGCGAGGACATCCAGAGGATCAGGGCCACGATTGCCGTGAAAATGAAGAAAATGATTCCTGAGAGCATGGTTCCCATCTTGGACCTGCCCCTCATTGCTGGTGAGATCAAACAAACCATCCATAAGTTGAAACCCTCTAAGTCTCTTGGTATGGGTGATATTCCTAATGCGTTCTTCATGATTTTGAAAGATTTTCTTGCTCCATACATTCTCTTAATTTGGGAAGAGGTGTCTAAAGGCTACCTCCCTTGTCACATCAACACAGGTGTTTTTAGACTCATCCATAAGAGAGGATCCAAAGATGATCTTAATAATTGGAGGCCTATCACATGTTTGAACTCTATATACAAAATCTTTTCCACCACTTTAGCTATAAGGCTTAGCCCTATGATGAACCACTTCATTTTGCTTGAGCGAAAGGGATTTATCAAAGGTAGATATATTCTTGATGTCATCATCTCCTTCTCAAAGGATTTTTCTAGGCAAATTGACTAGGATTTCTTCTTCCTTAAAATTGACTTTGACAAAGCCTATGATAGGATTGAGTGGGACTTCATTCTTGAATCCTTGCATGACTTGGGCCTTGGTAGGAAGTTTATTAAGTATGTCAAAACTTTGTTTGGCAATGCCTATTCAAGGGTTGCTATCAATGGTCACGTTTCTCAGCCTTTCAGGTTGGCTAGATCTATAAGACAAGGATGCCCTCTTGCTCCCTTGCTTTTTGCTATTGCTAGTGATGCCTTGGGCTGGTTTCTATAGTCAAAGACTCAATGCTTTTGGCTATTGCTAGTGATGCCTTGGGCTGGTTAGTCAAAGATGCTATTGCTAGTGATGCCTTGGGCTCGTAAGTCAAATCAAATGTGTTTCCATCCCCAAATCCCCCTCCCAACTCTGCCTTCAAATGTTTGCTGATGACACTAGTCTTGTTTTAAACTGACCAGGTTTCTCTTAAATCTTTTCTAAATTGTCTTAACCTGTTCTGCTTTGTTAGTGGCTCCATGCTTAATCATAGTAGAAATAGCTTCAAAGCTTCTAATAATCAAGTGCCTGAATGCATAACTAATCTTGGTTGTTCCATTATTAAAGAAGGAAAAATTTTTAGACTACTAGGGATCCCGATAGGTTTTAATGTTTCTTTTGCTCAAAAGTGGGACTAGGTGTATGAGAAGTTCAAAAAAAAATATGCTTTTTTTGGTATGATACTAATAATTCCCTACCTCATAGGGTCTTTATCTTAAAAACATACCTTCTTCCTAAACTTGTTTATTTTTTGTCTTGTTGGTCTCCCTCTAACAAGCAGCTTAAGCAGGTTCTTTCATTAGCTAAAAGATTTTTCTTTTTTTTTTGGGGGGGGGGGGGTTAATGAAAGTATAAAAAAAATAGGTAAGGTCTCTTGGGAAACTTTCTACCTTCCTAAAGCCTAGCGAGGTCTTGGCACTTTCTATCCAAAAAAACCTGTCTGAAAATATGTCTGCTTAATGGATTCTAAGAAGCATTGACAAGAAAGAAACTTGGATTGCTCTACTTCATAGAAATATTGATAAGTTTTGTATATCTAACTACAGGTCATGGTCTCACATTAAGTTGTGGGACATCTTGGTCTCCCCCATCACTCCTTTTGGTAGTCCATTAGTCTGCAGATTTTGGAATGCTTGGTTTAAGGCTAAAAGGTTTTTTCTCCCATCTAATAGTTTAACAATTGCTTTTGGATTTTATCTCCAAGAATCCGCATGGTTTGGATGGTTAGCTTCATGGAGCACTTGTAGATATGCTATCAAGGAACATAAGTTTCACAAAGTAGGGTTTACTTCCTGGAAGGACTTCATGGAGAATGATGAATTCATCTATGATATGTCTATTTTCAACATAATTTATCTCTCCTTGTCTTGTAAATAGGTGTTGATCCATCATAAGTCCCTGCTTGAAGAAAAGCTTAGAGGTTGCAGTAGGGGCCAGGTGGGCCTTCAAAAGATTTCTATCATTATCTTAAAAAAATTCAAGAGAAATATAGGATCCCTAAAGCAAATTAGCAACAAACTCAATGCAAGATGGCATTTGAATTGGAATGTGCAACAATGGATATACATGTTTAAAGCTCTATGTGATTCTCTTGACAGCTGTAAACACTCTCTCTTACAATGGAGATAAATTCACAATGAGCTCTAGGTGGGCAACAGAGTGAGAAAGTTTATTGCTAATGGAGTTTTGCGTTCCTTCTGTGGCATAGTGGAGGATGTTACCCACTTGTTCTATGACTGTCACCATGCTAAATAGTTTTGGCAGCATATTGAGCGTTACCTTCACAACAATGAATTCCCTAAGCTTAGAAAAGAAGATGCTTTGTTGGGTTGCTATAGGAACATGGACTTGCTTCTCTGGAATTATTGGCGAGACCATATTCTATGGGCCATTTGGATGAGTAGGAATAACAATGTTTTTGGAAATAGTAGAAATAACTTTTTGTACTTCCTTCCTTTCACTCTTAGGAGGGTATCCATGAAGTGTATACAGAATATCTCCAAACCCTTGATTCCACACAATGAGATCGTAGAGAAACTTTGGTTGTAAGTTTAATAGGTGGAAAACTGCCATATCTCAATATTACTCTCAGCAGAGATTTAAAATGATGATTTTGTTGTAAATTGATGTAACATTGGTTCTTCTCCTGTGCACATTTGTGAAACTCGTCCATTAATTTAAACTTCTTTTTTTATGAAAAAAAGTTCTTATGGGTACAAATTGGCATTTCTTGAGACCTTAAATCAAGATTTTAACCTTGAGTTTTTTCTTGTCAACCTATTTGGGCTACTCATGGCTACTTTCAGCACCTAAGGACAAGTACACTCTATGTGTAAGAAACTTTGTACTTATAAGTCCCAAGCTTGAGTCTCAAATTAGACAAGTTTAAGGTTTTAAGTGCACAAGCGGGTGTTTGGAGGCCAGGAATCATGCATTTATCTCGACTTAACCAAAGGAAGTGGCCACCTACCCGAGAAATACAAAAACTTGAAAGAAATTTTGAGCCATTACACTTCCAAGGATGGTTTTCACAGAGTTCTTGAGAAGACACTCCCGGGTTTTGAACACCCTTGGAACACATGATCAAAGGGAACATTAACCTACGGTGAAGAATAAATATGCATAGATATAGCCTACATTGGGAAGACCTAGATGGTTAAATCATAAGCTTTTGTATGTCTTTGCAACCCTAGATGATCAAGACTCTAGGAGATTATAATCTACACTTCATACAAAAGGACTCCATCAGGTCAACATGCTAGTAAGAGACAAACTAGTTTGGAGGAAAGGAATAACACTGTCGACTTTGACCCCTAGAATGCATACGCATTCTCAATAGGCACCAAGTTTTATATCTCCAACTCATCACTAGAGGTCTATACTTAGTTCAGATTCCACAATTTCTATAGAACATCTATCCAAAACGGTATACATAAAGAGGTTATAACACATTGCAAGAGGAAAGAAATGGAAACAAATGAAAAACCTAGGACCTATCTTTTGTTTAAGGTCAACGTCCAATTCTGGATGTTGAATTGTATGTGTGTGCACCTATACTTTAAGTGATCTACATTAATTACTCGTTCTTGTAATTAGGTTACTAAGGAAGCAATCTATATCAAAAAGGGGTTACTAAGGGGATCAATCTCATAATTCTCAACTGTCTCTTAAGATTTCAATATCTAGTCGCAATGAAAGGTTGTCCCTATATATGTGCTTGTTCAGAAAAATCATGAGTTGCTACTATATGGAGCATCTACAATGTGAAGCACATACATGAATATTTTGTATATTTGTGATTCCAAGAAATGGACATGTATTGGGTAAGTTGTTATTTCTAGTGTGGTGAAAGGCCAAATGACCATCAACACTTTTTTATATGTTCTTTAATAAAACATATAGTAACATGGTAGAGATTGTAGGTTTGACCCCATCAGTAAAGCCTAAAAAGATTTTGTTCATCCTACCTATGTACTATGTGTTTTCTTCATATTCTATAGTCCTTATGCGGAGTACTAAGTGTCGCATCTGAAGCTCAGTTTTGTACTATGAGAATATCATCGTGGAGCTCTTGAGAAGGAGAGTCCATTGTGGCACATCATGATCACATCAATTCATTGGTATTAGAGCACTCTAACAAAAGGTGATTTTGCTTTTGCGTGAGCAACGCGAGCACACGCTCGCCCACCCAAGGCTTGCAATTGACACGATGACCAATGCATAGACCTTGGCATACCTTTTTATCTGATTCACCAAAGTCATCATTCGCACCATTTGGTGTGTGCAAGCAAGGACCTCAACAATGAAGGAAGACGGAGGTTCCTCATACTTCCTAGGAGGCCACCCATCCCAATTCCTTCCCTGTGGAGCTCCCTTAATCAAAAATTTCTTGTCACTAAGCTATGCTCTTGTGGTGCTTGAGAAAGGGGAAAGGCTAATGCTCACATTATCTTGAGCATTTTTTGGGCCCTCAAAGCTTCATTCTTTGCTTTCAAAGCCTACTTTGAAGCATTCTTGGGGTGATTTTTAGATCCATCTTGGAGTACATTCATGCATAGTTCTCTTTATAGAGGTTTAAGAACATGAAAAAGAATGTTCTTTGTATTTCTCCAACTGTAATAAATATCCAACTTTGGGGCTGTTTTTTCAGCCACACTAGTAAATCTACAGGTTTCATGAAAGATCTTCAGTTCTTGTGGGAGTAGCCATCACAAGTTTATGCATGTTTTTGAGCCGAAAGAACATAGTTAATAGACACTTGCATGTGTTATTGGCTAGTGTGTGGCTATGATCTTGCATTTGAGTTCCACTTTAGTACATATATTGAGACCATACACACTATGTATGCTTCTATAGATATCGCTTATGTACATCCATTTTCATGGCCAAAGGAAACCATCTTGAATCTCAGATTCCATGTGAATCCTATATCTCACGATTGATTCAGAATTAGGAGAAACCAATGCTTCCCTTGTGTCTGGAACGTGGAAAGCCCTAAGATTGATTGTTTTTTTGCTTGATTCGGACATCTAGAGACCACGCTTCAAATTGATGATATCATCGATGACATCATCAATTCGTAACCGCCCTTGAACTGCCCTTGGAAAACCTATATAAGGAGAGGTTGGCCACATTCATTCTCAGTCTTGTCAATACCAGTCTTGGGAGCTCAAGGAGTCATGACCGCCAAGTAAGTACTCTCCAAGTTCGAGTTCTAGTTGTTGTCTTCTTCCTTATTCTAGTCTTTTCTAGTCTAGTTCTTGGACATTCTGTCTTGTCCTCTTGTAAACTCATAGCACGAGATCTATTGTGGAGTTCTCTCTTGTATCTAGTTCATCTCCCAGAAGGGAGTTCTTGTAATCTAGATATCTCGTTCCATACTTACGATCCCGGTGTCGGAGGGATTTCCAAATCCATGTCAACACTCAGAGAAATAAAAACTTTTTGATTTTAAGATGAATACCTTTTATCTCTCTCAAATCATTTTGGTACATCTCTTTGACTAATCTATTTTAGTAACTGCAGACAACAAATCCGTGAAGAGCAGGACTAAGCAAAGATCTCATGTAGTTGAATTTATGAATAAGTATTTTATAGGCATTGATATTGAATACAAAGGTAACAATGTATTGGATTCTATATGATTTCATGAGCAGGTAAAATTACATGTATATTTTTGTGTATCTAATTATGTTCCTAATCTTGCATGCAAATGTTTGTCTACCCAAAAATATCTATGAATATCTTGGAACTCCTAATATATGTGTGATTCCACCCTATGTCTATGTTGTTATGTATGTATTGTAATAAACTAAGTCTATGATCTAAGGGTCCGACCGGTTCAGACAGATCTAAAACTGGACATCGTTTGATCACCCGTGTATATGACCAAACATCTTGAGTCTAGACTTACTAGAAGGTCATTTACTCTTGTGAACAAGTGATCCACTTAGCTTAGTGATTAAGTCTCAAGGATGTGAAGGAGGAGGTCTTGGGTTCAATCCCCATGGGGAACATGGGGAGAGTATTTTGCCCAAAGAGATCTAGATCCTTCTAGAAGCATCCACTTGAGTTAACTTGAGCTAACTGGGATACTTGGTGCACATGTAGTTACATGGCTGACATATGGATGGTTAATATCCACCTATCCAAGAAGGCAGTCTCCTGGAGAGAGCTATATATAGAGGCATTTGGTTGGGAGGAGAGTCATCTCTCTAGCACATGGTGGCTTTAATCCTCGTTCTCTTGCATTTTATACTCATATTGATGTTGGAAAGATGGTATGGGACATCAGACCATGGGATGATAATTATCTTTTAGTCCTAGATTGGATCTTGAAGTCAGGTTTAATCCTCAAGGGAATTAAAACTTCAAAGATGGAGTTATTATTCAAGGAGGTTAAAAGTAAGTATCTCAGGATACTTCAAGATAACTTCAAGATAAAGGAAATAGAAGATTGAAGTAAGTAAATTCCAAGATGTTCTTGAAACACTTCAAGGTAAAGTGTTGTTAATTCAAAAATATTTCATAAATTTCTAAATGAATTTGGACTTTGAATTTGAGTTGATCTTTTCAACCAACGATTTGATTGACTAAGTCAAGCATCAAGTTCCTAGTATAAACTTGGTAAATTCACTCTTTTGACTCAAATAAATGCATAAGAATTGCATTCCCAGTAAGGAATGAGAAAGATTGAATGTGACCTAAACTTAGTCTCAAGAGAAGCATTATTTGAATACTAAAATCATCAATAGAACCTCAGTGGGTCAACACACGGAAGTTGGTTACCACACTAGTATCTTGTGGTTGGATGATGGTTTCGAGTTGCTTTGAATCTTTTTGAGAATCCAGTTTATTTCTCTTAAACATAAAGAAAATTCTTCAATACCTTGTTGAAACAGATCTTTGAGAAGTTAAATTCCTGAGTCATCTAGAATTTGACTCATAGCAAGTTTATGTATCTTCGAAGTTTGAAGTGGTTGATTAGAGTTTTAGTTCTTTCTTTCTGCTTTCTGAATCTTTTGGATTTGACTCAGATATAGTATTTGATTCTTTTCACAAAAGTCAAGGGTTAGCTAGATAGAACCAGGTGACTAAATTAAACATCCTAGATAGATGTGTGGTACCGGAACCTTTTCAAACATCAGAAAGATGATAAGTTCAAGATTAACTTATTTCATTTGAGTTTGCTTCAAGTTATAGCATAAATGATTTCCTAGAGTCAAGTATACTCTAGCATAGAGAAGTTAAGAATTGATTGACAATTCCCAAGAACTTTCAGTTAAAGTCTTTGAGAAAAGTATCCTAAGTTGGACAATTTTCATTTTCAATTTGAGTTGGACAAACTATAGTATGGTTGACTCAACAGAAATGGTAAACTTTCTCCTAGAGTTTACATAGGATTTTTAAACCCATTAGGACAAAGTAGTCCTCTAGTTGGGTGAAAAAATCAAGTAAATGTTGGATAAAACTAAACCATTGTATAAACATTTAAGTTAGATGTTTAGGACAACCAAACTTCAAGTTCTCCAAAACAAATTCAAGTGAATCAAAAGTTCTCAAAGTCTTACAAGGGATAAGAATCCCACCTTTGTTACTAAGTCCATGCACAAGTCATGCCCAAAAAATGGACTAGTAATTTGAATCCAACTATTTCACATGTTTGTGTCTAGATCGCACATCGAGAAACTATGAATTGGCCAAGGATGTTTTTAGATCCACCCTTATTATTCATTCACTACTTTATACTTTCACTAGTTTATCAACGCATAAAGCGAGATAGTGTTTTGAATCATTTGGACAGGGATGCCACCACAGAGATGAGACATGTTCTTCAAGTTCTAGAACATGACCATGTTCTTCCAGTTTTAGAACATGAGGCTCAGGGGTTGCCTACAATAGTTATATAGCTCTATTTTCGAGGATGAATATATTTTTCCTAGGGGGAAGAATGTAATAAAGTAATTCTATGATCTAAGGGTCTCATTTATTCACACGGATCTGACATCAGACACTGTTTGGTCATCCGTATGTGTGGCCAAAGATCTCGAGTGTAGACTTACTGGTAGGTCATTTACTCTTGTAACCAAGTAATCCACTTAGCCTAGTGGTTAAGACTCAAGGATGTGAAGGAGGAGGTCTTGGGCTCAACCCCCATGGGGTACATGGGGAGAGTGTTTTGCACAAACAGCTCTAGAGCCTTCTAGAAGCATCAACTTGAGTTAAATGTGCTTAACTGGGATACTTGGCACACATGCAGTTACATGGTTGACACATGGATGGTTAGTATCCACCTGCCCAAGAACGCGGTCCCCTAGAGAGAGCTATATATAGAGGCATTTGGTTGGGAGGAGAGTCATCTCAAGCTATCCAAGGGCCAATCGCCCTCTGTTGGGTATTCGAACTCCCATATGAGTATTCACCACATAAGCCCTCATCTTACCCAGTCCAAATGAACTTCATTTGTATTGTGCAAGAACTCTGATTATCAGAAATTAGATGTCAAACCCGAGTGTGATACTCGAATCGGTGCTCTTTTAGGCACAAAAGGACAAGAGGAAGCAAAGCTTTTCGAAATGGATTATGCGGCTCTTCTCAATGATCAAAGGATTGAAGCCATTTGTGAGCATGGCTATGAAGGTTGGCTCTTCCCAAGGATCAATGGAAGGATGTAGCTTAATTGGGAGATAAGTATTTTCCATTTTAATGATTGGTTTCAACATTTGTTTTGCTCTATACTTTCATGTAGGACACATTTTTATCATTGAAGTACAGTAGTAAACTTTATTTTTGATAATCTTGATGCAAACTATTGAAACCTACATGAAAGAGCTTAAACATATTGAAACACGCATTAAGCACAAGCATGCATATACGAAGGAATGTTTTCATGCACAATTTATATTTTTTTCTTGCTTGCAAAAGGAATAGGATGCACTCAAGTCTGTGCACATATAAATTTATAACTTTTTGTAAGGTAGAAGATAGATTGTTTGTGCATTGATGATTGGACATGGATGATTGGATACACACATGGCCTAGTATGGATCTCTATTCATTAAAGAATAATGTTCTCCCAAGTAGTGAGAAGGAAATTCTTCAAACTCATTAGATACAAAGTAGTTCCCATGAAAACCCAAAACCATGAGAAGTGGTAAAGTCCAATGTTTGATATCACCTGGAAGTGTATCAAAGATTCTTAGTTTTAGAATCTGAAAAGCATTAGAACATGCTTGGACTTGAGTTAGGGAAAGATCTCTAAAAGCCCATGGACAAGCAAAAAAGATGCTTTTGTTAGTTTAAGAGATCTTATAGATAAAGACTAAGTATTTATTTTAGTCAAAAGGTGAACCAGACTTGATCAAACTTGGCCATGATTGCCCAAGAACATGCGATTGGAACTACTTTGTAGATTGCCCAAGCATTGGCAATGAAATTCCTTTTGGGAATTATTCACTCAAGTTCCATTTATCCAATGGAAAATTGTGAAAAGAGTAAGTTGTTCCAAGTCTGAATGGAGAGAAGAAATTCCAAGAATGTAGTCTACAACCATGAAGATGTTACTTAAGTCGGTGGAAGGTAAAACATAAATGTTTGCCTATCCTTAAAGGTATTTCGGTACAAATCTAGAGAGCATGAGCGGATGCTTAGACTTAAGCAGTAGAGAGATTCCTGTAAAATTCTCGACCGAGATAGGTACCTTAAGCATCAGTAAAGAAGGAATCTAAAGACAAGAAGTTAAAAACTCTTGTCACTACAAATTGGTCAAGAATAAATCAATTGAACTTGAATCTATGAAAATTCAAGTACTTGGAATTCTGATTGGTTTTCATTTGAAAAACCCTAGCAAAGAAGGATGGATGTTCCATCAAAAGGTTTTTAAGTTCCTAAAGGATAGCACGATCATGAAACGATCATGTGAAGGGATCAAAACCTAGAAAATCTAGTTAGAGATAATGCCTGAAACTTTAAAATTCTTGTAAAGAATTGAAGCAAGAAGGTACTCTATCAAAAGATGTTTAGACTTTAGGATAAGAATCCCCCACACATTAATGTGAATATAAAATAGTGTGGTATGGGACACCAGATTTTATACTCAGATTGATGTAGGAAAGATGGTATGGGACATTGGACCATGGGATGATAATTATCTTTTAGTCCTAGTTTGGACCTTGAAGTTAAGTTCGATCCTCAAGAGAATTAAGAATTCAAAAAAGGATTTTAATTCACAAATGATAAAATTAGTATCCTAAGATACTTCAAGATAACTTCAAGATAAAGGACATAATATATGAAGTAAGTAACTTCCAAGATCTTCTTGAAACACTTCAAGATAAAGTGTTGTTAATTCATAAATATTTCATAAATTTATGAAAAAGTTGGACTTTGATTTTGAGTTGATCTTTTTCAACCAAGGATTTGATTGACTAAGTCAAACACGAAGTTCCTAGTGTAACTTGGTAAATTCACGCTTTTGACTTATTCATTCGAGTTTGCTTTCAGTTATTAGCATAACTCTCATGACTTTGTAGAGTACAATACACTCTAGAACAATGAAGTTCGGAATTGCTCATAAGATTGACAATTCCCAAATAAACTTTTAGCTCAAGTCTTTGAGAAAAGTTTCCTAAGTGGGACAATTTTTCATTTTGAATTTGAATTGGTCAAGTTGTAGGATGTTTGACTCAAAGAAAATGGTAAAATTTCTCCTACAGTTTACATAGGATTTTTTAACTCATTAGGACAAAGTTAACCATTGTACAAACATCCACGTTAGATGTTTGGGACAACTAAACTTCTAGTTCTCTAAAACAAATTCAACTGAAGCAAGAGTTCTCAAAGTCTTGTGAGGGATAAGAATCTGACCTTCATTACTCTGCCCATGCACCACTCATGCCCAAAAATGGACTAGTAATTTGAATCCACCCAGTTCACATGCTTATGCCTAGATTGCACATCGAGAAACTATGAATTGGCCACGGATGTTTTTAGATCCACCCTTATTATTCCTTCACTACTTTGAACTTTGACTAGTTTATCAAAGTGCAAAGCGAGACAATGTTTTGAATCATTTGGGTAGGGATGCCACCACAGAGATGAGACATGTTCTTCTCGTTCTAGAACATGACCATATTCTTCCAGTTTTAGAACATGAGGCTCGGAGGTTGCCTAAAGTAGATATATAGCTCTATTTTCGAGGATGAAAATATTTTTCCAAGGGGGCAAGAATGTAATAAAGTAAGTTTATGATCTAAGGGTCTGGCCGGTTCAGACAGATCTGAAATCGGACATCGTTTGATCACCCGTGTGTATGACCAAACATCTCGAGTCTAGACTTACTAGAAGGTAATTTACTCTTGTGAACAAGCGATCCACTTAGCTTAGTAGTTAAGTCTCAAGGATGTAAAGGAGGAGGTCTTCGGTTCAATCCCCATGGGGAACATAGGGAGACCCAAAGAGATCTAGAGCCTTCTAGAAGCATCCACTTGAGTTAACGTGAGTTAACTAGGACACTTGGTGCACATAAAGTTACATGGCTGATATATACATGGTTAGTATCCACCTGCCCAAGAAGGTAATCCCCTGGAGAGAGCTATATATAGAGGCATTTGGTTGGGAGGAGAGTCATCTTTCTAGCATGTGGTGGTCGTAATCCTCATTCTCTTGCATGTGTCTTGATATGTTTTTCACTAAAAGCATCCAACCCCATGTGCTCTTGATCAATTGAAAGGCATCCGAAAGATATGATTAGTACAGAGGGGAATATACACGGCCATTGATGCAATAAGAAGTCACGATAAGATACTTATTCTAATTATGTATCTATGTGTGTTAATCATATTAAGTATTAAATAAGAAGAAAATTAATATGTGCAAAATGTGTGTCAATCTATGTATAATTTAAATTATTTATGGTTGAATATTTATATAATAAACACTATATAAAGGCATAAGTAGTAATAATTTAACTAATAAGTACTATATTTAAATTAAGAGTATATTTATTTAGATTAATTAATTAAATCTAATTTTCATCTATAATAAATGATATGTTCTTAATTCCTTTGATAAAATGAAGAATATAAAAAAAATTTGACTTCATATATAATAAATAAGTTGAAAATAGTTTATTTAATAAGTCACATAATTACTATATAATAGTTTAGAGATAAAAAATAATAATCAATGAGATAAATAAGTGCATACGTAAGAAAAGATAAGTAAGTGTGTGTGTGTGTATAAGTTAACTAAGAATCGTGTCCATGCTAAAGTGATTGTGTATGGTATACATGTAGGTTAACTATGAGAGTATGCATGGAAACTTTGGTGACGTGCATGCATAACTAAAAGAAATCTATAAATAAAAACTAGAATTTATGTTTTTCTCCTAATGTCTCTCCCTATAGGTACGTAGGATCTAAAGAGAGAGAGAGAGAGAGAGAGAGAGAGAGAGAGAGAGAGAGTTCTTGCAGGTATGTAGGGTTGGCACATACGACAGAAAGAGAGAGAGAGAGAGAGAGAGGGGGGGGGGGGAAGGGGAATCAACTTCTTGAAACGATGGTGATAGGAGAGTTGGTTGTGCGAACAGGGGGAAGGAGAAGAAATCGTCCAAGCATGCATCAGGAAACAATGTTCTGCTGCATATGGAGCCAAGGATCACCCAGATGCCCACACCGAAGCCAGGGATAGATAGCTTCTCGTCGAGATGTAGCTGGCTTGCTGTGACTGCATGGTGCTCCTGATAATGAGAAATGCAATCGATCGATATGGCGAGGATTGTGAACAAGGAGACTGCGAGTGCTGTCCCTTTGCGATTACAGTGTAAGATTGGAGCTATCTCGAGGCCATCGGAATGAGGCTGCATGATTACCTACTAAAGATGAAGGGAAGCTAGCATGCTTCATGTGTGTGTGTAGCAAATAAGCACTCAACTACATCCACTACGGTTCTCTGCTACGGGGAACTTCGATTTGCAAGTAGAGAAGCATGGAGATGGTATCACTACAAGGAATGGGCGTATAGCGACGGTTAAGGCGACACAAATTCGTCACTATAAAATTGCAACCTGCGTCGTAATGGCCGTCGCGCGCGGACCGTCGATTAAATGACGACACGAACGACGCGTTTTCCGACGAATACTGCGACGGCAACTGCGATGCTCACCTGTAGCGTCGCCTACACGACCGTTCAAAAAAGCATCGCTTAAGCGACGCTTAAAACGTCGCATACGCGACGCCGTTTTGACGCATGTATCATGGCTTGCACGCATGTTTTTACGTCGTTTATGCGACGCATGTATCATCGTATACACGACGGTCTATTGACGGGAAAAATTAAAACGTTGGAGGCTCTTCGATCGGCATTTTCACGCATCTGATCGAAGAGCTCTCCAACGTTCGTAGTTGCGCTGCGCTTACGAGCTAAAGCAAGTATATACAGGTCTGTGTTTCTCTCTTTCTACATCTTTTTCGCTTTGAATTCTTTCTCTCTCTCTCTTTGTCTCTCTCTCTTTCTTTGTTGAATCTCTCTCTTATTCTCCTAATTGTTGACTCTTGTTCTTGAAATGTTATAGAAGTTCAAGTTTGCCAACATCTATATATCTACATCTTAAGAATACAACATGAACGAAAGAAAGGAGAAAATAACACTACATACATGCAACTTTGCATCGGTGTATTTATTGCGATATTATTGGTTAAGATTTCAATCATCCACAATTTACTAGAGTGGTTCATAATTCATGAGTAGTTGCTTACATGGATATAGGTGACATGATATTTGGAGAACTCCAAAGAGAATTTTTAAAAATATTGAAATTAAAAAAAAAAACAACATATTGGGTGTCATTAGCTAGTATGAATATGATGTTTGATATTCAAGAACAGATCTCTTCATTAATTCACCCTTGGAATCATCGACATGCACAATAGCAAAAGGTACAAAACTCTCTTCATTTATTCACCTTGGGATCTATTGTTGAACTGGAAGAGGAAATGGACAAGAACTGTGGTGATAGGGTTCTTCCATCTGCAAATATCAGAAAACCACCTCCCAACGGCAATCATACCCGACAGAACACCCAAGATCCTGAACCACTTAGCCTTGCTCTTGCGCATGCTCCACAGATTGCTATCCACATCATTGTCAACTACATCCTTGACAGTGAACTCGTGAATGCTAGTGTCAATATCTTTCATATATTCATCTATTGGTGTCAATATTCAACCCACAGAATGCCTTCATTCATAAAAAATATTATTATGAAAGTATTATTGTAATTAATACACATAGCTTCAATGAATGCATCACAGAGCTTCTGTTTGGTATACTTTATCTATCCTCTTACTTTCTATCACAGATATACGTCTCTCCCTTTAAACCATATGCAAGTCTCATAGCCAGCAAAGTGCTTCTGTCATGGGAGCTAGACGTAAGACCGAAACATACAAAGGCCTTCATTCTCCTTCCTCTTGGGCTAGCCATTCTCCTTCATCATCGCTCCCGTTCTTGAAGCTTCCAGCAGAGGAGCTTGCTGCTGTGATTTTTGGCTGTGACCATGTGACTTACAATGAATGCGTCACACAACTTCTGTTTGGTATACTTTATCTATCCTCTTACTTTCTGATAAAAAGTTGCATGGTATTTTTGAGGAAGATAGCTATGGAGAGATGAACATCAATCCATATGCCTGGACGGATGGGAAGTAGAAGACACGTTTTTCAGCTCAGGTTCTTTGCTTAGATTTAATAATCTCAGATATTACATTAGATCACTGTCTGAGGTGTAATGAGGTTTTGTTTACATGTAGGCATGCATACGGGTGAGATGTCAGTGTGCACCATTGACAGAAAAGCATATACAAGGGAGCATTAGCAGCGAAGAGGGAACTACATCTTTGACAGTGAACTTGTGAATGCTGGTGTCAATATCTTTCATATCTTCATCCATTGGTGTCGATATTCTACCCACAGAATGCCTTCATTCATAAAAAATATTATTATGAAAGTATTATTGTAATTAATACACACGTAGCATATGATCTCATTACATAAATTTGTAATTAATGTTTTCCAACAAACTCTAAAATTACTGTTACAAGTCTCATCGCCAGCAAAGTGCTTCTATCATGGGAGCTGGACGTAAGACCGAAACATACAAAGGCCTCATTCTGACCATGCGACTTACAATGAATGCGTCACACAGCTTCTGTTTGGTATACTTTATCAATCCTCTTACTTTCTATCACAGATATAGGTCTCTCCCTTTAAACCATATGCATGAACAATAGCTTGATCATTAGCTTTTGTGCATGTCCAGGCCTTCGAGCTTCTCATATCATCTATGTAAAGAATGTCCGACCAGGGATGCCACTATTGTTGTTTAATAACATTGATAAAAAGTTGCATGGTATTTCTGAGGCAGATAGCTATGGAGAGATGAACATCAATCCATATGCCTGGACTGATGGGAAGCAGAAGACACGTTTTTCAGCTCAGGTTCTTTGCTTAGATTTGATAATCTCTGATATTACATTAGATCACTGTTTGAGGTGTAATGAGGTTTTGTTTACATGTAGGCACGCATACAGGTGAGATGTCAGTATGCACCATTGACAAAAAGCATATACAAGGGAGCATTAGCAGCGAATTATGTGAATTATTCACAGAAGAAAATCCTATTTGAGTTAATTCATGTGCGACAGATAAGCTTATATCTCTTTTCATGTAGGCTTATCTGATGAGTTAAATCATGTGCAGCTAGATAAGCTTATATCTCTTTTCATGAGAAACTCGTTGAGTGTCACTAGACAGTTTGTGGGTTTACAACGTGCGTCCATCAACAAAGGAGAAGCATATACAAGGGAGCATTAGCAGCGAATTATGTGAATTATTCACAAGAGAAAAACCTATTTGAGTTAAATCATGTGCAACCAGATAAGCTTATATCTCTTTTCATGAGAAACTCGTTGAGTGTCAGTAGACAGTTTGTGGGTTTACAACGTGGGTCCATCAACAAAGGAGAAGCATATACAAGGGAGCATTAGCAGTGAATTATGTGAATTATTCACAGGAGAAAATTCTATTTGAGTTAAATCATGTGCAGATAGATAAGCTTATATCTCTTTTCATGAGAAACTCGTTGAGTGTCAGTAGATAGGTTGTGCGTTTACACATAGACACACACATACACACACATACACATAGATAAGCTTATATCTCTTTTCATGAGATACTCGTTGAGTGTCAGTAGATAGGTTGTGCGTATGTGTGTGTATGTGTGCGTATGTGTGTGTATGTGTGTATGTGTGTGTATGTGTGTATGTAACATTATGTGTGTATGTGTGTATATGAGTGTGTATTTGTGTGTGTATGCATGTAAGTATGTATGTATGTATGCATATGCATATGCATATGTATGCATGTATGTGTATGTGTGTGCATGTCTCTCTCTATGTGTGTGTATGCATATATATGTGTGTATGTGTATGTGTGTGTATGTGTGTATGTGTGTATGTGTGTGTATGTGTGTGTATGTGTGTGTATGTATGTATGTGTGTGTGTATGTGTGTGTGTACGTGTGTGTATGTGTGTGTATATGTGTATGTAACATTATGTGTGTATGTGTGTATATGAGTGTGTGTGTGTATGTGTGTGTATGTGTGTATGTGTGTGTATGTGTGTGTGTATGTGTGTGTATGTGTGTATGTGTGTGTATGTGTGTGTATGTGTGTGTGTATGTGTGTGTATGTGTGTGTATGTGTGTGTCTGTGTGTATGTAACATTGTGTGTATGTGTGTATATGAGTGTGTATTTGTGTGTGTATGTGTGTGTGTATATGTGTATGTGTGCGTATGTGTGTGTATGTGTGTATGTGTGTGTATGTGTGTATGTAACATTATGTGTGTATGTGTGTATATGAGTGTGTATTTGTGTGTGTATGCATGTAAGTATGTATGTATGCATATGCATATGCATATGTATGCATGTATGTGTATGTGTGTGCATGTCTCTCTATGTGTGTGTGTGTATGCATATATATGTGTGTATGTGTATATGTGTGTGGATGTGTGTATGTGTGTATGTGTGTGTATGTGTGTATGTGTGTATGTGTGTGTGTATGTGTGTGTGTATGTGTGTGTATGTATGTATGTGTGTGTGTATGTGTGTGTGTATGTGTGTGTATGTGTGTGTATGTGTGTAAGTGTGTGTATGTGTGTATGTAACATTATGTGTGTATGTGTGTATATGAGTGTGTGTGTATGTGTGTATGTGTGTGTATGTGTGTATGTGTGTGTGTATGTGTGTGTATGTGTGTATGTGTGTGTGTGTATGTGTGTATGTAACATTATGTGTGTATGTGTGTATATGAGTGTGTATTTGTGTGTGTATGTGTGTGTGTATATGTGTATGTGTATGTGTGTATGTGTGTGTGTATGTGTGTGTATGTGTGCGTATGTTTGTGTATGTGTGTTTGTGTGTGTATGTGTGTATGTAACATTATGTGTGTATGTGTGTATATGAGTGTGTATTTGTGTGTGTATGTGTGTGTGTGTGTATATGTGTATGTGTATGTGTGTATGTGTGTATGCATATGTGTGTGTATGCATGTAAGTATGTATATATGTATGCATATGCATATGCATATGTATGCATATGCATATGCATATGTATGCATGTATGTGTATGTGTGTGCATGTCTCTCTATGTGTGTCTCTATGCATATATGTGTGTGTATGTGTGTATGTGTGTGTATGTGTGTATGTGTGTGTATGTGTGTGTGTGTGTATGTGTGTGTGTATGTATGTGTGTATGTGTGTGCATGTGCACTATGTATGCATATGTGTGTGTATGTATATATGTGTGTGTGCATGTATATGTGAGTGTGTATGTATGTATATGTGTGTGTATGCAACATTATGTGTGTATGTGTGTATGTGTGTATATGTGTGTGTATTTGTGTATATGTGTGTGTATGCAACATTATGTGTGTGTGTGTCTATGTGTGTATATGTGTGTGTATGCATATGTATGTGAGTGTAAGTGTGTGTATGTGTGTGTGTGTCTGTATATGTGTATGTGTATGTGTGTGTCTATGTGTGTATATGTGTGTATGCATATGTATGTGTGTCTGTGTGTGTCTATGTGTGTATGTGTATGCATGTATGTATGCATATGTGTGTGTATGTGTGTGTATGCTTTATGTATGCATATGTGTGTGTATGCATTATGTATGTGTATGTATGCATGTGCATTATGTATGCATATGCATTATGTATGTGTATGTATGCATATGAATTATGTATGTGTATGTATGCATGTGCATTGTGTATGCATATGTGTGTGTATGCATGTAAGTATGTATGTATGTATGCATATGCATATGCATATGTATGCATGTATGTGTATGTGTGTGCATGTCTCTCTATGTGTGTCTGTATGCATATATGTGTGTGTATGTGTGTGTATGTGTGTATGCGTGTGTATGTGTGTGTGTGTATGTGTGTGTGTATGTGTGTGCATGTGCACTATGTATGCATATGTGTGTGTATGTATATATGTGTGTGTGCATGTATATGTGAGTGTGTATGTATGTATATGTGTGTGTATGCAACATTATGTGTGTATGTGTGTATATGTGTGTGTATTTGTGTATATGTGTGTGTATGCAACATTATGTGTGTGTGTGTGTCTATGTGTGTATATGTGTGTGTATGCATATGTATGTGAGTGTAAGTGTGTGTGTGCGCATACCTGGTGTCTCTCTCTTGCGCTCTCTCTCTCTCTCTCTCGTTCTCTTGCTCTCATCCAGATCTCGGCACAAATGTGCCAGGAGAAATCAAAATTTTTTTGGAACATTCTGAAGCGTCGCTTACGCGATGCTCTCGAATGGACGACGCATATGCGACGCTCTCCAGTTTGCCCATGTCGCACATACCGTCGCTAGCAAGCGACTTTCTTTGCGACGCACAGATTAGCGTCACCTAAGCGACGCTCACTTGAGTCTGCGACGCACCCCCCCTAAAAATCCAAATTTCAAAAATACGACCGTCGCTTATGCGACGCTAGCGTCGCATAAGCGACGGTCCCCGTAATTTTTTCGCTTCGGCGGCGTCGCTACACCCCTTTTTTCTTGTAGTGTATTTATATGTAGAGCCACCCTTCAATGGAAAAGGTGAGGCCTTTACATACACATAGCACAAAGAAATTAGAAATGACCATCTCTTTTGATTACTACTAGTCTGTACATACATGCATTACTACTAGTCTCTACTTGTAGGCTGGCGTGTATAGAAATAAGAGACAGATGATTTGGTTTGTGTTGGTTGGTAGACGTGCTCTGTGTGTTACAGACTTACAATTTACAACCCTTTGGAGTGATGTTGATCATACTCTACATGGGAGTGTATGCTGCACAAAGCACTCAGCAATTCATTGATGTTGATCGACTGATGAGAGAGAGAGAGAGATGGAGTGCGTTTGCAGATTGCGCAGGAACGAGAGACCCGTGGAGAGAGAGAGAGGGAGGGAGAGAGAGAGAGAGAGAGAGAGAGAGAGAGAGAGAGAGAATGATTCTATTGTCTGAAACAATGCATTTGTAGAGTCTATCTCCGAAAATCTTAGTAGCTCATCTATACTAACTCGCAAGGAGTTCTTTGTACCTAAGTAGGGCTTGATGTCAAGACAATGAAAGTAGGTGATTGCACTACTCTCCCAGAGAGTATGAAAGGGGCAATGAGCTTGCATAGACACTGTTAAGGTTTCTGCAAGTCAGCACTGTTAGATACCTTCTCGTTGAGATGTAAGTGGCTTGCTGTGACTCCATGGTGCTCATAACAATAAGAAATGCAACCGATCCATATGGCGAGGATTGTGAATAAGGAGACTGGGACTGTTGTCCCTTTGCAATTACCGTGTAAGATTGGAGCTATCTGGAGGTCACCACAATGCGGCTGCATGATTACCTGCTAAAGATGAAGGGCAGTTAGTACACTTCATGTGTGTGTGTGTGTGTGTAGCAAATAAGCCCTGAACTATATCCACTACCATTCTCCGCTACGGGGAACTTTGATTTGGAAGTAGAGAAGCATGGAGATTGTATTTATACATAGAGCTACCCTTCAATGGAAAAGGTGAGGTATGTACATGTTGGGAAAGATGGATGGACACTTCAAGAGATTGAGTAGGTACTGCCAAATCCTCCTTTGTACCAGCCCTTTGATGCTTTAGAGTTGATAAGTGGTCCTCCTTAGCTTTCCAATGACACCATAAAATGGCCTATGTACTTTGGAAATGATGTATGTAAAGATTGAATCAGAACAGACAACTTTGAATCTCAAGCTTCAAGGAAAACCTTCTATTTTTTACTTTACACCTGCTGGATCTTTTGCTCAGTATGACCAGCACAGTAAGAACTGGAAAACTTCCTTAGGGGTATCTAATTAGTATAGCAAGCTAACTATTCCAAGTGGAATGATATAAAAAGATTAACTATGCTCAGAGAAATCAATTTAGCAAGTAAACCTTTACCCCCGATTTTTAAGGACTGTTGCCGACTTTGACCAGTGATCACCTCGACAAGCTTTTCTCTAAAATGACTGAATAGAATCTCTTCAAATTTTGATAGCAGGTAGAAAAATTTGAGTTGGTTCCAACAAGCTTTAGATCTTTGAATTTGGTCGAGAAATGACTGAGATATGCTCTCCACAAATTGACAGACTTTCAAGTACTATGACAGAGAATTTAGAAATGAACAATGTAGATATATGTATTAATGAACACTTGTATACAATGCCATAGGCATGAAGATCATTGTCTAATGGTGTAGATAGGTGTGGGCTAGAGTGTAGGCCTCACACACACTCAGAAATGACAGAGATGAGCTCGGGATATGAGTCTTCTACACGTGATTTTTTGAGTTGACCTTTTATAGTGATTTAGTTCAAAGTTTGAATTTGAATTCAAACTTTGGCTCTCTTTAATCAAGCTCCTACATCCTAGGAGATATTCCATCTACTTGATTGATGCTTTACAACTAATAAAGTTCATGAGATTTCCTTGTTAGGTGTTTACAAAGATTCCAAAGTCAAAAGTGACTTTTACAAAAAAGTAAAGTGGTAATTAACCACTAGCAAATTTTGTTCCTATGCTTCTCCATATGTGTATGGACTTCAAGGTATCCTTCAAGCCAAATGTGTAGGCTTGTGAATTGCACCAACAGCTCCCCCTCAAGCCAAACATTTTGGCTTGGTCTTCATTCTTCAATCTTCATGTATATCCTACAATTCAATCATTGCTTTGAACCTGCAAAGTTTGGCTCCATCCAAAGCTTTAGTCAACAAATCAGCACATTGCATGTTGGTTGATACATAGGTTAGTTGAATGTCCTTGCTTAATAACTTGTTGGACTCCATGTCCAAAATGCTCCAAAATATTCGAGTATACAGAAAGTATAGTGTGTTTTATCATTCCCTTCTATAGCAAATATCGACGGGCAGCATGGCTAGGCGAAGAGCTTTTCAATCTGCCGACGGGGTTCAAACCCCGTAAAACAGGATCGTGTGAAGAAGTGAAATGAAAAAGATTTTTTATATGCTTTTCATAACAACACGATAACAGAGGCGATGGGATCGCGATAGCAATGGATTGAGTTTCTAAATTCGCATAAGTGTTTGCTTTATTATCGCGTAGCAATCGTGGAGACTTGTGCTTTATTATTGCTTTTCAAGGTAGACAAACTGCTATATAAGAAGTGCTTGGGGTCACTTGTAAATATCTTTCACCTAGTATACAACACAAGCTTGGAGCTTGGACCTCAATAGAGGTGGTGTTTCTTCTAGCACATGGAGCAGCCATGGTGCTAACTTGAAGCATGTTGAGGAGTAGAAATGGAGTTCTTCTTAAAGATTCTTCTTGGAGAAGATGAAGGGTGTGCTCACACTCTATCTCATGGAGAGGAGGTTATCTCTTGTTCATGGAAAGAAGACTTGGACATTAGCAGCTTGATGGTGAGGATCGGCCATCTACATGGTGTATTTGAAGATTGTCTTCTACATGAAGATTTCGGGCTACTTCAAAGACATTGGATGGTGTTTAACATAAGATTTACATCTTATGTTAAGTATTCAGGTACATATTCTCTTTATGCACACAGGTACTACTTGAATTTTATGGAGGCAGTAGCATCCATATCAGGAGGAGTCATATTTGGCATAGGTACAAGAGAATCAGTACGTATATGCTTTATGCATATTTTGATGAGGTGTTTGAGAAGGTGTGTTCACATGAGTTTGAGGATTTCCGGCAGCAAACTTGTTAACATTCTTTGCTACTTTTTAAGTATGTGATCTTTTCACACACGTATCTGACTTAGGGTCTTCCATAGCCTAAGGTTAGATGAGCGTTTGTTGATTATCAGTTTCACACTGATCCTTCCACTTTCAGTCACTCATATTCACTATTCTATAACCTATTAGGTGACACATCTCATGTATATTCAGATTACTGCCCATACATCTGAATATGTTTGTTACATTTGTACATTCATTCATTCATCTATTTCTCATCACATAGAGTGGTTGAGACTTTTGCTCCCACATTGTACATTGAACATTGGTATATATAGTACCATGAGTTCGCGATGGCTTACGTAACACCTTACACATGTCGTCTATTCTTTCTCTATCTTTGTCTCATCATTTGTATGATTAAGTTGTGGCATGTTCATGTTTTGTCAATATTGAAGTTTGCTAGATTTTATGTCATATATGCTGGACCTATGGAGCCATGGACCTGTCACATGAGCTAAGGGCCTACCTCATTTCCAACATTTGGTATTAGAGCACTAAGGTTTTGGTTTCAGAACTTTAGATCTTTGGCATCCATTCATTAAGGCTCATTTAGAATCCCAGGTTCCCAGAATTCCAGGTTTACAACATATGATTTAAGGGAATCTTCTAACATTTGACATTTTACATACACACTTAATCTAGATGAGTAGAGTTTTGAGAATTAGACAATTCAGTCACATGTGTATTCATCAGTGTGGAGTATGAAGTTGATGATCAGTTAGGAGTTGAATATTTTTGGAAGAGTACGCAAATACTTTACAAAAGTATTGTTTGAAGATCCAGACTTGATGAAGAGAAGACTACTTCAAATTCAAGGAAGAACAATGGTTTACAGAAGATGAAGAAATCAGATCAACATCAAATCACAGGTATCAATTTCTACTACCAGATTATCATTTGCAGGTCATGTCTTAGAAGAGCAGTTATGAAGAGATTTGAAGGTTTCAAGGAATGCTTTTGCACACTTTCATTATTTGGAAGTTAAAGGCTACATCCAAATAGGTATCTAGAGGTTTTTCTAGAGAGTTTTGAGAGATCTCTTTCATGGCAAGAAAAGCTTATCTAAGAAGACAAATTTGAAGATGGGATGAGTTTTTGTTTTCAGCCAATTTTGTGTTATAAGTTGGTTGGATATCCAGGTACATAATGTAATCTAGGTATCTAGAGACGGTAACTCTAGAAAGGAAATTCATCATTCAGACAAAAGGTTGGTGAATTTAGTCCTTTCAAACATTTGAAGCAGAATTTTGATTCAGAGATATGAGGAGATGATAAAACATGATTCTATATTCAGTTCCATTTCTATACCATGTTTGTTTTGTCTCTTACTCTTAGCACTAGAGGAAGAAAAAAGTTCATTTGAAGAGGTCAAGAGTGTTTGCTACTTCAAGATGAAGAGAACAAAAGGTATGGAAGAGAAGTTTGAAGATGTTAACATCATCATCAGGTGGAAGAAAGATGCACAAGAAGAAAGTCCATCATTTCCAAAAGAAAAGTAAGGCTTCCAAAGAATTGCATTGAGAGAAAGAAAAGCAGCAGATTTTGAAGACAACTTGTATGTTTTAACTCATATGTATGAGTTATAAATAAGTTGAAAATTTTAAGCAGGCAACTTATATGTTCCCTCAAAGAATTCTTGGAGTGTCAATACAGAGCTACTTGGTACATGACAAGTTGCAGAGAGGTATATTTCTTCTTTATCTAGCTCTTGAGGTAAAAGAGTTTTTTGTAGCAGATGTTGAAGACTTGGGTTGAGGTTTTATGTTTGGAAAAAGGTTACCTCATATTCAGTATATTCAGTATTTTCAGAAACTTCAGAAAATTTAGTCTTGTTGATGTACCAGTCAGTTGAAGAATCTACTTTTTATGATTGTCTTGATTTTTGGATACATGCTTGTATTCAAAAAGATGTTACATCAGATCCTATCACTTGATTGAAATGGAGTTAGCCAAAAGAAAGTCAAGGAGGTACTATCACATTTCACCCAGGAAGAATATGAAAGTTATGAAGTATCAACTTGCAGCTTTTGGAGTTCTCAAGGTGAGAAGTTTTGTCCACTTATGTTTCAAGTAGGAATTGCAAATTCTTGGAAGGATTTGTTTGAAGAAAAGTTTTACAAATTTTTGAGAAGCATGGATACTTGGAGACATTCAGGTAATATATCAAACATTCAGTCATGAAGGTTTGATGAGAGCAGATTCTACACAAGAGAGATCATTGATCTTGAATAGATCTTGTATGATCTTGAGTATTTATGAGTCTGTTGTGTATACTTTTGTTTCTAAGATTCTTAACATTGGAAGAATTAAGTCAAAGATTCAGATTCTATCAGATTTGTGTTGTAGAGAGATAGAAGAACATATTTGTTATGTTACAGAAGGTTATGAATCCTAAAATGCTTTTAGCAAGGTTTTGTTATGTTAGGTTCAGCTAACCTTATTCTACAATTTGGAAAGTTGAGGACTGACATGGAAATCTATTGGCATGTGTACAGTGCTAATAAAAAGGGTTCAGAGATTTATTGAAAGAAGATCAAATTTATTGAAAGAAGGAAGATGTTCCAGATTTCATAAAGTCTGATATATTTGAAGAATACTGGATACTAGTGTTAAATCATCCAAGGGGGTGATGAAACATGAAGACTTATTTTCAGCCATATATAAAAGAATGCAGAGTCATACCTACAGGTATTCCTATATTTCCTTTGTCAGGTTCTCTTTATATTCCAGCTTTGAAAGAAGAAGGAAGAAGAAGAATGTTTGGAGAAAGTTCCTGTTAGGATGTTCCTGTTCAGGAGAAGGTTCCAGAGTTCTATTGAAGAGAAGCTTGATATTTCAGAAAGGTATGTTTTAGAAGTGCGCACATATATGTTTATACCAGGTTCTGAAGGAAAGAGGTATGAAGGATTTAAAGGATGAAGAAGACATGATAACATCATAAATTTTTTGATGAGACTCATATTTCAGTTGATTTCCGTTGATTTTAGTTAAGTTGAGCTGATTTGACTTGAGTACAATCAGAGATGAACCAATAGTGTTCAAAATACACTAAGTTTTGAGTTGCAGTCATAGGTTCCAGGATTCAGTTCTTGTTTAGTGTATTTACATGACATAGCAAAAGTACGTTGAGAAAGCGTTTCGTAAGGTAAATGCAAATATATGGATCCTAGTGTATCTTTTCAGGTTTTTGAAGATAGGAGATAGCAGGTGCAGAGTCAGTACATGCTATATTTATTATGAAGTAGTGATTACTTGATGGGTACACTATTGGATATCTAGTTTGCATATTTTCTCAGGTATTATGGTTCATATTCAGCAAGTTTAGATTTTTTGAAGGAAAATCAAATTCATTTTTGAAGAAGACTTTTTGAAGAAAAAGTTTGAAGGTCAATTCTGAAGTTTGGGACTACAAGCTTGAAGCTTGTGGTAGTTTGCAGATTATGAAGTTTGCAGATTCAGTACATTTTGTACCATTTTGACATTGAAGGGGGGATTGTTGGAGTCCATGTCCAAAATGCTCCAAAATACTCCAGTATACAGAAAGTATAGTGTGTTTTATCATTTCCTTCTATAGCAAATATTGACGGGCAGCGTGGCTAGGCGAAGAGCTTTTCAATCTGCCAACGTGGGTTCAAACCCTGTAAAATGCGATCGCGTGAAGAAGTGAAACACAAAAGATTTTTTATATGCTTTTCATAGCAGCACGATAACAGAGGTGATGGGATCGCGATAGCGATGGATTGAGTTCCTAAATTCGCATAAGTGTTTGCTTTATTATCACGTAGCGATCGTGGAGACTTGTGCTTTATTATTGCTTTTCAAGGTAGACAAACTACTATATAAGAAGTGCTTGGGGTCACTCGTAAATATCCTTCACCTAGTATTGAACACAAGCTTGCAGCTTGGACCTCAATAGAGGTGGTGTTTGTTCTAGCACATGGGGCAGCCATGGTGCTAACTTGAAGCATGTTGAGGAGCAGCTATGGAGTTCTTCTTAAAGATTCTTCTTGGAGAAGATGAAGGGTGTGCTCACACTCTATCTCATGGAGAGGAGGTTATCTCTTGTTCATGGAAAAAAGACTTGGACATTAGGAGCTTGATGGTGAGGATCGGCCATCTACATGCTGTATTTGAAGATTGTCTTCTAAATGAAGATTTCGGGCTACTTCAAAGACATTGGATGGTGTTTAACATAAGATTTACATCTTATGTTAAGTATTCAGGTACATATTCTCTTTATGCACACAGGTACTACTTGAATTTTTTGGAGGCAGTAGCATCCATATCAGGAGGAGTCCTATTCGGCATAGGTACAAGAGAATCAGTACATATATGCTTTATACATATTTTGATGAGGTGTTTGAGAAGGTGTGTTCACATGAGTTTGAGGATTTTCGATAGCAAACTTGTTAGCATTCTTTGCTAGTTTTTAAGTATGTGATCTTTTCACACACGTATCTGACTTAGGGTCTTCCATAGCCTAAGGTTAGATGAGCGTTTGTTGATTATCAGTTTCACACTGATCCTTCCTCTTTTAGTCACTCATATTCACTCTTCTATAACCTATTAGGTCACACATCTCATGTATATTCAAGTTACTGCCCATACATCTGAATATGTTTGTTACATTTGTACATTCACTCATTCATCTATTTCTCATCACATAGAGTGGTTGAGAGTTTTGCTCCCAGATTGTACATTGAACATTGGTATATATGATACTATGAGTAAGCGATGGCTTACGTAACACCTTACACATGTCGTCTATTCTTTCTTGATCTTTGTCTCATCATTTGTATGATTAAGTTGTGGCATGTTCATGTTTTGTCAATATTGAAGATTGCTAGATTTTATGTTGTATATGCTAGACCTATGGAACCATGGACCTGTGACATGAGCTAAGGGCCTACCTCATTTCCAACATAACTTCTCTCTCACATAATGGTAATGGACCTCTATATTTTTGGTCCTAGCATGATAGATAGGATTAGCTGCAAGGTGAAGTGAGCTTGTATTATCTCCAAAGATCAATGGTGAACTAGTATGTAGACCCAATTTTGTATACAATAGGTTGATCCATATGGCTTGAGTGGCATTTGCCAATCCTCTATACTCTGCCTCTGTTGAAGATAAAGCAACAGTAGGTTGCTTCTTTGAAGACCATGATATTGGCTTATCACCTGCAAATGAAATGTATCCAGAAGTGCTCCTCCTATCATCCTTGCATCTTGCCCAATCTGCATCTGAATAAATCTTGATATCTAAATCAGATGTGTAAGGGAAATACAAACCATGATTTTGTGTACCCTTGAGATACTTTAGAATTCTTTTGGAAGCTTCTAGGTGAGGTACCCTTGGCTTGTGCATAAACGGACTTAGTACACTAACTCCATATGCAATATCTATCCTTGTTAAGGTAGCATATTTCAAACTTCCAACTATGCTTTGATAACCTATAACATCATTAATTTCATCACCTTCATGTGCACTTAGTTTTAGGTTTACCTCTATTGGAGTACTTGCAACTTTGGCATCCTGCAAATGAAATTTCTTCAACATATCCTATATGTACTTTTTCTGAGTAATGTAGATTCCAGAGTTAGTATAGACTAAGTCAAGCCCAAGAAAATACTTTAGTAGGCCAAGATCATTGATCTTGAACTCCTTCATCATCTGGTTCTTGATTTGTCTGATTCCATTGACATCATTACCTGTAAGTATGATATCATCAACATATACACATAGGTATATTACCTCTGAATTACTTCTCTTGATGAATAGAGAAGTGTCTGCCTTGCTCATGACAAAACCTTGGTCTTGAAGGTATGTGGTCAACTTATGATTCCATGCCCTAGGTGCCTGCTTTAATCCATATAAAGCTTTATTCAATTTGCACACATATGTTACCTTGTTTGGATCCTCATAGCCAGGAGGTTGTGACATATATACCTCCTCTGAAATCCGTCCATTCAAGAAAGCATTTTTGACATCCAATTGATACATGTTCCAATTTTTTGATGCAGCCACACTTACCAACACTCTGATGGTTGGCATCTTGGCCACAGGTGAGAATGTTTCTTCATAGTCAATGCCTTGGGTTTGTGCAAAACCCTTGGCCATCAATCTCGCTTTGTACCTGTTAATTGACCCATTAGAATTTCTTTTGATTTTATAGATCCATATGGATCCAATTACCTTCATGGACTCTTTCTTTGGTACTAGTTCCCATGTGTCGCTTTCCTTGAGTGCTTCAATCTCCTCATCCATAGCTTCTCTCCATTCTCTCTTGGTCTTTGCTTCTTCATATGGTCCTCGTTCTTCAATTGACAAATCTTTGGCAAGATAAATAGAGTGTTTAGTAACAAGAGATGTATCATACCCATATCTGATAGGTTTTCTGCTCTCCCTTTGTGATCTTCTGATTGATTGATTTGAAGATTCAGGTATGTCTTTAAGCTTCTTCATTTTGACTTTGCCTTTGGACTTCCATGCCTTGAACTCTTCAAGGTTGATAACATCTTCATGATCTGAAGTAGTGTCTTCATTCTGAATAGGTTCCTCCTTAGCAAGACTTGGAAACTCCTCTTCCAAGTCATAGGGTAGTTTAAACTTCGTGCATTCATTCTCATACCAAGAATCATTTTCATCAAAGACAACATCTCTACTAACCATGAATCGCTTATTTGAAGGGTTGTAAAACCTGTATCCTTTTTTATTCAGATCATATCCAATAAAGATACAGTTCTCAGCCTTGGGGTCTAGCTTACCTCTTCTCTGAGAAGGAATGTGTACATATGCTACACATCCAAATATCCTGCAATGGTCTAGTGAGGGTCTCTTACCATGCCATGCTTCATAAGGTGTCATCCCATCAAGGGACTTAGATGGTAACCTGTTTATGAGGTAAGTGGCAGTAGAAACACTCTCTCCCATAAATAGTTAGGTAACTTTTTCTCATTCAACATTGACCTAGCTGTTTCAACAATCAACCTATTTCTTCTCTCAGCTACTCCATTCTCTTGAGGAGTGTACCTTGTGGTGATTTCTCTCTTAATGCCTCTGTCCGGCAAGAAGTCTTCAAACTCATTGGAGAAGTACTCACCTCCTCCATCTGACCTTAGTCTCTTCAAATTCTTTCCTTTCTGATTCTCAACAAGAGCAAGATATTTTTTAAAGCAATTAAACACTTTATCCATGTGCTTCATAAAGTACAATATAGTCCACCTGCTATAATCATCAATAAAAGATACATAGTACCTTGATCTTGAGATTGAGGGGTCTCTGCTTGGTACCCATACATCTGTATGAACAAGCTCTAGGTAGTCCTCATGCATGTATCCTTTCCTTGAGAAGGGTAACCTGTGAGACTTCCCAAATTGACAAGCACTACATTTACATATCGTGTTGTTTGGAAACATTGGGTATTCCAATTATACATTGATCCCTACATATCTGTTTCAATGTTCTTTCTCCTACATGCCCTAATCTTTTATGCCAAATCTCAAGCTCTGAAAGTGTTTGGTCTTTATAATTGTATAGTGCAATATTCTTTGTGTCTTCTAGCTCAAAAGTAAAAAATCTACCTGATTTTCCTCCTTTTTCTATTCTCTTGAAACCATGCCTTAGATCCTCCACAAATGCTCCAAATTGGTTGAATCTAACCTCCAAAGCTTTCTCCACAATCTGTCCAACACTCATCAAATTTTTGGTGATGGTTGGTACAAAGAGTACCCTACTCAACAAGTTATGATTTCCATCACAAGTCTTAACATTTCCAACTTTAACTACTGAGTGCTTGGTGTCATCACCTGTTTGTACTTGATGCTTACCTTTTGGTTCTTCAAGGTCAGAGAGTAGAGCTACATTGCCAGTCACATGATTTGAGCATCCTAAGTCAATGTAGAATAGGTGGTCACATGATCAGAAGATAATCATCTTGCTCTTCTGTATAGTTGTTGTAGTCCTTTCTAGATTTGAATCCTCCTTGGTAGTTGCCATTTTAGTTGTTGTTGTAATTGTTGTTTTAGTTGTTTTTGTAGACTTGGTGATGGTTGATCTACCTCTTGACTGTGAGCATCCACCTCTTTGATATCCTCTTCCTCTCTGATTCTTGTAATTCTTGAAACACTCATCTGTAGTATGATTTGATAAACCACAAATGTTGCATGGTGAGGAGTTATAGGATCTCCCCCTACCTTTCTTACCTCCTCTACCCCTTCCTCTTGATGATCTACCTCTCCCTGCATAGTTGGCTTGGGAGGTAGTGCCTTCATCCTCTATCTTTTTGTTCTTACCTTTATCTTTAGACTTACTTTTATTAGTGTAAAGGGCACAAGAGCTATTACCTTTGGATGTATCTCCATTCTTGTTGAGCTTGGCTTCATGAGTGAATAATTGTCCCATGAGAGTGGTAAGGCCTGGAATCTGCATGTCCATGTAAAGGTCCATGGCAGTGGTGAAGCTTTCCCATTTGTCATCAGCTTTGATCCCATTTATCACTTGCCTTACAATCTGCTCTTCTTCAATCTCTTCTCCTATGCTTGCTAACTGATCGGCTACATCTTAAATCTTAGTCACAAATTCTGAAACAGCTTGCTTAGGTTGCTTCCTTAATGTGGTGAATTCAATCCACAACTGATTTTTTCTCGCCCTTGTGTTGGAAGAAGAGTAGGATGACAAGGTTTCCCAAGTCTCTTGAGATGTCTTACAATTTCTAATATGTGGCAAAAGAAAATCAGAGATGGAGTTGAGTAAATAAGACCTTGCTAATGCATCCTTAGCACACCATGTGTTGAGCTTCTCATGTTCTTACTTTGTTGGTAGTCCTCTGGTTTTTAATGAGGGCAATTCCTCATCTCTTGAGATGTATCCATAGAGACTCCTTCCTTGTAGGTATGTCTTCATCCTTAGAGACCATGCCTGATAGTTGTTCCTATCCAATTTATCAATAAATGATGGAAAACCATCTCCCATTTTACCTTAACTTGCTTTGATACCACTGTTGGGAAAGATGGATGGACACTTCAAGAGATTGAGTAGGTACTGCCAAATCTTGCTTTGTACTAGCCCTTTGATGCTTCAGAGTTGATAAGTGGGCCTCCTTCGCTTTCCAATGACACCATAAAATGGCCTATGTACTTTGGAAATGATGTATGTAAAGATTGAATCAAAACAGACAACTTTGAATCTCAAGCTTCAAGGAGAGCCTTCTATTTTTGACTTTACACCTGCTGGATCTTTTGCTCAGTATCCCCAACACAGTAGCAATTGGAAAACTTCCTTTTAGGGGTATCTAATTAGCTTAGCAATCTAACTATTCCATGTGGAATGATATAAAAAGATTAACTATGCTCACAGAAATCAATTTAGCAAGTAAACCTTCACCCCCGATTTTTTAGGACTGTTGCAAACTTTGACCAGTGATCACCTCGACAAGCTTTTCTCTGCAATGACTAAATAGAATCTCTTCAAATTTTGATAGCATGTAGAAAACTTTGAGCTGGTTCCAACAAGCTTTAGATCTTTGAATTTGGTGGAGAAATAACTCAGATATGCTCTCCACAAGTTGCCAGACTTTCAAGTACTATGACAGAGAATTCAGAAATGAACAATGTAGATATATGTATTAATGAACACTTGTACACAATACCATAGGCATGACGATCATTGCCTAATGGTGTAGATAGGTGTGGGCTAGAGTGTAGGCCTCACACACACTTAGAAATGACAGAGATGAGCTCAGGATATGAGTCTTCTACCTGCGACTTTTTGAGTTGACCTTTTATAGTGATTTAGTTCAAAGTTTGAATTTGAATTCAAACTTTTGCTCTCTTTAATCAAGCTCCTACATCCTAGGAGATATTCCATCTACTTGATTGATGCTTTAAAACTAATAAAGTTCATGAGATTTCCTTTGTAGGTGTTTACAAAGATTCCAAAGTCAAAAGTGACTTTTACAAAAAAATAAAGTGGTAATTAACCACTAGCATTTGTTCCTATGCTTCTCCATATGTGTATGGACTTCAAGGTATCCTTCAAGACAAATATGTGTTGGAGACCTCTTAATCTCCAAATGCTTGATCTATACTGATCTAAGAACACATCTATATCAATTATAGACCAAACTTTACACAAATGTTACTTTGATTTACCAAATCATTCATGAACAATTCTCTGAGTGAGAATTTTCCTTCTTCAAGAAGTTTGCTTCAAAAATTGACTTCAATACCTGCACACATCTTCAGATATCTTCAAACTAATGATGCACAAGTCTTCACACTACCTTCGCACAATCATATCAGCCATTGATTCTCCAAAAGAATCATTAACCTTTTGATTTGATCCTTAAGATCAAAGATATGTCAAAAACTGTCTTCCAGGAATGGCGACTTTGACATGGTCAACTTCTTAAGTTGATTTCTCACAACAAAAATCCGGTTTTACTAAATGCTTTTAGCCATAGCTTCCTTACCTTCTAACTAAGATTTTGAATGCTCACTCATTCAAAACTTTACACTATGCACTAAGATCTAAGCAAAACATTGACACGTAAAATTGCGCGACTTTTAGAAGTCTGTCTGCAAATTCTACATACAAATGTTCCTATTGATCATTCTCACAGTAGGAAAGAAATTAGATCATAAAATTCTGAACATAGCTTCATAGCTTTTAGATTAGATGTGTACAAAAGGATTTTTGATCCACATGATCAGACTGAGAGAACTTAGAGAAAAACCCGTCCCTAATTTCCTGAGTAGAACTCTCTACACATCTCTCTACGACACTTGTCTTCAAAATGACTCTCACACATATTTCTTTACATCATTGACTTATATACATATATTTTTAGACTTATCCCGTGTCTATTACATTACTCCTTATCATCCTAAGGATTATCTATACTCAGATTACAAGAATTTCCACCTATAGTGTACATATGTATACATACTTCACTTCTAAAATCTCTTCACTCTCTCAAGTGTTTTCTTCCACTTCAATCTGATCATAAGCTTGATTCAACATCTTTATAATCATCAATTTGTGATTGGTTTGTTCCAACAACTCCCCCTCAATCACTAATTGTGATTATTCCATTCTTCTTCACTCCTGCCATCTCTTTGAATCTTTGTAACTTAGGTCCATCCAAGCTTTTTGTCATCATATCTGCAACTTGTTCTTTTGATTAAGTATACATCACTTCAATCTCTTTATCAAGTACCTTTTGCTCTCAAGAAATGATATTGAATTTCTATATGCTTAGTCCTGGCATGAAAAACAGGGTTAGTTGCCAAATACAAAGAACTCATATTGTCTCCAAAAATAATTGGAGTACTCTGATGAGTTCCAAAACTCCTCAACAAGGTCTTTAACCATATTACTTCTTTTGCAGCCTCTACCATTCCTTTATACTCAGCTTTTGTGGATGACAAAGCAATTGTATGTTGCTTCTTTGAGCACCAAGAAACTAGTTTATCTCCAATATAACAGAGATACCCATGAGTGGACCTTCTATCATCTGAATCACCTACCCAATCTGCATCACTAAACACTCTGATTCTTATGTCAGAAGTAAATCCATAATACAGACCTTCACTTAGGGTTCCTTTGATATATCTGAGTACCCTTTGAGCTGCAATCCAATGATTCTTCTTTGGACAATGCATAAATTGTGATAACACACCAACTGCATATGATAAATCTGGCCTTGTCAAGGTAGCATAGATTAAACTACCTACCAAACTCTGATATTTCTTCATGTCATTAAACTCTTCACCTCCATACCTGCTCAACTTATGATTTACCTCCAATGGTGTGCTTGAAGGCTTGCAATCCTCCATGTTAAATTTGACTAGAAGATTCTTCAAGTACCTCTCTTGTGCAACATATACTCCATGTTGAGTATACACAATCTGCATTCCTAAGAAATAAGATAAGTTTCCCAAATCACTTATCTTAAACTCCTTCTCTATTTGTTTCTTAAGTTCATTGATTCCTTGAGCATCTCTACCTGTGACAATAATATCATCAACATAAATACACATATATATGTATCCATTTTCACTTGCCTTTACTAGCAAGCTCCTATCTACCTTTGATGCTTGAAATCCACAATCATTCAAGAACTTGACAAGTGTGTAATTCTGATCGAACTGAATCCATGAAACCTTCAGGTTGCCCCATGTATACTTCATCTGCAATGTATCCATTGAGAAATGCATTCTTCACATCTAATTGTGATAACTTCCATCCTTTACAAGTTGCAATAGCAGTCAATGATCTAATTGTAGACATCTTAGCAACAGGACTAAAGGTTTCATCATAATCTACCCCATAAGTTTGGGCATAATCTTTGACCACAAGTCTACCCTTGTATCTAGACACCTTTCCATCTGCAAATCTTTTTGTTTTATACATCCACTTACATCCAATGAATTTCTGATTCTTTGGTGTTGGCACCAATTCCCAAGTTTCATTTTCAATTAGAGCATCATACTCTTCTTGCATTGCCTTCTCCCAGCTCTATTTACCTTTAGCTTCTTCATATATAATTGGATCCTCTTCTGTCTTCACAATGTAAGCATAATCTTTTATTGCTAGAAATGATGTATCATAACTATACCTTATAGGCTATTTCCTTTCCCTTGAGGATCTTCTAACCTCTGCACTTCTTGAAGTCTCAGCCACATTTGATTCTGGATCAAGTCTTTGCCCATCTTCTGCATTATCCTGCAATTTACTTTTATAATCAACATCATCAATATCTTCTTCATACACATTTACTTTTGCCTTTCCTTTCCTTTGTATTTCTTTGTCATGTGCATAATCATTTGCTGACCCTGTATACCATGTGCTTTGCTCATCAAATGTAACATCTTTGGTAACAAGAAATTGCTTTGTGGATGGACTCCACAACCTGTAACCCATCTGTCTATAAACATTCCCAATAAACACATACTTCTCTACTTTGGGTTCTACCTTATGTCTTAATTGTGAAGGAACATAAGCATATGATAAGCATCCAAATACCTTACAGTGATCAAGAGTAGGTTTCTTACCCCACCATGCCTCATAAGGAGTTCTTCCATCCAAAGCTTTACAAGGTAACCTATTCACAAGGTATTTTACAGTGTTGATAGCTTTTGCCCATAAGTAATTTGGACAATTCTTTTCCTTCATCATTGCTCTTGCAAATTCTACAAGAGTTCTATTTCTTCTTTCTGCAACTCCATTCTCTTGAGGAGAGTACCTGCAAGTTACTTCTCTCTTTATACCTGCATTCCACAAATAATCATCAAACTGTTTAGAGAAATATTCTCCCCCTCCATCTAATCTCAACCTCTTAAGCTTTTGTCCTGTAATCCTTTCTGCATAAGCATGATAATGTTTGAATGTCTTGAAGACTCCTGATTTATCCTTGATTACATATAAAGTAATCCATTTGGTTGCATCATCAACAAACAGCAGATAATATCTGGAACATTTATGCTATAGTCCCTTGAGGGACCCCACACATCTGTATGAACCAATTCAAGCATATTTGAATACTTGTACCCTGATTTATTGTATGAACTTTTGTGTGCTTTACGTAATTGGCAAGCTTCACACTTGTACACCATGTGTTGCCCTTCAATTTTTGGCAAACCAAGCACCACTTGATTCTTTGACATTTCCTTTATAGCTCTCTCATTGAAATGACCTAGCCTTTTATGCCATAGGTCTAACTCAGACATCTTTTGACTTCCATAAGTAAATAAAGCATGTCCCACATTACCTTGGACTTTGAGAGTAAACAACCTTCCTTCCTTTTTACCTGCAATTATGTTTCTATATCCCTGATTTGGATCTTGCACATAGACACCATCATTTGTGAATCTGACTTCATATCCCTTCTCCATAGTTTGCCCTACACTTATCAAATTTTTAGGAATAGTAGGAACATAAAGTACCTTGCTCAAGAGTGTCCTTCCACTATTTGTCTTCACTGATCCAATACTCTCCACTTTATTTTTGGTATTGTCACTTGTTTGAATTGTATGTCCATTCACCTTTGCTTCCATATCAGTCATCAAGGATATATTGCCACTTAGATGATTGCTACATCGTGAGTCAATATAAAACACCCTTTGATTTTCTCCTACTGATTCATGAGTTGCATTCAAGATAAGAGTCATATCATCCTTCTGATCTGATGCATAGTTATAATAATTGTTGTTGTAGGACTGAGGTTGAAAGCTTCTTCCACCTCCTCTGGCATATGATGTCCTACCACCTCTTCCTCTGAAATTGCCTCTTTGGTTTCTGCCTCCTCTACCTCTTTGATTAAAACTCTGGTTATTATTTTCTCCATTTTGATTGTTATACCAACAATCATTTGCCAAATGATTGGTTCTGCCACAAATCCAACAAGCTTTAGTATTATCTTTGTTCTTACCTCCTCTTCCTTTACCTCTGAAATTCATTTTTCCTTTTATAAAGTTAGCTTGGCTTGAGGTTCCTTCATCATCAGTTGACTGCTTCCCTTTGCCATTCTTTTTCTTGTCTTTGGAGTACATGACTTGACTTGCACTCTTATCATTATCTCCCTTAATGTCCTGCTCAAAAGTTAGCATGTGTCCTAGCAATTGATTAAGATCAGGAGTAAGATGATCAAGTGACAATTCTATGGACAATATGAAAGGCTTCCACTTCTCATCTCCTCTCACACTTGTAAGTATTTGCCTTACCAACTTATCCTCTTCAATGTCTTCATCTACTGCAACCAAGCTATATGCAATATCCTTCATCCTTGCCACATAATCAGAATATGATTGTGAGCTCTTCTTCTTGAAAGTTGTAATATCAGACCATAGTGAGGACTTCCTTGACTTGGTTGTGTTTTGGAAATGCTCTTCCAAAGCATTCCAAACATCTCTTGCGATTTCCAATCCTCTATTGTGAGGTAGAAGATAATCATTTACAGCCATGTAAATGATGTTCCTAGCTTGAGCATCCTTTCTCATCCAAGTCTTCAAATCTGCAAGCTCTTCCCTAGTTGGAATACTAGGATCTGCAAATTCAGGCTTTTCTTCTTCTCCTGTAATGAATGCCATCAAATCTTTGCTCATGAGATGTGCCTCCATCCTCATGGACCAAGCTAGATAGTTCTCCCTATCTAGCTTATCAATCTGTAAGCTTTCTCCCATCTTTTGATCTTCTGTATCTGCAATTACTATGATTTATGATAGTAAAATGTACCTTTGATATGAAACTTCAAACCTTTTTTATCCTTCGAACTCGTGCTTTGTACTTCTGCAGGTTATCTTCACGAATTTGTCCTTGTCCACCTTCCATTAGAAAAAAACTTCAATATCTCCAGCAGTCGGGTTTTCCAATGCCTTTGCTTCCCTTGTATTGCACCTTTAGCTCTGATACCACTGTTGGAGACCTCTTAATCTCCAAATGCTTGATCCATACTGATCTAAGAACACATCTATATCAATCATAGACCAAACTTTACACAAATGTTACTTTGATTTACCAAATCATTCATGAACAATTCTGTGAGTGAGAATTTTCCTTCTTCAAGAAGTTTGCTTCAGAAATTGACTTCAATACCTGCACACGTCTTCAGATATCTTCAAACTAATGATGCACAAGTCTTCACACTACCTTTGCACAATCATATCAGCCATTGATTCTCCAAAACAATCATTAAACTTTTGATTTGATCCTTAAGATCAAAGATATGTCAAAAACTGTCTTCCAGGAATGGCGACTTTGACATGGTCAACTTCTTAAGTTGATTTCTCACAGCACAAATCCCATTTTACTAAATGCTTTTAGCCATAGCTTCCTTACCTTCTAACTTAGATTTTGAATTCTCACTCATTCAAAACTTTACACTATGCACTGAGATCTAAGCAAAACATTGACACGGAAAATTGTGCGACTTTTAGAAGTCTGTGTGCAGATTCTACATACAAATGTTCCTATTGATCATTCTCACAATAGGAAAGAAATAAGATCAAAAAATTCTGAACATAGCTTCATTAGCTTTCAGATTAAATGTGTACAAAAGGATTTCTGATCCACATGATCAGACTGAGAGAACCTAGAGAAAAACCCGTCGCTAATTTCCTGAGTAGAACTCTCTACACATCTCTCTTAGACACTTGTCTTCAAAATGACTCACACATATTTCTTTACATCATTGACTTATATACATATAGTTTTAGAATTATCCCCCGTCTATTACATTACTCCTTATCATCCTAAGGATTATCTATACTCAGATTACAAGAATTTCCACCTATAGTGTACATATGTATACATACTTCACTTCTGAAATCTCTTCACTCTCTCAAGTGTTTTCTTCCACTTCAAATTGATCATAAGCTTGATTCAAGATCTTTATAATCATCAATTTAAGATTGGTTTGTTCCATCAACTCCCCCTCAATCAATAATTGTGATTATTCCATTCTTCTTCACTCCTGCCATCTCTTTGAATCTCTATAACTTAGGTCCATCCAAGCTTTTTGTCATCATATCTACAACTTGTTCTTTTGTTGAAGTATACATCACTTCAATCTCTTTATGAAGTACCTTTTCTCTCAAGAATTGATATTGAATTTCTATATGCTTAGTCCTAGCATGAAAAACAGGGGTAGCTGCCAAATACAAAGAACTCATATTGTCTCCAAAAATAATTGGAGTACTCTGATGAGTTCCAAAACTCTTCAACAAGGTCTTTAACCATATTACTTCTTTTGCAGCCTCTACCATTCCTTTATACTCAGCTTCTGTGGATGACAAAGCAATTGTATGTTGCTTCTTTGAGCACCAAGAAACTAGTTTATCTCCAATATAACAGAGATACCCATGAGTGGACCTTCTATCATCTGAATCACGTGCCCAATCTGCATCACTAAACACTCTGATTCTTGTGTCAGAAGTAAATCCATAATACAGACCTTCACTTAGGGTTCCTTTGATATATCTAAGTACCCTTTGAGCTGCAATCCAGTGATTCTTCTTTGGACAATGCATAAATTGTGATAGCACACCTACTGCATATGATAAATCTGGCCTTGTCTAGGTAGCATAGATTAAACGACCTGCCAAACTGTGATATTTCTTCATGTCATTAAACTCTTCACCTCCATACCTGCTCAACTTATGATTTACCTCCAATGGTGTGCTTGAAGGCTTGCAATACTCCATGTTATATTTGACCAGAAGATTCTTCAAGTACCTCTCTTGTGTAACATATACTCCATGTTGAGTATACACAATCTACATTCCTAAGAAATAAGATAAGTTCCTTCTCTATTTGTTTCTTAAGTTCATTGATTCCTTGAGCATCTGTACCTGTGACAATAATATCATCAACATAAATACACATATATATGTATCCATTTTCACTTGCCTTTACTAGCAAGCTACTATCTACCTTTGATGATTGAAATCCACAATCATTCAAGAACTTGACAAGTGTGTAATTCCATGCTCTTGGAGCCCGCTTCAACCCATACAAAGCTCTCTTGAGCTTACACACATAATCTGATCCAATTGAATCCATGAAACCTTCAGGTTGCCCCATGTATACTTCATCTGCAATGTATCCATTCATAAATGCATTCTTCACATCTAATTGTGATAACTTCCATCCTTTACAAGTTGCAATAGCAATCAATGATCTAATTGTAGAAATCTTAGCAACAGGACTAAAGGTTTCATCATAATCTACCCCATAAATTTGGGCATAACCTTTGACCACAAGTCTAGCCTTGTATCTAGACACCTTTCCATCTGCAAATCTTTTTGTTTTATACACCCACTTACATCCAATGACTTTCTGATTCTTTGGTCTTGGCACCAATTCCCAAGTTTCATTTTCAAGTAGAGCATCATACTCTTCTTGCATTGCCTTCTCCCAATTATGTTACCTTTAGCTTCTTCATATGTAATTGGATCCTCTTCTGTCTTCACAATGTAAGCATAATCTTTTGTTGCTAGAAAAGATGTATCATAACTATACCTTATAGGCTCTTTCCTTTCCCTTGAGGATCTTCTGACCTCTGCACTTCTTGAAGTCTCAGCCATATTTGATTTTGGATCAAATCTTGGCCCATCTTCTACATTATCCTGTATTTACTTTTATCATCAACATCATCAATATCTTCTTCATACACATTTACTTTTGCCTTCCCTTTCCTTTGTTTTCTTTGTCATCTGCATAATCATTTGTTGACCCTGTATACCATGTGCTTTGCTCTTCAAATGTAACATCTTTGGTAACAAGAAATTACTTTGTGGATGGACTCCACAACCTGTAACCCATCTCTCTATAAACATACCCAATAAACACATACTTCTCTGCTTTGGGTTCTAGCTTATGTCTTAATTGTGAAGGAACATAAGCATATGATAAGCATCCAAATACCTTACAGTGATCAAGAGTAGGTTTCTTACCCTACCATGCTTCATAAGGAGTTCTTCCATCCAAAGCTTTACAAGGTAAGCTATTCACAAGGTATGTTGCAGTGTTGATAGCTTCTGCACATAAGTAATTTGGACAATTCTTTTCCTTCATCATTGCTCTTGCAAATTCTACAAGAGTTCTATTTCTTCTTTCTGCAACTCCATTCTATTGAGGAGAGTACCTGCAAGTTACTTCTTTGTTTATACCTGCATTCCACAAATAATCATCAAACTCTTTAGAGAAATACTCTCCCCCTCCATCTGATCTCAACCTCTTAAGCTTTTGTCCTGTAATCCTTTCTCCATAAGCATGATAATGTTTGAATGTCTTGAAGACTTCTGATTTATCCTTGATTACATATAAAGTAATCCATCTGGTTGCATCATCAACAAACAACACATAATATCTAGATCCATTTATGCTATAGTCCCTTGAGGGACCCCACACATCTGTATGAACCAATTCAAGCATATTTGAATACTTGTACCCTGATTTATTGTATGAAGTTTTGTGTGCTTTACGTAATTGGCAAGCTTCACACTTGTACACCATGTGTTGCCCTTCAATTTTTGGCAAACCAAGCACCACTTGATTCTTTGACATTTACTTTATAGCTCTCTCATTGAAATGACCTAGCCTTTTATGCCATAGGTCTAACTCAGACATCTTTTGACTTCCATAAGTAAATAAAGCATGTCCCACATTACCTTGGACTTTGATAGTAAACAACCTTCCTTCCTTTTTACCTGCAATTATGTTTCTATATCCCTGATTTGGATCTTGCACATAGACACCATCATTTGTCAATCTGACTTCATATCCCTTCTCCATAGTTTGCCCTACACTTATCAAATTTTTAGGAATAGTAGGAACATAAAGTACCTTGCTCAAGAGTGTACTTCCACTATTTGTCTTCACTGATCCAATACTCTCCACTTTATGTTTGGTATTGTCACTTGTTTGAATTGTATGTCCATTCATCTTTGCTTCCATATCAGTCATCAAGGATATATTGCCACTCAGATGATTGCTACATCCTGAGTCAATATAAAACACCCTTTGATCTTCTCCTACTGATTCATGAGTTGCATTCAAGATAAGAGTCATATCATCCTTCTGATCTGATGCATAGTTATAATAATTGTTGTTGTAGGACTGAGGTTGAAAGCTTCTTCCACCTTCTCTAGCATATGATGTCCTACCACCTCTTCCTCTGAAATTGCCTCTTTGGTTTCTGCCTCCTCTACCTCTTTGATTAAAACTCTGGTTATTATTTCCTCCATTTTGATTGTTATACCAACAATCATTTGCCAAATGATTGGTTCTACCACAAATCCAACAAGCTTTAGTATTATCTTTGTTCTTACCTCCTCTTCCTTTACCTCTGAAATTCATTTTTCCTTTTGTAAAGTTAGCTAAGCTTGAGGTTCCTTCATCATCAGTTGACTGCTTCCCTTTGCCATTCTTTTTCTTGTCTTTGGAGTACATGACTTGACTTGCACTCCTATCATTATCTCCCTTAATGTCCTGCTCAAAAGTTAGCATGTGTCCTAGCAATTGATTAAGATCAGGAGTAAAATGATCAAGTGACAATTCTATGGACAATATGAAAGGCTTCCACTTCGCATCTCCTCTCACACCTGTAAGTATTTGCCTTACCAACTTATCCTCTTCAATGTCTTCATCTACTGCAACCAAGCTATCTGCAATATCCTTCATCCTTGCCACATAATCAGAAATTGATTGTGAGCTCTTCTTCTTGAAAGTTGTAAATTCAGCCCATAGTGAGGACTTCCTTGACTTGGTTGTGTTTTGGAAATGCTCTTTCAAAGCATTCCAAACATCTGTTGCGATTTCCAATCCTCTAATGTGAGGTAGAAGATAATCATTTACAGACATGTAAATGATGCTCCTAGCTTGAGCATCCTTTCTTATCCAAGTCTTCAAATCTCCAAGCTCTTCCCTAGTTGGAATACTAGGATCTGCAAATTCAGGCTTTTCTTCTTCTCCTGTAATGAATGCCATCAAATCTTTGCTCATGAGATGTGCCTCCATCCTCATGGACCAAGCTAGATAGTTCTCCCTATCTAGCTTATCAATCTGCAAGCTTTCTCCCATCTTTTGATCTTCTGTATCTGCAATTACTATGATTTATGATAGTAAAATGTACCTTTGATATGAAACTTCAAACCTTTTTTATCCTTCGAACTCGTGCTTTGTACTTCTGCCGGTTATCTTCACGAATTTGTCCTTGTCCACCTTGGATTAGAAAAAAACTTCAATATCTACAACAGTCGGGACTTCCAATGCCTTTGCTTCCCTTGTATTGCACCTTTAGCTCTGATACCACTGTTGGAGACCTCTTAATCTCCAAATGCTTGATCCATACTGATCTAAGAACACATCTATATCCATCATAGACCAAACTTTACACAAATGTTACTTTGATTTACCAAATCATTCATGAATAATTCTGTGAGTGAGAATTTTCCTTCTTCAAGAAGTTTGCTTCAGAAATTGACTTCAATACCTGCACACGTCTTCAGATATCTTCAAACTAATGATGCACAAGTCTTGACACTACCTTTGCACAATCATATCAGCCATTGATTCTCCAAAAGAATCATTAAGCTTTTGATTTGATCATTAAGATCAAAGATATGTCAAAAACTGTCTTCCAGGAATGGCGACTTTGACATGGTCAACTTCTTAAGTTGATTTCTCACAGCACAAATCCCATTTTACTAAATGCTTTTAGCCATAGTTTCCTTACCTTCTAACTTAGATTTTGAATTCTCACTCATTCAAAACTTTACACTATGCACTGAGATCTAAGCAAAACATTGACACGGAAAATTGTGCGACTTTTAGAAGTCTGTGTGCAGATTCTACATACAAATGTTCCTATTGATCATTCTCACAATAGGAAAGAAATAAGATCAAAAAATTCTGAACATAGCTTCATTAGCTTTCAGATTAAATGTGTACAAAAGGATTTCTGATCCACATGATCAGACTGAGAGAACCTAGAGAAAAACCCGTCGCTAATTTCCTGAGTAGAACTCTCTACACATCTCTCTAAGACACTTGTCTTCAAAATGACTCACACATATTTCTTTACATCATTGACTTATATACATATAGTTTTAGAATTATGCCCCGTCTATTACATTACTCCTTATCATCCTAAGGATTATCTATACTCAGATTACAAGAATTTCCACCTATAGTTGTTGGTGCAAGACAATCAACAATTGAAGGTCTTTAAGTCCGCAGAGACGTCAGAAAAAATTTCCTTAAAAAAGGTCACCGGAAGGCACCGGAACAGTACCGGAAGGTCACTGGAACAGTACCGGAAGGTCACAGGAAAGTCACCGGAATGTGACCGGAAAAGATCATTTTTACGGATTTCAGTTCATGAAGAGTTGAAAGATAAAAGGAGGAAGGAAAGAACAAAGTTTGAAGCTTGGGAGAAGAACCGGAAAAATTGTACACATATGTACAGTAGTATAGTCCGCGTTATAAGCTTGTACAAATTTATCTATAAATACCTGGAAAATGTCGAGGCACGTAGTGATAAATAGAATGGAAGAAATGAGAGGCGTATAGGCATTAGAGGCATATACGAGAGAGAAAGGAATAGAAGAGAAGAATGAGAAGTTAGATGTCATGAGACATATGTAAAGTTAGTTGAGTTTTCCTCTCATCACTCAACTGTAACTTTCTGAGTAATCGAAGAAAAGTTGCGCCGAAATTTCTGTGTGTTTTTCATCTGTGATAGATGATTTGTGAAATCCTATTGAGGATATCTAAGTCTATAGTTAATCAATCTATAGCTTAAGTTTCAGAGTTTAATTGTAAACAGTAACTGAGAATTGTCAGTAGGAACATTCGTATGTGTTGAGTGTTCAAAGTTTACTGAAACAGGCGCATTTTCGGTGATCAATGTTTTGATCATTTCTCAGTGCATACTTTAAAGTTTTGCATGAGTGAGGGCTTAATCTTTAAGTTAGAAGATAAGCTACTCGTAACCAGAAGCATTTGCTTAAACGGGTTCTATTCAAGGAGAACCAAGTCTTAGAAGTTACAGGTGTGAAGTCGACTGTTCAGAATAACAGTTTCAGACAAAAGTAACCTGTGAAGATAAATTTAAGAAATCGTGCAGTAGAATGTTTGTGTTGTAAAGTTTTTGACTTACTCTTGGTATAGAGGTGCTCTAATCACAAGAGTAGGTTATTCTGAAGGAGATTAACACTCTCCGACAGTGGTATCAGAGCAGGTTCAGTGATATCAAAGCAGGTACAGTGATATCAGAGCAGGTACAGTGATATCAAAGCAGGTACAGTGATATCAGAGCAGGTACAGTGGTATCAGAGCAGGTTCAGTGATATCAAAGCAGGTACAGTGATATCAGAGCAGGTACAGTGATATCAGAGCAGGTACAGTGGTATCAAAGCAGGTATCAGTCCAGCAGTGGTATTAGAGCAGGAGACACCAAAATCCAAGAAAGGAGGTTCCCGACTGCTGCGGTTACAAAGAATTCAACAACCGAAGAACTAAAAGGTGAAAGCTTGAAGGCGAAACCTGAAGAAGAGATCATACGGCATCAAGAAAGACAAACGGAGTCTAATTTGAAGCAAAGGTACATACATTATTCATAAAGGTTGAAGTTTTAAATACACAGGAAGACACAAGATGGGAGATTCTCTACAGATAGAGAAACTGGATAGGGAGAACTATCCTGCGTGGTCAATGAGGATGGAAGCTCATCTTATGAGCAAAGATTTGATAGCTTATATCACAGGAGAAGAAGAAAAGCCACAGTTCAGAGATCCTAGTGTTCCGACTAGGGAAGAGTTAGCAGATCTGAAAAACTGGATGAAGAAAGATGCGCAAGCTAGAAGCATTATCTATATGGCAGTAAATGATTACTTGCTACCTCATATTCGAGGTCTTGAAAGTGCAACGGACATTTGGAATGCATTGGAGGAGCATTTCCAGAATACTACTAAGTCAAGGAAGGCATCCTTATGGGCAGAGTTTACAACCTTCAAGAAGAAGGCTTCTCAATCCGTTTCAGACTATGTGACAAGAATGAAAGATATTGCAGATGCATTAGGTGCTGTTGATGAAGATATCGAAGAGGATAAATTGGTAAGACAAATTCTTACAGGCTTAAGAGGTGATGACAAATGGAAGCCGTTTATTTTGTCTACGGAATTATCACTTGACCATTTCACTCCTGATTTAAATCAGCTGTTAGGTCATATGCTAACATTTGAGAATGATGTTAAAGGAGATGGTGACAAGAATGCAGGTCACGCAATGTACTCGAAAGATAAAAAGAAGAATAGCAAAGGAAAGCAACAAGCAAATGAAGATGAAGGAACAACTAGCCAAGCCAACTTCCTAAGAGGAAGAGGAGGTGGCAAAGGTAGAGGAAAAGGCAGAAACAACAAAGATGGAGGCAAAGCCTGCTGGATTTGTGGTAAGACAAATCATTTAGCTAATGATTGTTGGCACAATACTCAAAGTAATAATGGATATAGTCAAAGCTACAATGCAAGAGGAAGAGGTGGCAGAAATCAAAGAGGAAATTTCAGAGGCAGAGGTGGTAGGAGTTACTTTGGAAGAAATGCAGGTAGAGGATTCCAAAGTCAACAATATAACAATACCTACTACAATTACGCTTCAGAACAGAAGGAAGATTCAACAATGATATTGAATGCTACTTGTGAAAGTCAGAATGAAGATCAAAGAGTCTTCTACATTGACTCAGGGTGTAGTAATCACCTGAGTGGAAACATATCATTGATGACTGATTTGGAGAATAAAGTTTCTAATCATGTTGTTCAAACAGGTGACAACACAAAGCATAAAGTGCAGTCGATTGGATCAGTGAAAGCCAAAGACGGCAGTACCTTATTGGGTAAGGTTCTGTATGTTCCTACAATTCCTAAGAATTTGATAAGTGTAGGACAAATTGTTGAAAAAGGATATGAAGTAAGATTCACTAATGAAGGAGTATACGTGGAAGATCCCAGTCAGGGATATAAACAGATTGTTTCAGGAAAAAAAGAAGGAAGACTGTTTACACTGAAGATTCAAGGTAACATTGGTCAAGCCATGTTCACATATGAAGGACAGAAAATTTCTGAGTTAGATCTTTGGCACAAGAGACTTGGACATTTCAATGAAAGAGGTATAAAAGAAATGGTCAACAATGGTTCAGTGCTTGGATTGCCTAATGTTGCAAGTCAACATATGACATACAAATGCGAGGCATGTCAGTTTGGTAAGGCTCATAAGAATTCTTATACCAAGCATGGTTTTATGCACTCAGAGAAGCTTGAGTTGGTACACACAGACGTGTGGGGACCATCAAAGGATTTCAGTATAAATGGATCAAGGTATTATGTGATTTATGTTGATGATGCTACCAGATGGATCACTATATATGTGATCAAAGATAAGTCAGAAGTATTCAATACATTCAGACATTATCATGCGTATGCAGAAAGAACTACAGGTCATAGACTGAAGAGACTAAGATCAGATGGAGGGGGAGAGTATTTTTCCAATGAGTTCAGTGACTACTTATGGAATGCAGGTATAAAAAGGGAAATTACTTGCAGATATTCTCCTCAACAAAATGGTGTAGCAGAAAGGAAGAATAGGACTCTTGTTGAGTTTGCAAGGTCCATGATGAATGAGAAAAATTGCCCTAATTATTTGTGGGCTGAAGCTGTAAACACAGCTACTTATTTGGTCAATAGGTTACCATGTAAAGCCCTGCAAGGTATGACACCATATGAAGCTTGGTGGGGTAAAAGACCTACCCTGGATCATTGCAGAGTATTTGGATGTGTGGCATATGCATATGTGCCATCACAATTAAGACACAAATTGGAACCTAAAGCTGAAAAATATGTTTTTATTGGTTATGATGACAGACAGATGGGATACAGGTTGTGGAATCCATCCACAAAACATTTTCTGGTATCGAAAGATGTTACGTTTGATGAGCAAAGTTCTTGGTATACAGGAACAGTTAATAACAATACAGGTGATGAAGAAGAAGTGAGTCAGAAGAAAGGTAAATCAAAAGTTCAAATAATTGATGAAGAAGAAAATTATGAAGTGCAGGAAGAAGCTGAAGAAAGGCCAAGATTTGATCCTGAGTGTGGAGAACCAGAAACCTCAAGGACTGGAGAACTCAGAAGGTCATCAAGAAATAGATGGCAACCTACAAGGTACAGTTATGATACTTCATTTTTGGCTACGAAAGATTATGCTTACATAGTGAAAGCAGATGAAGACCCTTCTACATATGAAGAGGCAAAAGGTAAGGAAAAATGGGAAAAAGCTATGCAGGAAGAACATGATGCATTGATGGAAAATCAAACATGGGATTTAGTTCCTAAACCAAATAGCCAGAAGATTATTGGATGCAAGTGGGTCTACAAGACCAAAAGATTTGCAGATGGAAGTGTGTCTAGATACAAAGCTAGACTTGTTGTCACAGGGTTTGCTCAGACTTATGGAGTTGATTATGATGAGACTTATAGTCCAGTAGCAAAGATGACAACCATCAGAACGCTCATAGCTGTTGCTGCGAGCAAAGGTTGGAAGTTATGTCAGTTAGATGTGAAAAATGCTTTTCTGAATGGTTATATTTCAGATGATGTGTTCATGGAGCAACCTCAAGGGTTCAGAGATAAAAGGTATCCAGAACATGTGTGCAAGCTCAAGAGAGCTTTGTATGGCTTGAAGCAAGCGCCAAGAGCGTGGAATTATAGACTTGTAAAGTTCTTGAAAGAACTTGGTTTTCAGGTGTCTGAAGCAGATAGTAGTCTGCTTATAAAAGCAAGTGATAAAGGTTTCATATACATGTGCATATATGTTGATGATATAATTCTTACAGGAACAGATGAGTCAGGTATAAAAAGACTCAAGAAGCAAAATGGAAAAGGAGTTCAAGATAAGTGACTTGGGAAACTTGTCTTACTTCTTGGGTATGGAGATCACATATACTCAGCATGGAGTATTCGTGACCCAAGAAAGATATTTGAAGAACTTGTTAATCAAGTTTAAAATGAATGATTGCCGGATAGCACCTACTCCAATGGAGGTGAATCACAAACTGAGTAAGTTTGGAGGTGAAGAATACAAGGATGTGAGACAATATCAGAGTTTGGTTGGTAGTCTTATCTATGCTACTTTAACCAGACCTGATTTATCATATGCAGTAGGAGTATTGTCTCAGTTCATGCACTGTCCAAGGAAAGAACACTGGATCGCAGGACAAAGGGTGTTGAGGTACATTAAGGGTACACTCAAAGAAGGTTTGTATTATGGTTTTACGTCAGATACAAACATCAAAATATACAGTGATGCAGATTGGGCAGGTAATCCAGATGACAGAAGGTCAACCTATGGATACATGTGTTATGTGGGAGATAAGCTAATCTCATGGTGTTCCAAGAAGCAACATACAGTTGCTTTGTCGTCTACCGAAGCCGAGTACAAAGGCATGGTTGAAGCCGCAAAGGAAGTGATTTGGCTAAAGACTTTAATGAAGAGTTTTGACGCTATACAGAGGACTCCAATCATATTTGGAGATAATATGAGTTCATTATATTTAGCTGCTAATCTTGTTTTTCATGCCAGGACTAAACACATTGAGATTCAGTATCACTTTCTAAGAGAGAAGGTGATGGATAAAGAGATTGAAGTAATTCATACTTCAACGAAAGATCAGATAGCTGATATGCTTACAAAAAGTTTGGATGGACCAAAGTTACAAAGGTTCAAGGATATGGCAGGAATAAAGAAGACAGAGAAAACCTCAATTGATGATTGAGGGGGAGCTGTTGGTGCAAGACAATCAACAATTGAAGGTCTTTAAGTCCGCAGAGACGTCAGAAAAAATTTCCTTAAAAAAGGTCACCGGAAGGCACCGGAACAGTACCGGAAGGTCACTGGAACAGTACCGGAAGGTCACAGGAAAGTCACCGGAATGTTACCGGAAAAGATCATTTTTACAGATTTCAGTTCATGAAGAGTTGAAAGATAAAAGGAGGAAGGAAAGAACAAAGTTTGAAGCTTGGGAGAAGAACCGGAAAAATTGTACACATATGTACAGTAGTATAGTCCGCGTTATAAGCTTGTACAAATTTATCTATAAATACCTGGAAAATGTCGAGGCACGTAGTGATAAATAGAATGGAAGAAATGAGAGGCGTATAGGCATTAGAGGCATATACGAGAGAGAAAGGAATAGAAGAGAAGAATGAGAAGTTAGATGTCATGAGACATATGTAAAGTTAGTTGAGTTTTCCTCTCATCACTCAACTGTAACTTTCTGAGTAATCGAAGAAAAGTTGCGCCGAAATTTCTGTGTGTTTTTCATCTGTGATAGATGATTTGTGAAATCCTATTGAGGATATCTAAGTCTATAGTTAATCAATCTATAGCTTAAGTTTCAGAGTTTAATTGTAAACAGTAACTGAGAATTGTCAGTAGGAACATTCGTATGTGTTGAGTGTTCAAAGTTTACTGAAACAGGCGCATTTTCGGTGATCAATGTTTTGATCATTTCTCAGTGCATACTTTAAAGTTTTGCATGAGTGAGGGCTTAATCTTTAAGTTAGAAGATAAGCTACTCGTAACCAGAAGCATTTGCTTAAACGGGTTCTATTCAAGGAGAACCAAGTCTTAGAAGTTACAGGTGTGAAGTCGACTGTTCAGAATAACAGTTTCAGACAAAAGTAACCTGTGAAGATAAATTTAAGAAATCGTGCAGTAGAATGTTTGTGTTGTAAAGTTTTTGACTTACTCTTGGTATAGAGGTGCTCTAATCACAAGAGTAGGTTATTCTGAAGGAGATTAACACTCTCCGACAATAGTGTTGTTAGAGGGCCGCCGAACCAGGACGGATGAACCCGGATAGGTGCCGTAAAAAGTGGATTCGCGGAAACATTGTAGCAGATTTCTATTTAAAGCGCATAAAGGAAAGCGGTAAAGATGAGTAGTAGTAGTTTTTTCGGAAGGAGTCTCTATTCTGTTGGGCATTGTAGCGAGTAGGGTTGATCACATCTCGAACTGAAGTGTTTGGAAATTGCAAGTATCGTATTGTATTCTGTCTGTTTGTTATATTGAATCAATTTGGGAGATTGCGAGCATCATATTTTGAGACTATGTATGAGATATTGATGAGTACATTGAGTTCTGTTCTATTCTATTCGTATCTAACTATTCTGCTATTCTCCTTGTTGAACCGATTTCCATTCGGTAGTCTTGTGTTGTGAGTCTGTTTGATGATCAGTTATATACGATTCTGGATCTTTCTGTCGTGAAATAGTGTGTTTGTCATCCTGCGAGAGACTATGTAAGGTCAAAGTTAATCATCTATATTTAGTATCTTTTCGGTTAAGTGACCAGATTCGATACAATAGTCTGCGTTCACTGAGAATTCGGTAAAGATCTGTATGTGAACAGAAGTATTGGTAAGTTTGTCAATTGCGGTAGGAATTTGTGACTTGAGTCAGTATACGATAAGTTTGGCGTAATCCCGATTATAGTTGTCTGTGTATCATTGTTCGGTGTACTTACCTGTCACATGGAATCGTCATATTGAGTAGTATTCAATTACTGAAAAGTGCGTATTCTATTATTTATAAGTCACAACAGGACCTCTGCTCCATTACCATAGCAGATTCAGTCTAAAAGTCCTAATATTCACCGTGCCGAAGAGTGGTCAGTATTCAGACTCACCCACTGTGCTAAGACGTGATGGAGTATTTATGATTGTGTGAAGAATTGGGAAAATAGTACAGGGCCTCTGTCTAACAGACCCCTACCACTCCCAAGAACCCGAGGACCCGATAATACTCTTCCGAAAGTTGGATAGAAGTATTATCGTTTAACATTGGCGATCCTACTGGGGATGTGGCATTAAGATTGCCTGGTATTTTGTTCGAAGTAAATTTTGTTGGATAGACAATAGCAACAGAATCAGATTGTTGCAAGACTGTTTTGTTCATAATACTATATGATTAGTACGGAAATGCTACATGCCGATTACTCGATCAGGTGAAAAGTATCCCAAGAATCACCAGTTAGGGGTATTAAGAACAACTCTGGGAGGTACTAGTGCAATTAGACCTGACCCAGTTGTCGAAAAAGTGACGAATGATAACACTGATTCCGGTGAGATTACGGTAGAACGTAGTACATCTCTAGAACTGTCTGGTATCACTACGGTGCAGACTGTCGAAAATACAGCAATTTTGGAACCTACCAAGACGCAGTTGGAATCTAGTCTAAAAGTTTTCGGAATAGATTCAGATACGATTAGAAACACTTTAGGGAAGGAAATTAACACAGGCGAATCAACACTGTATCCAGTCAAAATTTCGAATCCTTCCGGTGGAATTTCGGTAAGAAAAACACAGTTTTTCGGTGACGATTCAGCAGTTTCGGCTGAATCTTCCGCTCAACTACAACGTTTGGAAGCAAGTCCTCCTACTCTGGATATCAAGGAGGAAGGAAGACTATTTGAAACAGAAATTCGCAATATAGTAAGTAAGCTAATTACACCGGAAAGTGTGCCATTTGGTGAAACAAATTCCGGTAGTTCCGAAACTCAAAACAGAAATACAGAAGGAGTGTATAATACATTTACGATGAATGAACAACCGCAACGACAGTTAGGTCAACCCAGATCGGCTCCAACGGGAGTAACATACACAAAGTTTAGTGGATTTCCAGGAGATGATCCAGATGCTCACGTACGCACCTTTGAAATCAGTTACGCTGTCCTCAACCATCCACCGGATCCGGCATACAAAGCATTTGTTTTTCAATCTACACTTGTGAATGAAGCAGCAAGATGGCTTACTGAATACGATATTAATCATTTCGGTACTTATGAAGCAGTACGAGACGCTTTTTTGCAGCGATTCAGGCTGAAAAAGAATCCTGCAGAGATCTTTGAGTATTTACAGAACAACAGACAGAAACCAAATCAAACTGTACAAGAGTATGCTACCCTTTTCAGAACACATTTAAGACAGTTACCCCAGGCTCATGCTAATTTACCAGACGATGTTATTACACAGTGGTTTATCAATGGCTTACTTCCTCAACTTAGGCAAATCATGATTATAAGATGTGTAGGAGCCATGACCCTCGATGCAGTGATCGCAATGACCCTTCAGCTGGAAAACAAAGTTGGTGGATTTTCAGAGGATTTGGAATGGATAAAAACAAACAAACATGTGGCTGAAGATATAAGTAAGCAAGTATATTGCACCACCTGCAAGAATTCAGGACATACTAGTGCCCAGTGTGCGTTAAATCAGACCTATTGTGCCATCTGTAACATTGTTGGACATACCACTGAGAATTGTGCATACAATGCCAGAAGACAAGGAACAGCAACAGTTAATGCAATTATTCAGGAACAAGGGCAGCCAGCCAATCAATATGTACCCCCACATTTGAGAAACAATCAACAACAAAGTTATCGACATTATCGAGGACAGAGGAACAACAACTATAATACACCGCGCTGGTAGAATGGACCACCACCGGAAAATCATAATTTACCACCACCTCGATGTCATTTCTGTGGACAATTGGGCCATATTAGAAGATTCTGTAGAGATGCAGCGGAATATGATCAAAGGAAAAAGGAACGTCAAAACCCAATGGCCAATGTGGTAACAATCACACCTGTAGAGACACAGGCAGCAGCAGTTCAAACTCGTTCCGGTAAACAATTGCAACCAGCAGCAGAATTATTTGAACCAGGGATACGTGAACAACACAGAATGTATCATAAAGCTAGCCAGTGGACCACCGTAGAACCACTTGTTTTTCCAGAACCTACTCCAGTAATCCAGTCCCCGGATACGACACAAGCTCGTGCTGACAATACAGAAGCAGGTACATCATCTGCAGTAGAATTACCATCTTCAGACCAAGCTTCATCTTCAACAGTTAAGGAAGATGCAAATCAATTGCAACCAGCATGGGATATATTGTCAAAAGCATCCATCACACTGCCTTTCGGGCAATTACTGGCATTAGTACCAGGAATACGCCAACAATTTAAACAACACTTTACTACAAAATCTGCTTGCATTCCGGCTACCGCAACAGTACAACCAGAGCCAGACTCTACGGTAGATCACTCAGTTCCTCTGATTACGGTATGGTTTCATAAACATCAAATCCCACAAGTTTTAATTGATGGGGGGTCTGGCGTGAATATTGCCACTGCGTCACTTTGTAAGAAGTTAGGATGGACTAAGATAGAAACAGTTCAATTCTTTGTTAGGATGGCTGATCAATCTAGAGTTCATCCAGTAGGACTGGTCGGAGATATACCCATAATTGTGCAAGACACAACATTCAAGATGACTTTTGTTGTTCTAGAATTGCCGGAATCCACCCTAGATTACAATCTACTTTTCGGCCGTCCTTGGTTGAAACAAGCCAAGGTAATTCAAGACTGGTCAGCCCAGGAACTTACGTTCAAAGATAAAAATCGCAAATGTGTTGTAAAGTTAGATGCGATACAACCCTGTGAGTTACATGCTCGACCATATTTTGCCGAACCAGTCCATATGTTAGATGGGTTGTCTGATGACGAAGAAGAAGAATTTCTGAAGAATAATGTTGATTTAATGACATTAGGAACTATTGATCTACAGTCTGTTGTAGATACCTGGAATGCTTCAGTATGTACAGTAATACCCATTGCCGAAGAAACTAAGGAGGAAGATACCATTTCGATTCACGATAATGAACTACAGCAACTTCTCGAACCATCAGCTAATACAGAGAAATATCAACAATTTTATGTTCCAGAAGACCAGTTAATTACTTATAATCTTGGAGATGAAGATCACCCTCGTCCTGTAAAGATAAAGCAAAACTTACCTGAAGCCTTTCAAGAAGATTTAATTCAGTTACTCCAAGAATTTACTGACGTCTTTGCATGGGATTACAAAGACATGAAGGGCTTGGATCCTCGTATTTATCAACACAGAGTTATGCTAAAACCAGAAGCGAAACCGATAAAGCAAACCAGCTACCGGATGAACCCACATTATGCATCACAGGTAAAGGCTGAACTTGATAGGTTATTAAAAGTTGGATTCATAGTACCAATAGAACATGCGGAATGGATTTCACCGATTGTGATTGTACCAAAGAAAAACAAGCAATTGAGAATCTGCGTAGACTATCGGAAATTAAATGCTGCAACAGTACCGGATCCTTTTCCGATTCCTTTTTTGGATACTATGCTTGACAAAGTAGCAGGTCATGAGATGTATTCATTTCTAGATGGATACAGTGGATATAATCAAGTAAGAATGGCTGAAGAGGATATACCAAAAACGGCATTTATTACAAATTGGGGTGTCTTTGCTTGTACAGTAATGTGGTTTGGATTGAGGAATGCACCAAGCACATTTCAAAGATGTATGCAGGAGATATTTTCTCCTTATCTCACCTCATTTATGCAAGTATACCTTGACGATTTTTCAATTTTCGGTAAGATGATCGCACATCTGGTACATTTACGATGTTGCTTTCAGAGATGTAGAGAATATAGATTGTGTTTAAACCCAAACAAATCTGTGTTTGCGGTTTCATGTGGTAAGTTACTTGGTCACATCATATCGGCACAGGGTATTCAAGTCGATCCTGATAAAATTTCAGCAGTATTAGAAGCTCCGATGCCTAATACACCTAAGGAAGTAATGCGGTTTATGGGTCAAGTGAGATGGCATGGAAGGCATTTACGGTGGCTTGCTCATGTGGCAATACCACTGAACAAATTAATTTCCAAGACTCCACGGCAATTCGAATGGACTCAGGAATGTCAGATAGCATTTGATCGACTGAAACAGATATTAACACAGGTTCCCATTTTACAGCCACCAGATTGGGATCATCCATTTCACGTATTTGTTGATGCATCTGATATAGCAATAGGAAGTGTACTGATGCAACAAACAGATAAATGGTTTAGACCAGTATACTATGCTAGCAGAAGATTAGCACCTGCAGAGAAGAACTACTCGGTAACTGAGAGGGAATGCTTAGGACTAGTGTATTCGGTAAAAAAATTCAGACATTATTTGCTGGGCCGAAAATTTACATTTCATGTCGATCACGCTGCACTTGTTTACTTGGTTCGGCAGCAACATATAGGTGGCCGCCTAGCACGATGGGTCCTACTATTGCAGGAATTCGACTTATGTCATTCATCGGCCAGGTAGTTCACATGTTTTAGCAGACTTTTTGTCACGCTTAGATTCAGGTGAAACTCCGGTTGGTATAAATGATACAACGCCAGCCATCTATACTTCAGAACCAACTACTGAGGAATTGTCAACCCAACCATTACCAACTACGTATTATGATCAGTTATTGACCTTCCTTTCGGATGGATGTCTACCTTCTGAAGTCCCTACAGCTACACGCCGAAAAATTGCACTTTTTAGTCGAAGGTTCCAGTTAGTTGCTGGAGAACTCTATTATGCAGATCATACAGGAACCTTACTCCGATGTATCCCTACACATTAAGTAAATTCAGTCATCAATTTAGCTCACTCAAGTCCAACAGGAGGACATTTTGCAGCAGATCTTACTCACCGAAAAATTCTGCAAAGTGGACTTTGGTGGCCAACTATGTACAGAGATGTATTGGAATTTATCAAAACTTGTGATAGCTGTCAAAGAACTAGACAACCACTACAACGCCATTACTTTCCACTTCATCCAGTACTTCCTTTAGAACCATTTCAAAAATTGGGTCTAGATTTTATTGGTCCAATCACACCTCCCGCGGTATTCAGTAATAACCGGTATATATTGACTTGCACAGACTACGCAACCAGGTGGGCAGAAGCATGGCCTTTATGTTCGGCTACAGCAGTTGAAGTAGCAAAATGTCTATTATCAGATGTCTTTCCAAGATTTGGATTGCCACTAGAGCTTGTTTCATATCAGGGCATCCATTTTATGAACAATTTGATGAAAGCATTAACACAGTCATTCCAGATCAGTCATAAATTCAGCTCACCATATTATCCTCGTGCAAATGGATTGGCAGAAAGTACCAACAAATCGTTGCTGAACATGCTTCAGAAATTGACTAGAGAAACACCGGAAAGATGGGATCAGTTGCTACCTGCAGTCTTATGGGCCTATCTCACTACATATAAGGTAACCACCGGCTTGACACCATTCAAGTTAGCCTATGGACTAGAAGCAATAGCTCCGATGGAAATTGTAATACCAAGTTTAAGAGTAGCAATTTCTCAGAAGCTTCTACCCGAAGAGTCATTGGTATTTCGGTTGGAAACACTTAGAGAATTAGATGAGCACCGATGGCTCAGTTTCTTAACTATGAAAGAAATCCAACTAAGACAGGCCAGGACACATGACCGCAATTTAAAGACCTCAGTATTTTCGGTAGGACAGCTTGTTCTTTTCTACAATGCGAAGTCCAACAGATCAGCAGGAAAATTCAAGTTACGTTGGTTCGGTCCATTCAAGATTTCAGAACAAGTTGGTCCGGCAACTTTTCGGTTGACTACGTTGACCGGAAATCCATTGCCAAAGGTAATCAATGGGTCGAAGCTGCGGCCGTATTATCCCAGTACTAATACGCATTAAATTATCCGGCGGCGAACCGCGTTTTGTATAAATTTTTGTGTTTTTCTTTTTTTTCTTTTCTTCCTTTTTAGTAGTGTTTTGTACGAATCTTTATGTTACTAGCCGCCTCTCCCTACCGGTCACTCAAGCACACACGCCAGCATGCAAACAGTACCTTTCACGCACCGAACAATGATACCCATTCCCCTTCCCTTTCTCACCGTGTTCTCCTTATTTAACCCCCTCGGTTGCGCCTAAACACTATTGTGTTCTCGAGACTATACGTATTCCCTTGTCTTCTGTGTTATCTGTAAGAGTGCTTGTAAACACCATGGAAGCGCTAGCCAACTACGCTGCTTTCCGTGATGGTATCCCGACAGACGTCGGCGAATACCTGCGTTGTAGAGGATTGTCCAACTTCGCTGAGTTGCCTTGGCACTCAGTGGAAGCCCATCCCTTCTCCGCACAAATCATCCATGCCATCGCCCAATTCCCCGTCACCGAACGACAGTGGGTCTTCCCTTCTCTCCCATATAGGACCGTCATCACCTTCCAAGCCTTCTCTGCAGCCTACCGCCTCACCCCACAAGGACGCGAAAATGGCCCTAGCATCCATATCGCTCGCATGACCGCACTCTTTCCCCGCTCCTCATCCAACGAATATGCCATTCTCTGCCGCCCAGAACCCGCACGATCCGCCCTACAGTTTCTTGTAGCAATCCTCAACTTGCAAAAACGAACCTACGGTATCTCTCGCCCCTTCTACTCCGCTCTAGAATTAGCCACCCGTGAACCTGTAAACTTTGCCTCTTATTTCTTCCAACGAATCCATAAAGAATCCGTCGCTATAGTGAAACAACTCCAGAAAGGCAGCTCTCCGTGCTCTCGCCTCCCCCACATCATCTCCTTCCTCTTCCCAACCATTCTCGCTGCACAACCCCCACCCACAGGCCCAGCACTTAGGCACGAAGAATCAGCACAACCACTCGAGGAAACTGAAGAAGACGACGAAGAGATCAATCAACTCTTCCGCACGAAGCGAATCAGGATCAGCTCTTCAGAAAGTGAAGTCCAAGGATCCGCCGGAAAGAAACACGACGCCGAAGAAGATCAGCAAGAAGAAACTTACCACGACACCGCCACTTCAATACACAACGACACTTCGACAGAGCAACAAGACCAACAAAACCGAGCAGATACAGAGATACTGTCCACCGAAAAGGAGTCTGAGCATCAACAGGACGAACCGAAAACTGCCACAAAAGCATTGGATAAACTTATTGAGGCCATCAATCATACAGAAGCCGAACAACAGAATGTTGCAAAGGTAACCACCATTGACTCTGCTCTACCCATCCCACCTGTCAACCCTGACCTCCCACCGGAACCATCCCGCCGACTCGGTTCTGAACCTACACCTTCCTCCTCTTCCTCCCCTAACTACTCTCCGCCAAACTCCCAAAACCTACTCACTGATACCTCCTCTCAGCCTCGTCAACCACCACCACCACCCACCGTATTTTCAGAACTAGCATCCATGGGACAGTTTCTCATGCAGTTATCACACCAACTGCCCATACAATTTAAGGAAGCCACGGACAACCTGAAGGCCGAATATCAACACAAGGTTGACGTACTGGAAGCAGACATCACCCCCCTTCAGGAAGAAATCGAAGCCACAAAGATTGAGAACCATCAGCTCCAGACGCAGTTAGCAGAGCTACAAGCCAAATTTTTGGCAGAACAGACCTTAGTAGAGCAACGAGATGCAGCCCTTGAGCAACTTACAGCCAAAGATCGACTCCTACACGCCGCGCATGAAGAAATCCGCGCCCTGAAGGCCACCCTCCACGAAAATGAAGATATCAATGCCTCCCTCGAAGAATTGATCGCAGAGACGAAGACTCAATTGCAGGAAGCCATCCAGAAGAATCAGGATCAACAGAAAGAAACCGAACAAATCCAAGAACAGTTACGGCGAGCCGAAGAATGCGCAAATGAAGTTAACAGTATCCTAAAACGCCAGCTGTTATGGGAAGGACAACACCTCAAGGATATCGACAAGACGCGCAGAGAACGAGATTCACTGAAGAAAACTCTGGATTTCCAAACCCAGCAGTTTGAACGCCAAGACAACCAACTGCGCAACCAGAAGGAGTATATTGCAGAACTAAAGACCAAACTGGACGAAATGAAGACTTCCAGGGACGCTGCCCTAGCCAACGATTTCTATCTACAGGAAGCTTTTGTGCAGACCCAGGCCGAGAATGTACTCACCGAAGCCATCGCACTTAGCTCTGCTAGAATAGATGCCCAGCTTCTAGAGCCTGATATGCTAAAACAGCTATTAGAAACCCTTAAGAAAAAGATAGCTCGAACATTTAGATCGGCTAGGAGTATGTACCTCGAAGGTCTCATCGACGAATGAGTATATTCGCCCATCCAAATTCATAATGTATGAATATGATAATCAAATTTTGGATTTCTCACATTTTCGCACATGACAAGTCTTGTTCAGTCTAGCACCAATCGACAATGTAACATGCGGCATAATGATTTTTATTCGGATACAAATATTATCAAGGGAGGGAAGAGTCATTTCATACTGACATACAATCAGTAGAGCAAATGGCCGTTCAAGCACCGGTGTTTATAAAATGCGTTTACAGAGTTTAGCTTTCTAAATTAGCATTCTTCAAGATTGAGCACCTGTTAGCAACTTCTAGCATATTTTTCTCAGCAAACCTTAACCAAGCATGTCGGAATCTGACATTCTCCGCTGGAAATCCAGAAAGCGCGCCCATACGCAGACCTATGTGGTAACAACAACAGATACCACCCTACAAGATGAAGCAGATGACGCAGTAACTTCTGCATCAGAAAAGACTCAGCATAAATTCTCCACCGAATTTAAAATCGAGCTCGACATCAAATCGCAAAAGAATGAAGATTGGCTACAGAAGATAGGGCTCCTCCAGTTTGCCCAATTACCGTGGAAACAGTGGATTGCTAATGACGATGCAGAGGATCAATTACATAGCATGCGACAAACCAGCGGCTTCATTCTCAATCAGGTACGATTTTCGCCTCAGCTTGTCTCAGCCGTATTTAAACTACCACTCTATGATGGTGCCCGATATCTTAAATGTTCAAATGAGGACCTGAAGAAGGAATTCGGCGACTGTGAAGGCCCCCGACGGTATTACATGTTGAAAAACGCCACCTATCACCGACGAGAACAATTTAAATGGTATTTAGAAAAGCTTTGTTTACTAGTAAAATTCGACTTAATGTCGAAAGAAAATTTTTCCCCCCTATTGCATGTCGAAGCAAGAGGTCCGGTTAGCTGGACACATTGGCTCTATGACCACCTCTACGCACAAATCATTGTTGGGGATAAGAGAAGATCCCACACCAATAGCAGACTAGTAGCCTATTTAGCTGCTATATTTAATTTTGTCCAATCTGTAAAGGATAAACAGTTACACTGGTCCCCCCCTTTTTACCCCGGTGAATATGATCAAATAAATTTAGAACACCACACAGAGCCTCAGGAAGAAGCCCAACCCTCCACCTCGTCTGCATCTTTATTCCACACAGGTAACAGCGCACAGAATCAGATAGTAGGGACGCCATTTCGGCTGTCCATTAGAAGACGAATGGCAGACAACTTGCCAACTGCCAGTCCAGAGCAAGCACCAGATGTCCCCCAACCCGATTTTGTTATAAGGATGCAAAACCAACTCCAAGAGGTTTCCCAATATTTACGGCAACAAGAACAAGCGATTCAGCACAAAAACGAGTTATTATTAGCCACGATGACTAAGTCCAACTCAGTAATGACACAGATGCAAAAAGAATTGGATGACAAAGAAGCGTTAATACAGGTGTTACAGCAAAACAACCAGCATATTACGGCAGAATTGATCACCACAAAAAAGTGTGTCCAAGACTTTAATCAGTGGCAGCAAACTATCCAAACACAAATTCAAACCGAAATGTCTAGTTTTTCTACCCTGAATGCTCACCTGCAAGCCGAAAATGAAATTTTGCAGTCAAGGATACAAGTATTGCAGGAGTTCGAAAGGCAGATATTAAAGGATGAGGGTGTAGAACTAAATGCCACATTGATGACAAATGTGGACATAGATTTATTAAAACAACAGTTGGATAGCCGTGTTCAAAATAGCTGGACACTTTTTCGCAGGAGATGGCTGGCTATACTTGTTCCGCCACTAGAACAAGTGCGATCAGAAAGGATTGGGGAGCTAAACCCTGGTATGGACCGACAGGCACTGCAAAAGGATATTTCAGCCAGGTGGTGATAGGATACTGTATGGGTACATGGCTTCTGCAGAAGACATGGATATTTTCAACAAGCATAGCACAGGCATATCCAAGTTGAAATGGGAACTAAAGCGGTACAAACACGCACAGACTTTCAAGAAGAAGAGGATTCAACAGCACAGAGGGTACTTTGATTCCATAGACGAAGCGATTAAATCACATGACAAGGCCAATTCACAAGGTCAAGTTGTCTGTGCTGACTCACGAACAGCTTCTTTTGATCTCGAGGCAGCTAACAATCATATCATTGTCTGGCCTCCTATTGTATGTATATATGGACATGCTTTTCAGGATGGCTTAGATGTTCAAGAAGCTATTCAAGTCAAAAAGGAAGAGCTGCAACTTGGGCATATAGAGCGCTGCGAACAACTTGAGAAAAAGCTGGGTAAAGAAGAACAACAGCCAAAACAGGCGAAAATGCAAGAAGACATTGATCGCTTTTGAACTGAGCCTGAGAGAAACTAAAGAATACGAGTATAAAAAGCGTGAGCTTTTGAGGCAACAGCATATAAGAAAGCGGGACTTCATGAAGAGGCAACTAGACCAGCTATAGGAGTTTGAGGAAGTTCTCGAGAAAGAGAAGACCTATCACGTACGGTGACACATTCGGGGTTGAAGGGCCAGGCACGCATATGGTCCTCAAGGGCATAGGGGAATGAGCCTGCTTATATTTGCTGAATCACCAGCAGGATATTGGCATGCTGAACGTTTAGCCAGAACCTTTCTGGATGCATGTAAAGGAAGGGAACATTGGGATAGCCCAGGCAAAAGGATATTACTAACAGTACTGCACCTGCGGGTTCGAGTCCACCGTGCGTGCCAGTGTTAGAGGGCCGCCGAACCAGGACGGATGAACCCGGACAGGTGCCGTAAAAAGTGGATTCGCGGAAACATTGTAGCAGATTTCTATTTAAAGCGCATAAAGGAAAGCGGTAAAGATGAGTAGTAGTAGTTTTTTCGGAAGGAGTCTCTGTTCTGTTGGGCATTGTAGCGAGTAGGGTTGATCACATCTCGAACTGAAGTGTTTGGAAATCGCAAGTATCGTATTGTATTCTGTCTGTCTGTTATATTGAATCAATTTAGGAGATTGCGAGCATCATATTTTGAGACTATGTATGAGATATTGATGAGTACATTGAGTTCTGTTCTATTCTATTCGTATCTAACTATTCTGCTATTCTCCTTGTTGAACCGATTTCCATTCGGTAGTCTTGTGTTGTGAGTCTGTTTGATGATCAGTTATATACGATTCTGGATCTTTCTGTCGTGAAATAGTGTGTTTGTCATCCTGCGAGAGACTGTGTAAGGTCAAAGTTAATCATCTACATTTAGTATCTTTTCGGTTAAGTGACCAGATTCGATACAATAGTCTGCGTTCACTGAGAATTCCGTAAAGATCTGTATGTGAACAGAAGTATTGGTAAGTTTGTCAATTGCGGTAGGAATTTGTGACTTGAGTCAGTATACGATAAGTTTGGCGTAATCCCGATTATAGTTGTCTGTGTATTATTGTTCTGTGTACTTACCTGTCACATGGAATCGTCATATTGAGTAGTATTCAATTACTGAAAAGTGCGTATTCTATTATTTATAAGTCACAACAGGACCTCTGCTCCATTACCATAGAAGATTCAGTCTAAAAGTCCTAATATTCACCGTGCCGAAGAGTGGTTAGTATTCAGACTCACCCACTGTGCTAAGACATGATGGAGTATTTATGATTGTGTGAAGAATTGGGAAAATAGTACAGGGCCTCTGTCTAACAGACCCCTACCACTCCCAAGAACCCGAGGACCCGATAATACTCTTCCGAAAGTTGGATAGAAGTATTATCGTTTAACAAGTGTACATATGTATACATACTTCACTTCTGAAATCTCTTCACTCTCTGAAGTGTTTTCTTCCACTTCAATTTGATCATAAGCTTGATTCAAGATCTTTATAATCATCAATTTGTGATTGGTTTGTTCCATCAACTCCCCCTCAATCAATAATTGTGATTATTCCATTCTTCTTCACTCCTGCCATCTCTTTGAATCTCTATAACTTAGGTCCATCCAAGCTTTTTGTCATCATATCTACAACTTGTTCTTTTGTTGAAGTATACATCACTTCAATCTCTTTATGAAGTACCTTTTCTCTCAAGAAATGATATTGAATTTCTATATGCTTAGTCCTGGCATGAAAAACAGGGTTAGCTGCCAAATACAAAGAACTCATATTGTCTCCAAAAATAATTGGAGTACTCAGATGAGTTCCAAAACTCTTCAACAAGGTCTTTAACCATATTACTTCTTTTGCAGCCTCTACCATTCCTTTATACTCAGCTTCTGTGGATGACAAAGCAATTGTATGTTGCTTCTTTGAGCACCAAGAAACTAGTTTATCTCCAATATAACAGAGATACCCATGAGTGGACCTTCTATCATCTGAATCACCTGCCCAATCTGCATCACTAAACACTCTGATTCTTGTGTCAGAAGTAAATCCATAATACAGACCTTCACTTAGGGTTCCTTTGATATATCTAAGTACCCTTTGAGTTGCAATCCAGTGATTCTTCTTTGGACAATGCATAAATTGTGATAGCACACCTACTGCATATGATAAATCTGGCCTTGTCAAGGTAGCATAGATTAAACTACCTACCAAACTGTGATATTTCTTCATGTCATTAAACTCTTCACCTCCATACCTGCTCAACTTATGATTTACCTCCAATGGTGTGCTTGAAGGCTTGCAATCCTCCATGTTAAATTTGACTAGAAGATTCTTCAAGTACCTCTCTTGTGTAACATATACTCCATGTTGAGTATACACAATCTACATTCCTAAGAAATAAGATAAGTTTCCCAAATCACTTATCTTAAACTCCTTCTCTATTTGTTTCTTAAGTTCATTGATTCCTTGAGCATCTGTACCTGTGACAATAATATCATCAACATAAATACACATATATATGTATCCATTTTCACTTGCCTTTACTAGCAAGCTACTATCTACCTTTGATGATTGAAATCCACAATCATTCAAGAACTTGACAAGTGTGTAATTCCATGCTCTTGGAGCCCGCTTCAACCCATACAAAGCTCTCTTGAGCTTACACACATAATCTGATCCAATTGAATCCATGAAACCTTCAGGTTGGCCCATGTATACTTCATCTGCAATGTATCCATTCAGAAATGCATTCTTCACATCTAATTGTGATAACTTCCATCCTTTACAAGTTGCAATAGCAATCAATGATCTAATTGTAGAAATCTTAGCAACAGGACTAAAGGTTTCATCATAATCTATCCCATAAGTTTGGGCATAACCTTTGACCACAAGTCTAGCCTTGTATCTAGACACCTTTCCATCTGCAAATCTTTTTGTTTTATACACCCACTTACATCCAATGACTTTCTGATTCTTTGATCTTGGCACCAATTCCCAAGTTTCATTTTCAAGTAGAGCATCATACTCTTCTTGCATTGCCTTCTCCCAATTATGTTACCTTTAGCTTCTTCATATGTAATCGAATCCTCTTCTGTCTTCACAATGTAAGCATAATCTTTTGTTGCTAGAAAAGATGTATCATAACTATACCTTATAGGCTCTTTCCTTTCCCTTGAGGATCTTCTGACCTCTGCACTTCTTGAAGTCTCAGCCATATTTGATTTTGGATCAAATCTTGGCCCATCTTCTACATTATCCTGCAATCTACTTTTATCATCAACATCATCAATATCTTCTTCATACACATTTACTTTTGCCTTCCCTTTCCTTTGTATTTCTTTGTCATCTGCATAATCATTTGTTGGCCCTGTATACCATGTGCTTTGCTCTTCAAATGTAACATCTTTGGTAACAAGAAATTACTTTGTGGATGGACTCCACAACCTGTAACCCATCTCTCTATAAACATACCCAATAAACACATACTTTTCTGCTTTGGGTTCTAGCTTATGTCTTAATTGTGGAGGAACATAAGCATATGATAAGCATCCAAATACCTTACAGTGATCAAGAGTAGGTTTCTTACCCTATTCACAAGGTATGTTGCAGTGTTGATAGCTTCTGCCCATAAGTAATTTGGACAATTCTTTTCCTTCATCATTGCTCTTGCAAATTCTACAAGAGTTCTATTTCTTCTTTTTGCAACTCCATTCTATTGAGGAGAGTACCTGCAAGTTACTTCTCTGTTTATACCTGCATTCCACAAATAATCATCAAACTCTTTAGAGAAATACTCTCCCCCTCCATCTGATCTCAACCTCTTAAGCTTTTGTCCTGTAATCCTTTCTCCATAAGCATGATAATGTTTGAATGTCTTGAAGACTTCTGATTTATCCTTGATTACATATAAAGTAATCCATCTGGTTGCATCATCAACAAACAACACATAATATCTAGATCCATTTATGCTATAGTCCCTTGAGGGACCCCACACATCTGTATGAACCAATTCAAGCATATTTGAATACTTGTACCCTGATTTATTGTATGAACTTTTGTGTGCTTTACGTAATTGGCAAGCTTCACACTTGTACACCATGTGTTGCCCTTCAATTTTTGGCAAACCAAGCACCACTTGATTCTTTGACATTTCCTTTATAGCTCTCTAATTGAAATGACCTAGCCTTTTATGCCATAGGTCTAACTCAGACATCTTTTGACTTCCATAAGTAAATAAAGCATGTCCCACATTACCTTGGACTTTGAGAGTAAACAACCTTCCTTCCTTTTTACCTGCAATTATGTTTCTATATCCCTGATTTGGATCTTGCACATAGACACCATCATTTGTGAATCTGACTTCATATCCCTTCTCCATAGTTTGCCCTACACTTATCAAATTTTTAGGAATAGTAGGAACATAAACTACCTTGCTCAAGAGTGTACTTCCACTATTTGTCTTCACTGATCCAATACTCTCCACTTTATGTTTGGTATTGTCACTTGTTTGAATTGTATGTCCATTCACCTTTGCTTCCATATCAGTCATCAAGGATATATTGCCACTCAGATGATTGCTACATCCTGAGCCAATATAAAACACCCTTTGATCTTCTCCTACTGATTCATGAGTTGCATTCAAGATAAGAGTCATATCATCCTTCTGATCTGATGCATAGTTATAATAATTGTTGTTGTAGGACTGAGGTTGAAAGCTTCTTCCACCTCCTCTAGCATATGATGTCCTACCACCTCTTCCTCTGAAATTGCCTCTTTGGTTTCTGCCTCCTCTACCTCTTTGATTAAAACTCTGGTTATTATTTCCTCCATTTTGATTGTTATACCAACAATCATTTGCCAAATGATTGGTTCTGCCACAAATCCAACAAGCTTTAGTATTATCTTTGTTCTTACCTCCTCTTCCTTTACCTCTGAAATTCATTTTTCCTTTTTTAAAGTTAGCTTGGCTTGAGGTTCCTTCATCATCAGTTGACTGCTTCCCTTTGCCATTCTTTTTCTTGTCTTTGGAGTACATGACTTGACTTGCACTCCTATAATTATCTCCCTTAATGTCCTGCTCAAAAGTTAGGATGTGTCCTAGCAATTGATTAAGATGAGGAGTAAAATGATCAAGTGACAATTCTATGGACAATATGAAAGGTTTCCACTTCGCATCTCCTCTCACACCTGTAAGTATTTGCCTTACCAACTTATCCTCTTCAATGTCTTCATCTACTGCAACCAATCTATCTGCAATATCCTTCATCCTTGCCACATAATCAAAAATTGATTGTGAGCTCTTCTTCTTGAAAGTTGTAAATTCAGCCCATAGTGAGGACTTCCTTGACTTGGTTGTGTTTTGGAAATGCTCTTCCAAAGCATTCCAAACATCTGTTGTGATTTCCAATCCTCTAATGTGAGGTAGAAGATAATCATTTACAGCCATGTAAATGATGCTCCTAGCTTGAGCATCCTTTCTCATCCAAGTCTTCAAATCTCCAAGCTCTTCCCTAGTTGGAATACTAGGATCTGCAAATTCAGGCTTTTCTTCTTCTCTTGTAATGAATGCCATCAAATCTTTGCTCATGAGATGTGCCTCCATCCTCATGGACCAAGCTAGATAGTTCTCCGTATCTAGCTTATCAATCTGCAAGCTTTCTCCCATCTTTTGATCTTCTGTATCTGCAATTACTATGATTTATGATAGTAAAATGTACCTTTGATATGAAACTTCAAACCTTTTTTATCCTTCGAACTCGTGCTTTGTACTTCTGCACGTTATCTTCACGAATTTGTCCTTGTCCACCTTCGATTAGAAAAAAACTTCAATATCTGCAGCAGTCGGGACTTCCAATGCCTTTGCTTCCCTTGTATTGCACCTTTAGCTCTGATACCACTGTTGGAGACCTCTTAATCTCCAAATGCTTGATTCATACTGATCTAAGAACACATATATATCCATCATAGACCAAACTTTACACAAATGTTACTTTGATTTACCAAATCATTCATGAACAATTCTCTGAGTGAGAATTTTCCTTCTTCAAGAAGTTTGCTTCAGAAATTGACTTCAATACCTGCACACGTCTTCAGATATCTTCAAACTAATGATGCACAAGTCTTCACACTACCTTTGCACAATCATATCAGCCATTGATTCTCCAAAAGAATCATTAAACTTTTGGTTTGATCCTTAAGATCAAAGATATGTCAAAAACTGTCTTCGAGGAATGGCGACTTTGACATGGTCAACTTCTTAAGTTGATTTCTCACAGCACAAATCCCATTTTACTAAATGCTTTTAGCCATAGCTTCCTTACCTTCTTAGATTTTGAATTCTCACACATTCAAAACTTTACACTATGCACTGAGATCTAAGCAAAACATTGACACGGAAAATTGTGCGACTTTTAGAAGTCTGTGTGCAGATTCTACATACAAATGTTCCTATTGATCATTCTCACAATAGGAAAGAAATAAGATCAAAAAATTCTGAACATAGCTTCATTAGCTTTCAGATTAAATGTGTACAAAAGGATTTCTGATCCACATGATCAGACTGAGAGAACCTAGAGAAAAACCCGTCGCTAATTTCCTGAGTAGAACTCTCTACACATCTCTCTAAGACACTTGTCTTCAAAATGACTCACACATATTTCTTTACATCATTGACTTATATACATATAGTTTTAGAATTATCCCCCGTCTATTACATTACTCCTTATCATCCTAAGGATTATCTATACTCAGATTACAAGAATTTCCACCTATAGTGTACATATGTATACATACATCACTTCTGAAATCTCTTCACTCTCTCAAGTGTTTTCTTCCACTTCAATTTGATCATAAGCTTGATTCAAGATCTTTATAATCATCAATTTGTGATTGGTTTGTTCCATCAACTCCCCCTCAATCAATAATTGTGATTATTCCATTCTTCTTCACTCTTGCCATCTCTTTGAATCTCTATAACTTAGGTCCATCCAAGCTTTTTGTCATCATATCTAGAACTTGTTCTTTTGTTGAAGTATACATCACTTCAATCTCTTTATGAAGTACATTTTCTCTCAAGAAATGATATTGAATTTCTATATGCTTAGTCGTGGCATGAAAAACAGGGTTAGCTGCCAAATACAAAGAACTCATATTATCTCCAAAAATAATTGGAGTACTCTGATGAGTTCCAAAACTCTTCAACAAGGTCTTTAACCATATTACTTCTTTTGCAGCCTCTACCATTCCTTTATACTCAGCTTCTGTGGATGACAAAGCAATTGTATGTTGCTTCTTTGAGCACCAAGAAACTAGTTTATCTCCAATATAACAGAGATACCCATGAGTGGACCTTCTATCATCTGAGTCACCTGCCCAATTTGCATCACTAAACACTCTGATTCTTGTGTCAGAAGTAAATCCATAATACAGACCTTCACTTAGGGTTCCTTTGATATATCTAAGTACCCTTTGAGCTGCAATCTAGTGATTCTTCTTTGGACAATGCATAAATTGTGATAACACACCTACTGCATATGATAAATCTGGCCTTGTCAAGGTAGCATAGATTAAACTACCTACCAAACTGTGATATTTCTTCATGTCATTAAACTCTTCACCTCCATACCTGCTCAACTTATGATTTACCTCCAATGGTGTGGTTGAAGGCTTGCAATCCTCCATGTTATATTTGACTAGAAGATTCTTTAAGTACCTCTCTTGTGTAACATATACTCCATGTTGAGTATACACAATCTACATTCCTAAGAAATAAGATAAGTTTCCCAAATCACTTATCTTAAACTCCTTCTCTATTTGTTTCTTAAGTTCATTGATTCCTTGAGCATCTGTACCTGTGACAATAATATCATCAACATAAATACACATATATATGTATCCATTTTCACTTGCCTTTACTATCAAGCTACTATCTACCTTTGATGATTGAAATCCACAATCATTCAAGAACTTGACAAGTGTGTAATTCCATGCTCTTGGAGCCCGCTTCAACCCATACAAAGCTCTCTTGAGCTTACACACATAATCTGATCCAATTGAATCCATGAAACCTTCAGGTTGCCCCATGTATACTTCATCTGCAATGTATCCATTCAGAAATGGATTCTTCACATCTAATTGTGATAACTTCCATCCTTTATAAGTTGCAATAGCAATCTGATCTAATTGTAGAAATCTTAGCAACAGGACTAAAGGTTTCATCATAATCTACCCCATAAGTTTGGGCATAACCTTTGACCACAAGTCTAGCCTTGTATCTAGACACGTTTCCATCTGCAAATCTTTTTGTTTTATACACCCACTTACATCCAATGACTTTCTGATTCTTTGGTCTTGGCACCAATTCCCAAGTTTCATTTTCAAGTAGAGCATCATACTCTTCTTGCATTGCCTTCTCCCAATTATGTTACCTTTAGCTTCTTCATATGTAATTGGATCCTCTTGTGTCTTCACAATGTAAGCATAATCTTTTGTTGCTAGAAAAGATGTATCATAACTATACCTTATAGGCTCTTTCCTTTCCCTTGAGGATCTTCTGACCTCTGCACTTCTTGAAGTCTCAGCCATATTTGATTTTGGATCAAATCTCGGCCCATCTTCTACATTATCCTGCAATTTACTTTTATCATCAACATCATCAATATCTTCTTCATACACATTTACTTTTGCCTTCCCTTTCCTTTGTATTTCTTTGTCATCTGCATAATCATTTGTGGACCCTGTATACCATGTGCTTTGCTCTTCAAATGTAACATCTTTGGTAACAAGAAATTACTTTGTGGATGGACTCCACAACCTGTAACCCATCTCTCTATAAACATACCCAATAAACACATACTTCTCTGCTTTGGGTTCTAGCTTATGTCTTAATTGTGAAGGAACATAAGCATATGATAAGCATCCAAATACCTTACAGTGATCAAGAGTAGGTTTCTTACCCTACCATGCTTCATAAGGAGTTCTTCCATCCAAAGCTTTACAAGGTAACCTATTCACAAGGTATGTTGCAGTGTTGATAGCTTCTGCCCATAAGTAATTTGGACAATTCTTTTCCTTCATCATTGCTCTTGCAAATTCTACAAGAGTTCTATTTCTTCTTTCTGCAACTCCATTCTATTGAGGAGAGTACTTGCAAGTTACTTCTCTGTTTATTCCTGCATTCCACAAATAATCATCAAACTCTTTAGAGAAATACTCTCCCCCTCCATCTGATCTCAACCTCTTAAGCTTTTGTCCTGTAATCCTTTCTCCATAAGCATGATAATGTTTGAATGTCTTGAAGACTTCTGATTTATCCTTGATTACATATAAAGTAATCCATCTGGTTGCATCATCAACAAACAACACATAATATCTAGATCCATTTATGCTATAGTCCCTTGAGGGACCCCACACATCTGTATGAACCAATTCAAGCATATTTGAATACCTGTACCCTGATTTATTGTATGAACTTTTGTGTGCTTTACGTAATTGGCAAGCTTCACACTTGTACACCATGTGTTGTCCTTCAATTTTTGGCAAACCAAGCACCACTTGATTCTTTGACATTTCCTTTATAGCTCTCTCATTGAAATGACCTAGCCTTTTATGCCATAGGTCTAACTCAGACATCTTTTGACTTCCATAAGTAAATAAAGCATGTCCCACATTACCTTGGACTTTGAGAGTAAACAACCTTCCTTCCTTTTTACCTGCAATTATGTTTCTATATCCCTGATTTGGATCTTGCAGATAGACACCATCATTTGTGAATCTGACTTCATATCCCTTCTCCATAGTTTGCCCTACACTTATCAAATTTTTAGGAATAGTAGGAACATAAAGTACCTTGCTCAAGAGTGTACTTCCACTATTTGTCTTCACTGATCCAATACTCTCCACTTTATGTTTGGTATTGTCACTTGTTTGAATTGTATGTCCATTCACCTTTGCTTCCATATCAGTCATCAAGGATATATTGCCACTCAGATGATTGCTACATCCTGAGTCAATATAAAACACCCTTTGATCTTCTCCTACTCATTCATGAGTTGCATTCAAGATAAGAGTCATATCATCCTTCTGATCTGATGCATAGTTATAATAATTGTTGTTGTAGGACTGAGGTTGAAAGCTTCTTCCACCTCCTCTAGCATATGATGTCCTACCACCTGTTCCTCTGAAATTGCCTCGTTGGTTTCTGCCTCCTCTACCTCTTTGATTAAAACTCTGGTTATTATTTCCTCCATTTTGATTGTTATACCAACAATCATTTGCCAAATGATTGGTTCTGCCACAAATCCAACAAGCTTTAGTATTATCTTTGTTCTTACCTCCTCTTCCCTTACCTTTGAAATTCATTTTTCCTTTTGTAAAGCTAGCTTGGCTTGAGGTTCCTTCATCATCAGTTGAGTGCTTCCCTTTGCCATCCTTTTTCTTGTCTTTGGAGTACATGACTGGACGCTCCTATCATTATCTCCCTTAATGTCCTGCTCAAAAGTTAGCATGTGTCTTAGCAATTGATTAAGATCAGGAGTAAAATGTTCAAGTGACAATTCTATGGACAATATGAAAGGCTTCCACTTCTCATCTCCTCTCACACCTGTAAGTATTTGCCTTACCAACTTATCCTCTTCAATGTCTTCATCTACTGCAACCAAGCTATCTACAATATCCTTCATCCTTGCCACATAATCAGAAATTGGTTGTGAGCTCTTCTTCTTGAAAGTTGTAAATTCAGCCCATAGTGAGGACTTCCTTGACTTGGTTGTGTTTTGGAAATGCTCTTCCAAAGCATTCCAAACATCTGTTGCGATTTCCAATCCTCTAATGTGAGGTAGAAGATAATCATTTACAGCCATGTAAATGATGCTCCTAGCTTGAGCATCCTTTCTCATCCAAGTCTTCAAATCTGTAAGCTCTTCCCTAGTTGCAATACTAGGATCTGCAAATTCAGGCTTTTCTTCTTCTCCTGTAATGAATGCCATCAAATCTTTGCTCATGAGATGTGCCTCCATCCTCATGGACCAAGCTAGATAGTTCTCCCTATCTAGCTTATCAATCTGCAAGCTTTCTCCCATCTTTTGATCTTCTATATCTGCAATTACTATGATTTATGATAGTAAAATGTACCTTTGATATGAAACTTCAAACCTTTTTTATCCTTCGAACTCGTGCTTTGTACTTCTGCAGGTTATCTTCACGAATTTGTCCTTGTCCACCTTCGATTAGAAAAAAACTTCAATATCTACAGCAGTCGGGACTTCCAATGCCTTTGCTTCCCTTGTATTGCACCTTTAGCTCTGATACCACTGTTGGAGACCTCTTAATCTCCAAATGCTTGATCCATACTGATCTAAGAACACATCTATATCAATCATAGACCAAACTTTACACAAATGTTACTTTGATTTACCAAATCATTCATGAACAATTCTGTGAGTGAGAATTTTCCTTCTTCAAGAAGTTTGCTTCAGAAATTGACTTCAATACCTGCACACGTCTTCAGATATCTTCAAACTAATGATGCAGAAGTCTTCACACTACCTTTGCACAATCATATCAGCCATTGATTCTCCAAAAGAATCATTAAACTTTTGATTTGATCCTTAAGATCAAAGATATGTCAAAAACTGTCTTCCAGGAATGGCGACTTTGACATGGTCAACTTCTTAAGTTGATTTCTCACAGCACAAATCCCATTCTACGAAATGCTTTTAGCCATAGCTTCCTTACCTTCTAACTTAGATTTTGAATTCTCACTCATTCAAAACTTTACGCTATGCACTGAGATCTAAGCAAAACATTGACACGGAAAATTGTGCGACTTTTAGAAGTCTGTGTGCAGATTCTACATACAAATGTTCCTATTGATCATTCTCACAATAGGAAAGAAATAAGATCAAAAAATTCTGAACATAGCTTCATTAGCTTTCAGATTAAATGTGTACAAAAGGATTTCTGATCCACATGATCAGACTGAGAGAACCTAGAGAAAAACCCGTCGCTAATTTCCTGAGTAGAACTCTCTACACATCTCTCTAAGACACTTGTCTTCAAAATGACTCTCACACATATTTCTTTACATCATTGACTTATATACATATAGTTTTAGAATTATCCCCCGTCTATTACATTACTCCTTATCATCCTAAGGATTATCTATACTCAGATTACAAGAATTTCCATCTATAGTGTACATATGTATACATACTTCACTTCTGAAATCTCTTCACTCTCTCAAGTGTTTTCTTCCACTTCAATTTGATCATAAGCTTGATTCAAGATCTTTATAATAATCAATTTGTGATTGGTCAATCAATAATTGTGATTATTCCATTCTTCTTCACTCCTGCCATCTCTTTGAATCTCTATAACTTATGTCCATCCAAGCTTTTTGTCATCATATCTACAACTTGTTCTTTTGTTGAAGTATACATCACTTCAATCTCTTTATGAAGTACCTTTTCTCTCAAGAAATGATATTTAATTTCTATATGCTTAGTCCTGGCATGAAAAACAGGGTTAGCTGCCAAATACAAAGAACTCATATTGTCTCCAAAAATATGCTCTTCAAATGTAACATCTTTGGTAACAAGAAATCACTTTGTGGATGGACTCCACAACCTGTAACCCATCTCTCTATAAACATACCCAATAAACACATACTTCTCTGCTTTGGGTTCTAGCTTATGTCTTAATTGTGAAGGAACATAAGCATATGATAAGCATCCAAATACCTTACAGTGATCAAGAGTAGGTTTCTTACCCTACCATGCTTCATAAGGAGTTCTTCCATCCAAAGCTTTACAAGGTAACCTATTCACAAGGTATGTTGCAGTGTTGATAGCTTCTGCCCATAAGTAATTTGGACAATTCTTTTCCTTCATCATTGATCTTGCAAATTCTACAAGAGTTCTATTTCTTCTTTCTGCAACTCCATTCTATTGAGGAGAGTACCTGCAAGTTACTTATCTGTTTATACTTGCATTCCACAAATAATCATCAAACTCTTTAGAGAAATACTCTCCCCCTCCATCTGATCTCAACCTCTTAAGCTTTTGTCCGGTAATCCTTTCTCCATAAGCATGATAATGTTTGAATGTCTTGAAGACTTCTGATTTATCCTTGATTACATATAAAGTAATCCATCTGGTTGCATCATCAACAAACAACACATAATATCTAGATCCATTTATGCTATAGTCCCTTGAGGGACCCCACACATCTGTATGAACCAATTCAAGCATATTTGAATACTTGTACCCTGATTTATTGTATGAACTTTTGTGTGCTTTACGTAAATGGCAAGCTTCACACTTGTACACCATGTGTTGCCCTTCAATTTTTGGCAAACCAAGCACCACTTGATTCTTTGACATTTCCTTTATAGCTCTCTCATTGAAATGACCTAGCCTATGCCATAGGTCTAACTCAGACATCTTTTGACTTCCATAAGTAAATAAAGCATGTCCCACATTACCTTGGACTTTGAGAGTAAACAACCTTCCTTCCTTTTTACCTGCAATTATGTTTCTATATCCCTGATTTGGATCTTGCAGATAGACACCATCATTTGTGAATCTGACTTCATATCCCTTCTCCATAGTTTGCCCTACACTTATCAAATTTTTAGGAATAGTAGGAACATAAAGTACCTTGCTCAAGAGTGTACTTCCACTATTTGTCTTCACTGATCCAATACTCTCCACTTTATGTTTGGTATTGTCACTTGTTTGAATTGTATGTCCATTCACCTTTGCTTCCATATCAGTCATCAAGGATATATTGCCACTCAGATGATTGCTACATCCTGAGTCAATATAAAACACCCTTTGATCTTCTCCTACTGATTCATGAGCTGCATTCAAGATAAGAGTCATATCATCCTTCTGATCTGATGCATAGTTATAATAATTGTTGTTGTAGGACTGAGGTTGAAAGCTTCTTCCACCTCCTCTAGCATATGATGTCCTACCACCTCTTCCTCTGAAATTGCCTCTTTGGTTTCTGCCTCCTCTACCTCTTTGATTAAAACTCTGGTTATTATTTCCTCCATTTTGATTGTTATACCAAAAATCATTTGCCAAATGATTGGTTCTGCCACAAATCCAACAAGCTTTAGTATTATCTTTGTTCTTACCTCCTCTTCCCTTACCTTTGAAATTCATTTTTCCTTTTGTAAAGCTAGCTTGGCTTGAGGTTCCTTCATCATCAGTTGAGTGCTTCCCTTTGCCATTCTTTTTCTTGTCTTTGGAGTACATCACTTGTCTTGCACTCCTATCATTATCTCCCTTCATGTCCTGCTCAAACGTTAGCATGTGTCCTAGCAATTGATTAAGATCAGGAGTAAAATGATCAAGTGACAATTCTATGGACAATATGAAAGGCTTCCACTTCTCATCTCCTCTCACACCTGTAAGTATTTGCCTTACCAACTTATCGTCTTCAATGTCTTCATCTAGTGCTCCCAAGCTATCTGCAATATCCTTCATCCTTGCCACATAATCAGAAATTGATTGTGAGCTCTTCTTCTTGAAAGTTGTAAATTCAGCCCTTAGTGTGGACTTCCTTGACTTGGTTGTATTTTGGAAATGCTCTTCCAAAGCATTCCAAACATCTGTTGCACTTTCCAATCCTCTAATGTGAGGTAGAAGATAATCATTTACGGCCATGTAAATGATGCTCCTAGCTTGAGCATCCTTTCTCATCCAAGTCTTCAAATCTGCAAGCTCTTCCCTAGTTGGAATACTAGGATCTGCAAATTCAGGCTTTTCTTCTTCTCCTATAGTGAATGCCATCAAATCTTTGCTCATGAGATGTGCCTCCATCCTCATGGACCAAGCTGGATAGTTCTCCCTATCTAGCTTATCAATCTCCAAGCTTTCTCCCATCTTTTGATCTTGTCTATCTGCAATTACTATGATTTATGATAGTAAAATGTACCTTTGATATGAAACTTCAATCCTTTTTTATCCTTCAACTTGTGCTTTGTAATTTTGCAGGTTATCTTCACGAATTTTTCCTTGTCCACCTTCGATTAGAAAAAAACTTCAATATCTACAGCAGTCGGGACTTCCAATGCCTTTGCTTCCCTTGTATTGCACCTCTAGCTCTAATACCACTGTTCGAGACCTCTTAACTCCAAATGCTTGATCTATACTTATCTAAGAACACATCTATATCAATCATAGACCAAACTTTACACAAATGTTACTTTGATTTACCAAATCATTCGTGAACAATTCTCTGAGTGAGAATTTTCCTTCTTCAAGAAGTCTGCTTCAGAAATTGACTTCAATACCTCCACACGTCTTCAGATATCTTCAAACTAATGATGTTTAAGTCTTCACACTATCTTTGCACAATCATATCAGCCATTGATTCTCCAAAAGAATCATTAAACTTTTGATTTGATCCTTAAGATCAAAGATATGTCAAAAACTGTCTTCCAGGAATGGCGACTTTGACATGGTCAACTTCTTAAGTTGATTTCTCACAGCATAAATCCCATTTTACTAAATGCTTTTAACCATAGCTTCCTTACCTTCTAACTTAGATTTTGAATTCTGACTCATTCAAAACTTTACACTATGCACTGAGATCTAAGCAAAACATTGACATGGAAAATTGCGCGACTTTTAGAAGTCTGTGTGCAGATTCTACATACAAATGTTCGTATTGATCATTCTCACAGTAGGAAAGAAATAAGATCATAAAATTCTGAACATAGCTTCATTAGCTTTCAGATTAGATGTGTACAAAAGGTTTTCTGATCCACATGATGAGACTGAGAGAACTCAGAGAAAAACCCGTCGCTAATTTCCTGAGTAGAACTCTCTACACATCTCTCTAAAACACTTGTCTTCAAAATGACTCTCACACATATTTCTTTACATCATTGACTTATATACATATACTTTTAGACTTATCCCGCGTCTATTACATTATTCCTTATCATCCTAAGCGTTATCTATACTCAGATTACAAGAATTTCCACGTATAGTGTACATATGTATACATACTTCACTTCTGAAATCTCTTCACTCTCTCAAGTGTTTTCTTCCACTTCAATCTGATCATAAGCTTGATTCAAGATCTCTATAATCATCAATTTGTGATTGGTTTGTTCCAACAATATGTAGGCTTGTGATTTGCACCAATAGTATATACACAGAGCACAGACAAATTAGAAATGACCATCTCTCTTGATTGCTACAAGTCTATACATACATGCATTGCTACTAGTCTGTACTTGTAGTTTGGCGTGTATACAAATAAGAGACAAATGATTTGGTCTCTGTTTGCTGGCAGACGTGGCCTGTGTGTTATAGAGTTACAAGTTACAACCCTTTGGAGCGATGTTGATCGTACTCTACATGGGAGTGTATGCCATACAAGCACTCAAAAATTGATCAACGGTGCTCGAGTGATGAGAGAGAGAGAGAGAGATGCAGTGTGTTTGCAAATCGCACATGCACAAGAGACCCGTGGGAAGAGAGATAGATAGAGAGAGAGAGAGAGAGAGAGAGAGAGAGAGAGAGAATGATTCTATTGTCTGATACAATGCATTTCTAGAGTCTCTCTCTGAAAATCTTAGTAGCTCTTCTATACTAACTCACGAGGAGTTTTGTGTATCTAAGTAGGGCTTGATGTCGAGACAATCAAAGTAGGTGATTGCACTACTCTCCGAGAGAGTATGGAAGGGGCAATGAGCCTGCATAGGCACTCTTAAGATTTTTGCAAGTCGAGAAAGTAGACGCAAAGGAGAGACTAGAGAGAGAGAGAGATGGGAGATTGGCATATCGTCCTCGGGTTAGAAATTCGGATTGGTGTGCATAAGTGTTTTAAATGTCGAACTCAAAGATTAGCATCTTCTACTTGTATCTTTGGCATCACAATGAAGGAGTAATGGAAATTTTATCAGCATTTTGGTATTCCAGAATGGAAGCAATGGCTATTCCTTGCTTGTGTTGATGGGGAATCCTACATCTCTATGGCATCATTTCAGAACTCCTGTAATGTTTGAGTAGGCTTCTAATGCAGTCATCTATTGATACCCATGGTGGGGCATATTTCTGATGCATGTATATGTGTGATGAATGCATGTGCATGTGTAGTGTGTGCATGTGCATATAAAAGGAGTGATGAGTGCATGTGCATGTGAGAGATGCATGTGCATAAGTAGTGTGTGCATGTGCATATAAGAGGAAGATGAATGCATGTGCATATGTAGTGTGTGCATGTGCATATAAGAGGTAGATGTGTGCATAAGTGCATGTGTATGTGAAATGAGTGCATGCATGTATGAATACATGAATATGTGAATAATATGCAAGCTTAGATGTATGTATGTGAGTATGTAATAATATATGCATAAGAAAGCTAGTTAGTATGTATTAGCATGAGTTTAAGTTTATGATAAATGTGTGTTAGGTTTATGCATGTATGTTAGCATTAAAGTATGTGAATTAGTATACGTTTATTAGCTTATGATAGCATGCATATGCATGAGTATATCTAAATGTAAATGCATGTGCATAAGTAAACCTAAGAATGAATGCATATAATATGAATGCATGTATATGAGTAACTAAATAAATATTTAAGTTTGCATAAAGCGCATGTGTAAGTAAAATTAATGTATGAGCATAATGCATGTGTGTGTATGAGAATGAGAATACACAAACGTGGAATGCATATGTATGAATGTATATAAGTATAAATGTATGCATATAAATGCATCTAAATGAATAATGCATGCATGAGTGCATGGATATGAGATAGGCGCATGTGAACAAGAAATGCATATGAAAGTGAGTATAATTTTATTGCATAAATGTATGGAAATCATGAATGAAGTGCGTAAGCATAATGAATGTATGAAAATGAATGAGTGTCAGGTTCACCAAATTTATCGAGGGGTGTGAAAGGAGGCAACCACTCATTAGAACTCACTCATGGTAGCCTCTCTAAGTGGCTACATGTAGGGTGTTTCATTGTTTACTTTAGGAACTAGGATGTGTTTTCAGTGTGTGGGGAGTTATTAGCTATAGTTTAATACTCTATTGAAGTTTAGCCTATAAATCTAAGGTTTGTAAGGAAGTGAAGCTTTATACCTAGAAGCAGCATCTGGACATGCTTGCAAGACTAATTCTTTGTCAGTGATAGAATCTTTAATGAGTTCAATCACATCGTTTTCAGTTTGAATAGATTGATTATTTTTGTCTAAGGTTGGAGGAAACAAATTCTCACTCTTTTTAGGTTCAGGTAATATGATTGAAATCCAAGGTAAAAGTCTAGATAAGCAACAATCATATTCTAGAGAGTGTAAAGTTTCATCAACATCACGATCTTTAACTAGTTCTTCTACTATTAATTCTTCACTAGTCTCATTCTCGTTGAATTGAGTAATCATATTCTCAATAGGAGCGGGTAAAAGAGTCTCTAAAATGAAAGAGGAATGTATGTTATGTTCACTAGAAGATTTACTTGAAGATGCATTATCAACAGACATAAGAAATAAAGTGCAATGAATTGTTTTGATTAATATTTGAATTGTTTAGTGATAAAACTAAGATTTCAGAACCAAAATATTCCTATACAAGTGCTTGAGAAAAGTCCTAATATAGATACTTTGAAGATACTCCTATACAAATCTATATATAAAAAGCTGAGCACCTCCACGGGAACAAGGGTATTCAAGCTGAAGAATCCTCGTCACTTCATCCCTCTCACTATCAACATACAAGAAGACCATTAATACATGATCACTACATTAATACATCCCTATCAGAGTGCACATTAGAACCTTTAGCATCAAGCCACTACTGGTAAGGTGTTTTATTCAAGTTCCTTTATTTTCGTACAATCACATCACCAAAAAAAAGTATTGTTTTTATTGCATTTGAAATTAGCAATATTACACTTGCATTTGTAAGGCATTGACACATCATTGCATTAACAAGGATTAGTTTTGTTTAGCATTGCAAGTAACTACATATTAGATCAAAGGATAGCTTTATAAAGTACTTGAAAAGATTTACTTTATTGCATGAAAAAAGTTTTATTCCAAACAGAAAGGCTGAGTTTTTTTTAAATTACTTAACACTTACTTTATTGCACAAAAAGACTTTTATTCTAAAATAGATAGTCTTAGGTTTTTTGATTTAAGAAGTTGTTATTATTTTTTTCCTACTACATTAAAATCCAAAACATTTAAATTAAGAAAACATATTTAAAACTTATAAAAACTATCTAAACATATAACTTTCATTAGAGTAACCTTTGGGATTAAAAACTTAAGGTTAGAAAATTAAAAGTTAATTTTGGAATTAAAAAAGTCTAAAATTAAAAAGAAATCAAATCATAAAATCAAATTTTCAAGTCTAAAGATAGTATTAGCTTAGGTTAAGCTTAGGATAAAGAAAACAAGTTGAAAATATTTCTTGATAAAGAAAAACATTAATAGTAAAGCCTAGGATAAAGTCATTATTCCTAGCTTTATCATCTAGGGATAGGTTTAGACAGTTTAGAGAGAGATGAGAGCCTGCTATTAGAGATTTACTACTCCATTCGAAGCGCTATGAAGAATGCAAGATGGAGGAAATGTTTAAGAACATGATTATAGAGAAACTAGGAAAACGCATTGTTCAGGCAATCTTAAGAGAAAAAGGTAAATTTAGTGGCTTAAATATCACATAGTACCTGGATGCATTTGAAGAGCAAGTGCAAATCCAAGGTTTACCTGATGATGTATTAGTGAAGTATTTTGGTCGTGTAGTTTCTAGTTATATACTAGAAAGCATTCAAGTTCATGCTAATAAACCTTGGAAGGAGTTTAGGAAAGAATTGCACAAAATGTTTTATCTTGAGGATTTTAGCCTTCATAGCCATGATGGATTTTTGCGATGTGTAAACTCCTTAAAGAGCAATGAGTCTCTAACTCATCTTCATGGAGAGTTCATGAGACAATTTTCCCAACTTCCTGAAGAGGATAGAAATGCATTAACTCCTAACTTGATTATTGATTTCCCCAAGATATTGAGTCCTAAGGATAGAGCTGAGGTAGAGAGACGATAGAAGAGCCAAGCAAAAGATATGGTCTTATTGATGATTGGGAAAAAGTGGGACGTGAAATAGAGGTTATCACCCAAATGAAGCAACGCCAATCTATTTTGTATGCAAAAATCTAATTCTTCTCAGCCTAAGGAGATACCTACTATAGGGAAAACTGATATGCCAATGTCGGCAACTGTGGCTACAACTAACAATGCAGTTCCCCTCAAGCTCCAATCGAATTTCAATTAGACATTTTATGTAAACAGATGGAAAATGTTATGAATATAGAGGCATCTCTTTCCAAAGAGGTTGCCAATTAAATAATAAAGTATATTCCATGAGTTTAAATGAGCCTGGAGCTAGCACTAGTGGTGTAGGGCAAGCAACACCTATAAAGCCAGTGATGCCATAGTATATTCCTCCTCAGCCAGTTTTTCAGCCAGCTCCACCAATTCAATTCGCTGCTCAGCCAGCTTTTCAAATGAATGCTAAAAGAAAAGGGACTAGTGGAAAACAGTGTGTTTGGTGTGATAGCCAAGAACATGCAAATTATGCTTGTGAGGAGTTAAAGAGTGCAAAAAAATCAATTAGTAGTGGAGATTGATAGGAAATTGTGTGAGTTTAGGTCACGACTTCCTTTAGCCGTTAACTAGGGCAAAGGAGGTATGAAAAAGTTGTATGCAAATTTACTGATCTCTAATGCAACTGCCAGTACCTTGGTTGCTAGATTAGAGCCAGTAGATGATAGTCCTCTTTCTAAGGAAAGCCAAAATCCTTATTCGATTGAGGCGTTGGTGAGGGCTAGAGATGAAATAATGCGTAAAATAGCATGCCGATCTCCTATTGATCAAGCCTCTATGTATTCTCACAATGCCAGTGTTGAGGAGAAACGGAGAGGAGATGATATGCAGGATGATATAGACGAGGGAGATGGGAGGGTGATCAAAAGTCCGATGAGAGAGAATGAGATGAAAAATGACAAAAAGGTACAATTTGAAGATACAAACTTAACTCACAAAGAGAAAAGAAGGATAATTAAAGAAGGGAAGAAACCAACAGAGGAGAATACGCAATCAAAGAAAAGTCAGAATATACCAAGTAAGGATGAAAAGAAGAAATCTAAAAATGAAAATAAACAAAATTCTAAAACCAAACAAAAAGATGAACAAAAACAAAGTGAAGAGAAAGGGAAAAAGAAGGGAAGAAGAGCTCCACGAGCAATAATGATTTTGGAACTTGAGAAGAAGAACAATGCTAGGGAAATTTTGAATGATATACTTCTAAAAATTCAAGTAACAATGTCCCTTGAACAAGTGTTTTCAATAGCAAAACCTCAGTTCAACGATAGTTTTATTCGACTCATTAGGAGGAGAAGATTTCCACTACCGCAAGACAAAGATATGCAAGATGTAGCAGAGGAACCTCTATCTATGAATGATGTTGTAATATTAAGCGATAGTGATTATGAAGAAGAAGAAGAGTTTACGACTGGGAGTGTGAATAGAAATTTTTTAGAATTTTTTAGAACCGATTCAACGTGATGAGGAAATGTTGAAAAGTGAAGTAAATTTAACACAACCTTCTGGGCACGAGGAATGCCATAAGTGAAAATTAGGATTGGAGATGAAAAAGATTCATGTTTAGTTCTAGCTCTCATTGATTTGGGATCAGAGATAAACATTATTTCAAAGAAATGTTTTGATAAGTTTAGATGGCCAATTGATAAAGAGCACGGCTAGAGGATGAGAACAAGTGACAATGGCTCTAGGATTTGATTGGGTGCATGTGTGCATGTGCCTATAATGATAGGTGGTGTTCTAGAAGAATTTCACTTCTTGTTCAAGATAATTGTTCATATGAAGTAATTCCTGGGCAGCCATTTATAGCTGAGATGAGAATGGAAACAAAAGCGATGAATGATGGGTCAGCATATGCAAGAATTCGATCCAAATCTGGGATGGGTTCTTTACAAGTCATGGCAGTCTGCCCAAATGATTCAAGAAATAGGAAGAACTTATGGAGAAACCCCATTGACTCGAACAATCATGAATGCGAAGATTTACCGGCTGTGAGAGAATGTGGGGCATATTATGACCAAAATTTATGTTAGATTCCACTATTGAGCAAGACAATAGTGGACATTGTTTTGATGTCTCACCTAACAATGTACATAATTTTGAAAAATTATTAGTTTATACTCCGACTACTAGTTTACAACTTACTACAAAAGAGAACCTTACGAAAACATTCAGAAAAGGAAAAGAAAATTATTTAAGAAATTTAGGATAAATTTTACTTGATGAAAAAATTGAATGTATAATTGAACTCTCAAAAAGTACTACTTTTTTAGAAAGAGCTAGAAACTCCTTCCCAAGAAAAATTAGAATGAAATCTGATTATTCTTAACTCTATTCAAGAGTATGATTTTATTACTAATTGTATCCTAGAACATGAAATTAACATTAATACTAAATATAAGACAATCGAAAAGAAAATTAACCCTACCTCAACTCTTAGCTAAGGATAGCTATGATATATTTAGACGTGTATCTGAGGACCCTATACTTATAGACCGATCTAAGATAGGTCATACATTTTCAGAAGAAACTAAGAAATGTATTAAATTTGGAGATGAATTTCTTTCAGAGATAGAAAAAGATTAGTTTAGAAAGATGATTCTATGTCATGGAAAATCATTTTCTTTATTCCCACATGAAATAGGATGTGTCGATCAAAAGCTTGTAGCTCTAATGATTATTTTTACTGTACCGCACATTCCATGGAATCTTTGACTGATACTAGTCCCAAAGGCTCATTTACTTCAGCTAATGAGATTGTTAAAGGAGAAGATTTCCATGAGAATTTTGGAACTATCCTAAGCACCATACTCCAATAGGTAGTTCACGGTACCAAAAAAGAATGGGAAGCTATGCTTTATTCAGGATCTGCAACCTGTGAATAAAGTCACTATTAGGAATGTAGGAACAAATCCTATTGTACATGAATTTGCCGAGGTATTTGCCGGTCACTCCATCTATTCAATGGGAGACATGTATTCAAGATATGATCCGTTTCAATTAGCTATTGAAAGTCGAGATGTGACCACGATAAAAACTCCTTTGAGTCTAGTACATATGTGTACTTTGTTGGAGACCTCTTAATCTCCAAAGATTTGATCTACACTGACTTAAGAACACTTCTATATCAGCTATAAACCAAACTTTACACAAATATTGTTCTTCTTTACCAAAACTTCCATTAACACTTCTCTGAGTGAAGAAGTGTCTACTTCAGAAAGTCTGCTTCAGAAATCAACTTCATTACCTGCACATAACTTCAAATTTCTTCAAATAAATGATGCACAAGTATTTGCAATACCTTTGCGCAATCATACCAATCATTAGTTCTCAAAACTAATCATCAAAAGTTTAATTTGATCCTTAAGATCAAAGATATGTCATAACTGTCTTCCAGAGATAGCGCCTTCGACATAGTCAACTTCTTAAGTTGATTTCTCACAGTACAAGTCTCGTTTTGCTAAATGCTTCTAGCCATAGCTTCCTTATCTCCTAACTTAGATTTTAAGTGCTCACTCATTAAAAACTTTACAGTATACACTGAGATCTAAGCAAAACACTGAAACGGAAAAGTGCGCTACTCTCAGACTTCTGTTTTCACATTCTACATACAAATGTTCCTATTGATCATTCTCACAGTAGGAAAGGAATTAGATCATGAAACTCTGAACATAGCTTCATTAACTTCCCAATTAGATGTGTACAAAAGGAATCTTGATCCACATGATCAGACTGAGAGCACTCAGAGAAAAACCCGTCACTATTTTCTGGGAAAAAAACTCTCTACACATCTCTAAGACATTTGTCATCTACTAATGACTCTCACTCACATTTCTTATCATCATTAACTTATATATACATGATTTTTGACTTCTCTCACGTCTAAGACACTACTCCTTATCATCCTAAGGATTATATCTATACTCAGGTTACAAGAGTTTCCATTTCTAATGTACATCTGTATACAATCTTTACTTCTGAAATCTCTTCATTCTTTCAAATGATTTCTTCCACTTCATTCTGACCATAAGCCTTCTTAGAGATCTTTATAATCACTAATTTGTGATTGATTTGTTCCAACAGCTCCCCCTCAATCACTAATTGTGATTATTCCATTCTTCTTCACTCCTTCCATCTCTTTGAAATCTCTGAAGCTTAGGTCCATCCAAGCTTTTTGTCATCATATCTGCCACTTGTTCTTTTGTTGGAGTATACATCACTTCAATCTCTTTATCAAGTACCTTTTCCCTCAAGAAATGATACTGAATCTCTATGTGCTTAGTCCTGGCATGAAAAACAGGGTTAGCTGCCAAATACAAGGAACTCATATTATCTCCAAAAATAATTGGAGTACTCTGATCAGTTTCAAAACTCTTCATCAAGGTCTTCAACCATATCACTTCTTTTGCAGCTTCTACCATTCCTTTATACTCAGCTTCTGTGGATGACAAAGCAACTGTATGTTGCTTCTTTGAACACCAAGAAACTAATTTATCTCCAATATAACAGAGATACCCATGAGTAGACCTTCTATCATCTGAGTCACCTGCCCAATCTGCATCACTAAACACTTTGATTCTAGTGTCAGAAGTGAATCCATAATACAAACCTTCACTTAGGGTTCCTTTGATATATCTGAGTTCCCTTTGAGCTGCAATCCAATGAGTCTTCTTTGGACAATGCATAAATTGTGACAACACACCTACTGCATATGATAGATCTGGCCTTGTCAAGGTAGCATAGATTAAACTACCTACCAAACTCTGATATTTCTTCATATCATTGAACTCTTCACCTCCATACCTGCTTAATTTATGATTTACCTCCAATGGTGTAGTTGAAGTCTTGCAATCTTCCATGTTAAACATGACTAGAAGATTCTTCAAATACCTCTCTTGTGAAACATATACTCCATGTTGAGTATACACAATCTGCATTCCTAGGAAATAAGATAAGTTTCCCAAATCACTTATCTTAAACTCCTTCTCTATTTGCCTTTTAAGTTCATTGATTCCTTGAGCATCTGTTCCTGTGACAATAATATCATCAACATAAATACACATGTAAATGTACCCATTTTCACTTGCCTTCACTAGCAAGCTGCTATCTGCCTTTGATGCTTGAAATCCACATTCATTCAAGAACTTGACAAGTCTGTAATTCCAAGCTCTTGGGGCCTGCTTCAACCCATACAAAGCTCTCTTGAGTTTACACACATAATCTGATCCAATTGAATACATGAAACCTTCTGGTTGCTCCATGTATACTTCATCTGCAATGTATCCATTTAGAAATGCATTTTTCACATCTAATTGTGATAACTTCCATCCTTTACAAGCAGCAATAGCAATCAATGTTCTAATTGTAGACATCTTAGCAACATGACTAAAGGTTTCATCATAATCTACCCCATAAGTTTGGGCATAACCTTTGACCACAAGTCTAGCCTTGTATCTAGACACCTTACCATCTGCAAACCTTTTTGTTTTATATACCCACTTACATCCAATGACTTTCTGATTCTTTGGTCTTGGTACTAATTCCCAAGTTTCATTTTCAAGTAGAGCATCATACTCTTCTTGCATTGCCTTCTCCCAATTCTGTTTACCTTTGGCTTCTTCATAAGTGATTGGATCTTCTTCTGTCTTCACAATGTAAGCATAATCTTTTGTTGTTAGAAAAGATGTATCATAACTATACCTTATGGGTTCTTTCCTTTCCCTTGAAGATCTTCTGATTTCTGCACTTCTCGAGGTTTCAGCCTCATTTGATTCTGGATCAAATCTTGGCCCATCTTCTACATGATCCTGCAATCTACTTTTAGAGTCAACATCATCAATACTTTCTTCATACATTTTTACTTTTGCCTTTCCTTTTCTTTGTATTTCTTCAACACCTGCATAATCATTTGTTGATCCTGTATACCATGTATTTTGCTCATCAAATGTCACATCTTTGGTAACAAGAAATTGCTTTGTGGATGGACTCCACAACCTGTAACCCATCTGTCTATCATCATAACCAATGAACACATACTTTTCTGCCTTGGGTTCTAGCTTATGTCTTAATTGTGAAGGAACATAAGCATATGCTACACATCCAAATACCTTACAATGATCAAGAGTAGGTTTCTTACCCCACCATGCTTCATAAGGGGTTCCTCCATCCAAAGCTTTACAAGGTAACCTATTCACAAGGTATGTTGCAGTATTAATGGCTTCTGCCCATAAGTAATTTGGATAATTCTTTTCCTTCATCATTGCTCTTGCAAATTCTACAAGAGTCCTATTTCTCCTTTCTGCTACTCCATTCTGTTGAGGAGAGCACCTGCAAGTTACTTCTCTTTTTATACCTGCATTCCACAAATAATCATCAAACTCTTTAGAGAAATACTCTCCCCCTCCATCTGATCTTAACCTCTTAAGCTTTTGCCCTGTGATCCTTTCTGCATAAGCAAGATAATGTTTGAATGTCTTGAAGACTTTTGATTTATCCTTGATTACATATAAAGTAATCCATCTGGTTGCATCATCAACAAACAACACATAATATCTGGATACATTTATGCTATAGTCCCTTGAGGGACCCCATACATCTGTATGAACCAATTCAAGCATATTTGAATGCTTGTACCCTGATTTGTTGTAAGAACCTTTATGTGCTTTACCTAATTGACAAGCTTCACACTTGTACACCATATGTTGCCCTTCAACATTTGGCAATCCAAGCACCACCTGATTCTTTGACATTTCCTTTATAGCTCTCTCATTGAAATGACCTAGCCTTTTATGCCATAGGTCTAATTCAGACATTTTTTGACCTCCATAAGTAAATAATGCATGTCCCACATTACCTTGGACTTTGAGAGTGAACAATCTTCCTTCCTTTTTTCCTGTAATTATGTTTCTATATCCCTGATTTGGATCTTGCACATAAACACCATCATTTGTGAATCTTACCGCATATCCTTTCTCCACAATTTGCCCTACACTTATCAAATTTTTAGGAATAGTAGGAACATAAAGTACCTTGCTCAAAAGTGTACTTCCACTCTTTGTCTTCACTGATCCAATGCTTTCCACTTTATGTTTGGTATTGTCACCTGTTTGAACTGTATGTCCATTCACCTTTGCTTCCATATCAGTCATCAAGGATAGATTCCCACTCAGATGGTTGCTACATCCTGAGTCAATATAAAACACTCTTTGATCTTCTCCCACTGATTCATGAGTTGCATTCAAGATAAGAGTCATATCATCCTTCTGATCTGATGCATAGTTATAATAATTGTTATTGTAGGTATGAGATTGGAAGTTTCTTCCACCTCCTCTAGCATATGATGTCCTACCACCTCTTCCTCTGAAGTTGCCTCTTTGGTTTCTGCCTCCTCTACCTCTTTGATTAAAATTCTGATTATTGCTTTTACCATTTTGATTGTTATACCAACAATCATTTGCCAAATGATTGGTTCTGCCACAAATCCAACAAGCTTTAGCATTATCTTTGTTCTTACCTCCTCTTCCTTTACCTCTGAAATTCATCTTTCCTTTTGTGAAGTTATCTTGACTTGAAGTCCCTTCATCATCAGTTGATTGCTTTCCCTTGCTATTCTTTTTCTTGTCCTTGGAGTACATAGCTTGACTTGCACTTCTATCATTGTCTCCTTTAATGTCCTGCTCAAAAGTTAGCATGTGTCCTAGCAATTGATTAAGATCAGGAGTAAAGTGATCAAGTGACAATTCTATGGACAATATGAAAGGCTTCCACTTCTCATCTCCTCTCAGACCTGTAAGTATTTGTCTTACCAACTTATCCTCTTCAATGTCTTCATCCACTGCTCCCAAGCTATCTACAATATCCTTCATCCTTGCCACATAATCAGAAATTGATTGTGAGCTCTTCTTCTTGAAGGTTGTGAACTCAGCCCATAGTGAGGACTTCCTTGACTTGGTTGTATTTTGGAAATGCTCTTCCAAAGCATTCCAAACATCTGCTGCACTTTCCAATCCTCTAATGTGAGGTAGAAGATAATCATTTACAGCCATGTGAATGATACTCCTTGCTTGAGCATCCTTTCTCATCCAAGTCTTCAGAACTGCAAGTTCTTCCCTAGTCGGAATACTAGGATCTGCAAATTCAGGCTTTTCTTCATCTCCTGGAATGAATGCAATCAAATCTTTACTCATGAGGTGTGCCTCCATCCTCATGGACCAAGCTGGATAGTTCTCCCTATCTAGCTTATCAATCTGCAAGCTTTCTCCCATCCTTGACCTTCTGTATCTGCAATTACTATGGTTTATAAGGATAAAGTGTACCTTTGATATGAAGCTTTGATCCTTCCTGATTTTCTTCGAACTCGTGCTTTAAACTTCTGCAGGTTACCTTCAATAATTTGTTCTTATCCTCCTTTGATTAGGAAGAACTTCAATATCTGCAGCAATCGGAACCTCAATTGTCTTTTCTTCCCTTGTATTGCACCTTCAGCTCTGATACCACTGTTGGAGACCTCTTAATCTCCAAAGGTTTGATCTACACTGACTTAAGAACACTTCTATATCAGCTATAAACCAAACTTTACACAAATATTGTTCTTCTTTACCAAAACTTCCATTAACACTTCTCTGAGTGAAGAAGTGTCTACTTCAGAAAGTCTGCTTCAGAAATCAACTTCATTACCTGCACATAACTTCAAATTTCTTCAGATAAATGATGCACAAGTATTCGCAATACCTTTGCGCAATCATACCAATCATTAGTTCTCAAAACTAATCATTAAAAGTTTAATTTGATCCTTAAGATCAAAGATATGTCATAACTGTCTTCCAGAGATAGCGCCTTCGACATAGTCAACTTCTTAAGTTGATTTCTCACGGTACAAGTCCCGTTTTGCTAAATGCTTCTAGGCATAGCTTCCTTATCTCCTAACTTAGATTTTAAGTGCTCACTCATTAAAAACTTTACAGTATACACTGAGATCTAAGCAAAACACTGAAACGGAAAAGTGCGCTACTCTCAGACTTCTGTTTTCACATTCTACATACAAATGTTCCTATTGATCATTCTCACAGTAGGAAAGGAATTAGATCATGAAACTCTGAACATAACTTCATTAACTTCCCAATAAGATGTGTACAAAAGGAATCTTGATCCACATGATCAGACTGAGAGCACTCAGAGAAAAACTCATCACTATTTTCTGGGAAAAAAACTCTCTACACATATCTAAGACATTTGTCATCTACTAATGACTCACTCACATTTCTTATCATCATTAACTTATATATACATGATTTTTGACTTCTCTCACGTCTAAGACACTACTCCTTATCATCCTAAGGATTATATCTATACTCAGGTTACAAGAGTTTCCATTTCTAATGTACATCTGTATACAATCTTTACTTCTGAAATCTCTTCATTCTTTCAAATGATTTCTTCCACTTCATTCTGACCATAAGCCTTCTTAGAGATCTTTATAATCACTAATTTGTGATTGATTTGTTCCAACATACTTTACCACAAGGAGCGACAAATTTTGTGGCACACATGATGAACGCTATGAACCTGGTCTTACATGACTTTATCCCCAAAGTGAAAATGCCTTTTATTGATGATATTCCAATAAAAGGGTGTGTGGAAAAAGAGAAAGATGAGATTATAGATTCATCTTGTTGTAGAAAGTTTGTTTCGAGCCACATTTCTGATTGTGAAAAGATCTTTCAAAGGTTTGAAGAGGTTTGACTGACTTTCTCCTTAGAGAAGTCTACTCTTGATGTTAACAAAGTGCTGATGGTTGGACATTTATGTGGACATTTATGTGGATATTATGGTTGTAGGCCTTACTCGATGAAAGTTGATGCCATTAGTAGAGTTTCTGAGAGGTGTCATAATGTTAGTGAAGTAAGGAGATTCTTAGGTGCATGTGTCTTTTATGTCATCTAGATCCCTCACTTTGCTCATGTTGCGAACCCACTTTATGCTTTGTTACGAAAGAGAAATAAATTCTATTGGACTGAAGAGAATACAAGAACGATGACACGAATAAAGCAATTGCTTATCAATGCTCCGATCTTGAAACGTATTGATTACTTAGGAAATAAGCCTGTAATCCTAACCATTGATAATAGTCCTATTACTATAACCTGGGTCATTAGACATGATGATGAGAAGGAGCAAAGATACACAGTTAGCTTTGGAGCAAAAATCTTACATGATACTCAAAGGAATTATCGTCAAATTAAACGAGAGCTATGGGGATTAGTTACGACTTAAAAAACAGATAAGGAATATTTTATAGGAGTGTAATAGTAGAAACTGATTGTCTTCCATTAATTGGATTAATTGCCAACTGTTCATCTCCAGATATTGCTATGTTATGATGGATATCCTTTATTTAGTTTATTAACCCTGCTTTTGTATATATTGCTAGAAAACATAATACTGTTTCTGATATGCTCTCACAAGCAAAATTTGATGATGATGGGGAAGCAATGGATAAACATATAAACTTATTTAATTATGAAACATCTACCTTTATATATGAGAGATTTAGAGAAGATGACTATGAGGGAGAATGGAGAGATATAGGATACTATCTAAGTATGTTTCAACCTATTCCAAGCTACTCCTCCAATCGATTCTAGAACATCCGGAAGAAGTCTTTCAACTTCTTCTTGGGAGATGGATATCTTTGGAGACATGCTAGAGGGAAGGTGAGAAACCCACAAAGAGTGTTAGGCTTAAGAAATTTTCAAGTGCAAGTTATGAGGGAAATGCATGAGAGCCTATGGGCTGCTCATAAGGGTTTTGTGTCTATATATGAAAAAATTCGAGAAAATTACTCGTGGTCGAGGATGTATGTAACTGTTAAAGAATTTTTGAGCACTTGTATTACGTACGAGTTACATTCCTCAGTCAAACAAGAGACCCTTTACATCCGACCTATGCACCTTGTATTCACTACAAGTGGGTAGTTGACCTTGTGACCATGCCTAAAAGCAATAGTGGTATGAGATACATCGTTCTTGCAGGTGAAGATTTAACAAATCACGTTGAAGGTAGAGCACTATGTTCTAATACTACTTATAATTTATGCTTATTTCTTTTAGAAGACATATTATCTAGATTTGGATATGTCGAAAAAGTAGTAGCTGATCAAGGTGAGCTAGATGCTAGAGCGGCAAGAGAGTTCTTTGCACATCATGGAATTTGATTGTCTCTTACGACTGCCTACAACCCAAAACCAAATGGAAATATTGAATGAGGGCGTGCTTCCATAGTGAAGGCTATTTCAAAAGCATGCCATGGGGATCTTGGAGAATGACCAGAATCTTCCATTTTCTCTATTGGCCGATAGAATGACGTACACGAGAACAACTGGTTTTATGCTGGTTTAACTTATGTACTATCAAAAGCTGATATTTTCTATACATACTCAGATAGTAAATTGGATGAACTTAGAATGGGAAGACAATGTTTCAAAAGAAGAATTATTAGCATTAAGAACTTAACAATTAAAACAAGGTAATGAAAATTTAAAAGAGGCTATTAAAACATAAAAACATCAGGATTGAAAAATAAAATTTACTTTGAAAAGAAACATCGAGTGAGGCCATAATCGAAAGAGAGTGGGGATTGGGTGCTTGTATATGATAGTACTTTTGAGACTCAATATGATGCACACTGTAAATTAACTAAACATTGGTTTGGGCCATATGTTGTTGTTTCTGTTTTTGACACACGTACATATAAGTTACGAGAATTAGATGGACCTATGTCACTCTAGCACAATGGTGAGTACCAACGTGAGGAGATACACCTCATAAATGTCAATCCGTGGAGATGTGAGGACCGGTATGAAGACCGTGAGCAAGTGATGGCACAAGTGCGTCAGTGAAAGCACACAAGCATGCACACACATACACACACACGCGCACGAAGTAAGAGCAAGGAGTGGAACAATGGAAGATCTTCGATTATACAAGAACTCTCTTACAAAGCTGAAATCTACAAGAAGCTCCCCCAAAAATGAGCTCTCCAGCCCTTTCTATAGTTTTTGAGTGGTTTTGGCTCTGTCCAGACCTAGTGTCCGGCCTAGTTAAAAAATAGGTTCCTGGGCTTATTTGGGGGCTCAAACGGAGTCTAAAAGTCATGAAAATTGGTAGGATGGTAGTTCTAATACTCCTCAAGCTCGAGGACTCCTCGGCTTGAACAAAATGGAGTTAGAAAAATGGAAAATGGTATTTACAATGGTTTTTAGTGATAAAAATCACTATTTTTGTAGGGATTTCTTCTGAAAATTTGACAGGTGCTTCTTGGAGCTCCCTACTTGCTCCTTCTTCTTGTGTGTCCACTTCCTTGATGCACTTCCATTCTTTGTCCTTGATCTTGAGCTTCAACACTCCCCACCCTCTTGAGTCTGTCGTCCCTGACAGACCCTTGTTGTAGTGGTCGTTCCATGTAGTACGTTGAGAGGTAGCATCCTTGCGTCCAACAGGGGCGATCCTTCTTCCCAATGTGTCCTGGTCGTTTGTCTCGTTCTTCACTTTGCCACTGTCATCTCTTGCAGTTTGTAGTCCCTTTGTACGTACTTCTGCCTTGTATTCCATCTGGATGGTGCATTTGTGAGTTTTCCAAAACTACTAGTTGCTCAAAGGAGGTGTTCAATGTTGATTATGAGCAACTCTCAATGGTGGATGGCTCCCTTGTTCTTGTAGTGGTCACCGTGATTTCCTCTGATTCTTCCAAAGATGGCCTTCATAGTTTTCATGCCAAGTACTTGTAACCCGTAGTGAATGGTGGGTCGGTGCATTAGTGCATGGGTTGAACAAAATATGTGCCTTCTGCATGGCCTTGTAATGTGGCCCTATATATGCGTACTTGGAAAATGCATGGCAAGAAGTATGGTGCAAGAGATTGCGTCTTGAGCTAAGTGCTCAAGGGTATGCTGACGAAGAGGTTTCCTAATCGATCATGGTTATAGTGTTGTTGAAACATACACGTCTTACCATGGTGAAGGGTCCGTTGATCTTCATCTCTTCGTGTTGTAGTTCCATCATGGTGTTTGACCATCGGCTTGTCCTTTTTGTTGATGGATGTCCTTGCTGAAAGTTCGCTGATGAGCATTTTCAAGCACAGTCCTTTTCTTTGCCCTTTTTTTTTTTTTTTGGCACACGATGGCATCAAACAAGAAGAAAGAGGTTAGTATCAATAACATATTTTGCATGTGAAAATTGTGTCTCATGTGCCTGGGATCTCTCAATTGTGTCTATGCAGGGCCATGTAATGTGGCCCTATGTTGATGCATACTTTGGAAGTGCATGACCTCAATGGTGCAAAAGACAAGGTTATGCCAAAGGCACATGGTTGTTGCACGTCGAGGCTTTTGATGTTACTCGCATAGTTGATGCATTCTTTGTTTGGAGGTGTCGATTGGATCTCGAAATGATGTAATCCTCCTTATGGGAACCCATTTCCGAATAGTATTTGGCCCTGTAGAGATCACCTCAGGCCAGTTCTTCTTTGGATGCTGTCCAAACTTTGGTATCCAGTGTGGTTGGCCCCTTGGTTCTGTGGATGTTGCTTGTGCTTTTGGCTTCCAAACCCATATCCTGGGTGAGTGCCTGCTTATTTTTGTAGAAGGGTTGAGTTTATCTTTTTTTGGTCTTTGTGCTCTGTTCTTACCCTTTGCTTTCGTTGGCTTCTTTGTTGAGGCCTTTTGCATGGTGGGGAGCATAGGCCTTTGTACGTGTAAGAGCTTCTTGGGTACCCACATCTGTAATCGCCCTTGTTGAGCTGTAGCTAATGTTTTAGGCACCCAAATTTGTACCTGATTGTGGTCGGCCTTCTTTGATAGCTTCGGTACCCAAATTTGTTGGATTCTTCATGCTAGAGCCTGTCGTAGGTGCTTGGCCCTTCTTTTTCCATGGTCGATCTGGTTGGGTGGAAATCTTTGAGGCCACATCGATGGTTGCACTCCTTTCTTTACCCAGATCTGCTTCATGCCCATAACTTCTTTCTGCTTGAAGGCTCTTTGTCTATTTGATAGACTGGCTGTTTTGCACTGTTTTGCTTGCTTCTGAGGTTGAACTACTGTGGATGCTTTACTCTTTGAAAAACAAGAAGAAGGTTCATCTTGCCTTTGCAACTGTCCTTCCGTGATTGCATCCATCTGGATCATAGAGCTTTTGACATCTACAACATCTTGTTCGAGAAGATTAGCCGTAGAGGAACAAAGAGAGTGTGTGGTGTCAGTGTCAGTGGGCATGCAATTCTCCAATTCTAATGTAATGCATTGATTATATACCCAAACTTGAAGAAGTTGACTTCTTAGGTTCAAGTTGACAGCATGGTCGTAAATCCAATCTTGACCCAAGACAAGTGGCTCTGTGAGGTCCTCATCATGACACACTAGCATTTTGACTTTTATTGGAACATCTTGAAGGTAGATGGGAAGTTCCACCTCTCCCAAACAAGGGGTTTCCACGCCTCCTAAACCTATGAGATAGGCTTCTATGGGCTCGATGTTCAATTGCAGGTCTTGGCAGTATGAAAGTCTAACTACACTAGTTGCTGCTCCTGAGTCAACCAATGCTCTCACAGTCCTTACACTCTTTCCCTGTCCTACCTCTATAGTCACAAAGGGCCGTCGATCAATTATTCGAGAAGTAGTTATGCCCGATTTCTGGCACATGTCCATGTGATATTTTGGAGTTTTTGTGTTGACATCTAGGCCTAGCCGCCATAACTTATTTCTTCTGATGCGCTCTCTAGCCTCTGCTTGTGCTTCTTCTCTAACCCTTAACTCCTCTTCTTTTCGCTTCTTAGCAGCGTTGAGTCGCATGAGCATTTCCTCTGTAAGAGGTTCTTGATATAACTTGACTCGGCATCCACTAATATAGTTTGGTAGGATATCACCTTCTAAAGTGGCCAATTGAACTGCACCGCTAGTGGACAGTCTATTAATGATCATGGGTCCATATCCTCGTTTCTCCAATTTGCGGGCATGTTGCTTTAGCGTATAAACCAGCACTAGATCTCCTTCTTTCAACCCTTTGTCCTTCACGTGGGCATCAAAGTATGCCTTTTGTCTTTTCTTTGCAGCATAAATGCCTGCTGCTGCCCGTAGCCTCGTCTCACCTAAGCGTTCTAGATCAAAGATCCTGGAAGACAACTCATGCCCATTCCACTCATGCTCTTATGCTACTTTCAAGGCTGGGATTAGGAAGTCCAATGGTAGCACGGCATTCTATCCAAAGACCATATGAAATGGGGTAGCATTGAGTACCGTTTTGTAGGCAATTCGGTATGTCCAAACAGCATGATGAAGCTGTTTGTCCCAATCAGAGCGTTTATTATTCACCAGTTTTGTCAAGACATTACATAGGATCTTATTCGTGCTCTCGGCTTGTCCGTTAGCTTGTGGGTGATAGGGGGCAGACTTCTTATGTATCACCATGAATTCTTGAAGGATATTTTCAATGACCTCATTCAAGAAGTGCGTACCTCTATCACTAACCAACTCTATTGGTAACCCATATCTAGTGAACACATTTTCGAATAAGAACTTAGCCGTTGTTTGAGCATCATTCTTTGTCGTGGCTTTTACTTCCACCCACTTTGTAAGGTAATCTGTGGCTACAATAATGTATTCTGCATGGGAGTTTCTAGCTGGGGGGTTAATAGGACCAACAAAGTCTATGCCCCACTTCGAGAATGCGCGTCCTCCCATCATGGGCCTCAAGGGCATTTCATCTTTTCTTATCGGATATTGGGCACGTTGGCATGTGTCACATTTCTTCACATAAGTATGTGCATCCATATGAAGAGTGGGCCACCAAAGTCCTGAGAATAGAATGGTCTTAATTACTCTGTCAGGCCCAAAGTGTCCACCTACAGCACCGCTGTGTGCAGTTTCTAAGACTTTCAAATAGTCTGATTCATGAACGCACAGTCTTAGGTAACCATCCTTACCTCTTCGATATAGGTTGTCTCTACTAAGGCATAGTCTTGAGCCTCTTGCTCCATGCTCCGTTTTCTTGCATGACTAGCCTGATTGGGTAATGTTCCCGATCTCATGAACTCAACCAATGGAGCACTCCAATCTGGGATTAATGACACATGATAAAGAGTGGCATGCTCCACTGGGGGTCTCTTCTGGCACACTGGACAATTCTGGATCCACTCCTGTATTTCTTTGTCCATGCTAGGCCAATACACTCCTAAACGTTTTAGATTCTGCAATGTTCGTTGTTTAGAGTAGTGATTTCCTAGCAGTCCCTCATGGGCTTGTTGCATCCAACTAGTATGTTCGTCGTCCTCAACACAACAAGCTAATACGCCCTCGGTATCTTGCTTGTACATACTTCCGGCCAATATTTGATACTTTTGTGATTTTACAATTTCTTCTTTGCTTGTTTTCACATTTTTATTTGCAGGCCCAAAGGTTAGGACTGGTACCAACTTATTTGCCCATTTAGGAACAACTTCTAAATTGAACAGATAAGCATCGGGCAATTCATCAGACACTCCTTGCGGTGGCTCTCCTGAAGTGATGCGAGAAAGATGGTCTGCCCTAAGATGGGTTCTACCTTTCCTGACAACAACTTCAAAGTCGTATTCCATTAGTAAGAGGAACCATCTTACTAAGCGGCCTGTATTGCAAGGTTTATTGACCAAATATAGTAAAGCTTGATGATCAGTGAAAAACTTGAACTTATTGGCCAATAAATAGTGTCTAAACTTTTTCACAGCGTATACCATGCCTAAGCCTTCTCTCTCCGTTGTGGTATAATTTCGTTCAGCTGCATTTAATTGCCTACTAGCATATGCTATCGGCAAATCTAGGTTTCCTTCACCTGTGGGTTGTGCTAGCACACATCCTATTGCATGATTGGAGGCATCTACATGGACATGAAAGGGTTTGCTCCAATCCGGAGTAGTCAATATTGGTGCTGTGCACAAACGTCTTTTCAGCTCGTTGAAGGAATTCTCGCATTCTTCGTTCCACTCAAAATTTGTTAACAACCCATAAAGAGGTTTAGCTATGATGGCATACATGTGGATAAACCTACGGTAATATCCACAATGGCCCATAAAGGCTTGTACCTCTTTAACATTTCTTGGTCTTGGAAACTCTGCTATCGCTCTTACCTTGTCTTCATCTGTTGAAATTCCATTCTTAGAAACAATGTGACCTAAGATCTTACCTTGTTGTACCATGAACACACACTTCTCTGGGTTCAGACACACTCGATAATCTCTACACTTGTTGAAGATTTGTCTGAGCTCAGGGATGTGGTAACTTCTTTCTTGGGAATGAGCGCATAAATCATCCACATATACTTCTAAGCTCTTTCGCAAGAACTCTTTGAAGACATGACACATGAGCCTTTGGAATGTTGCAGGTGCATTGGTGAGCCCAAATGGCATCACGCGAAATGCAAAGATTCCCCATTCTGTGGCAAAGGCCGTTTTGTGTTGATCTTCGGGGGCAATGGCTACTTGGTTGTAACCTGAAAATCCATCAAGGAAGCTATAAACTTCCTTGCCTGCAACACGCTCCAATAGATGTTCGGTGATTGGAAGTGGATAACTATCTCTGATTGTAGCGGCATTAACTTTTTTAAGGTTAATGCACACTCGCAATTTCCCATTCTTCTTGGGCACCACTACAATGGGGGACACCCATTCAGTGTGCTCAATCTCATAGATGAATCCAGCTTCAATCAGCCTGTCAATTTCCTCCTTTATTTTGGCTGCATAATTGTCATTATATGTGTAGGGCTTTTGTTTGGTGGGCTTGGCATCAGCGGTCATCGGAATCGTATGAGAGCAAATCTTTGGATCTACTCCTTTCAAGTCTCTATAGTGCCATGCGAACACATCCCTATATTCCCTCAATAGAGCTACAAGCTCTGCTTCTTCTTTTGCACTTAGGTCATCTCCTATGTACGTACATCGTTCTTCGTTCCCTTCAATGGTCACTACAATTTTTCTGGTCCTTTCTTTATTGTCATATGCTTCTCCTATAATGGCCTCTCTCTTAGGCATCCGTACCAAAATTTTTCGGTCTTCCACTTCATATTTCTTGAAATTTTCTGGTACTTCAAACAATGATTCTTCCTCTTCTTGTTTCACCGCTTTTCTTTTCTTTTTCTTTTGACCTCCTTCACTTCCTTCCTTTGAATTTATCGTTTTAATACTCGTGAGGGGTTCTTCTTCTTTTTGGGTTAACACTCCTATGTCTTCTAAATAGTGTTCCTCTGAGTCAAAGTAAGTATCCATCACAATGGATTCTAGATCATCATCATTCTCTTCTTCTTCTATGAACTCACTAGGATCACACTCTTCCAACAGGGGTTGACACATGAACACTGAAATATCATAACCCTCCTCATCACAGTGAGGTGTCCATTGTTCTTCATTGACTGCAATGTCCATGGTAGCTAAGATTTCTGCCCAACCATGAGGCTCAAATTCCTCATCTGGAAATATCATCGGTGTATAGGCTGGGTCTTTGATTGGTCTATCTCCTGGGGAAGTTCCTTCTTCTCTTGCTTTTAGATGCTTTTCCTCTTCCTCCGCGACCTTGCACATCCACAAGTGAGTATCTTCATGCAGCCATGATGGATCAAGTGAACTTCCAGAATGCACGGAGATAGAATCTTCTTTCGCTTTGTGGATAGGATTCCACTGTAGGGGTGGTACATCTCTCAAGGTGTAATCCTTCAGATTCACCTTGGTGGTGACCCCTAAGTGCTGTAAGTACAAGGAGTTGGTTCCCCAATCCTGGACTATTTGCAATTGTCGTAGGAAGGGTCTTCCTAGGATCATCTCGTAGACATTATTTTTCTCAAAGTCACATATAGCAAATGTATGTTCAAACTCTACACCACAAGTGGTTAGAGTTATCCCTTCAAGCAATCCTAGAGGTCTTTCAAAATGACCATCTGCCATTTGAAGCTTCATTCTTGTTGGTCTTAATGTGGGTTTGCCCCATCGCTTCCACAAGGAGGTGGTCGCAATAGCAACACCAACACCCGAATCTACAATTGCTTTGCTTGTGTAACCTTGATAGGTGATCGGAAGATAAGTATTACCTTCTTCACCTTCGCTCATGTCCCCTATCTTGTCGAGAGGTATCTCTGGAACTTTTTGCTTAGAGCCTACTTTTGGCATATTGGATTCAAGTTCTGGAACCTGATCCTTCACATGATTCCAGAGTTCAGGTTTTGCTTTGAGCAGCTCTTCCACAGTGAGATGGCATTGAACCTTAGTGTTCTTCACAACATCAGTGTTTCTTGGAATCACTGAGTCTTCATTTCTTACCAATATTGTGGGAGCTCTGATCTGGATAGATTCAGATTCCCATGGGCCTATGAAATGAGGCAACTCTTGTAAAGAATTAGATTCAAAATCTAATCTCTCATCCTCATGTTGCTCTGTTTGATCTCCATAGATAGACGGGATGTCTTGGGGAAATTGATCATGAAGATCATCAATCTCAGGAATAGGAGGGGAGTTACCCTTCTCCTTGGCCCATTTCTCTTCTTGTATTTCCCACAAGAACTCTTGAGAGTACTGTTGAATTGAAGGAGGTATTCCAGCATCTGTGGAATTAGGAACATAAGCTCCCATTGGTGGTGAGCTTCCTCTTTCAATAACTGGTTGAGCCTGTGGAGGTAAAGAAACTTGTGGTTTGTTTACCAACTGCTCTAATCTTTCTAGTAAGCCTTGGAAATGCAAATCCGGTTTGACAGAGTTTGTCTGATTGAACTTTTGACTAGTCTCAAGTATAGCTTGAGCTTGTTCTACCATTTTCATGCACATTTTCATCCGTTCAATCTCTAAATCTGCTCTAGGGTAACTCTTGTCTAGGTTTGCAGCTGTTGGCGCTTCTGGAAGACGAGCCTGATAGGCCTTGAACATCATGTCCAAGCCTTCTGGGGTTGGATCTGCAAGAACAGACCCTGGTTGTGGGTTATTTACAATGGGTGGTGGGGTGGGATGAAGCGAAGTGGATGAAGCTTCAGCATGCGAGGGGCTTTGAGATGCAATGTCTTCTATTTTTGTTTTGGCATCTTTTAGACTTTCTTCTATTTCAGATATCTTTTTGTTCCACTTGCGATTAGCCTTCTCTCTGGTATCCTTCCATGTTCTTGGTTTCCTCTTACTAGGTTCTCCTGCCTCACTTGACTCCGATTGCTCAGATGGTTTTGCTTGTTGTGCAGCCTCTGCCCTAGTAACTGCCTGTACAGGAGCCACATTACTGCTACTTGAACTTGAATCTGCCACTAAGCCTACCACATTGATGGGTGTAACCTTAGGTGCACTAGAAGGGTTTCTCGGACACTCTCTAGGAAGATGTTCCTTGCCACACTCAGGACAAAAGCCTTGTATTGTGATGTTTTGCCCTTGTCCCAGAGCTAGTTGGTGGGGACATTCACGAATGAAATGGTCGCCCTGGCATCTAAAGCACGGTCCTCTAGGGGCTTGTGGTCTTACTTGTCTCAATTGGGGCCTAGGATTTGGGTTCATATACATGACATTGGAGTATTCTGGCTCCCAATTTTGTTCCATAGGTGGTGTCTCATATTGACACTGAGAAGTCTCACTTTGCTCAGGTGACTCTATATAATAAGCATGTGGACTATCTTCATGGAAGTAGTTTGAACCATGAGCGTGAGAGTCATTTTCTGGTATCAATGGGGTTAGTGGCACCAATGCTCTATTAGGGTTCTCCTCCGCCATCGTATATTTAACTGGGATCACATTGGCAGGAGCTGGCAGTTGGTTTCCTAGGACTGGTTGTGGCCTATATGGTGCCTGATATTGCTGCTGGTATTGAGGTTGATATTGTTGTGGCCTATAATATGGCTATTGGTACTGATTCTGATACCTACCCTGCTGGTAAGGTTGCTGATAATTTTGTCTAACAGCCTGCCTGTTATAGGGACAATCTTGGGTTGTATGATTTGTATATTTCCTCTCAATGGTGCAATATAGAGCATTAGGGTTTCCTTGGGGTTGAGTCATCAACGGGCAAACATTAGCCATGTGATCTCCTCCACATGTATAACATCGCTTCACTGAAGTGACCCTTGGCATTTGTCTATTTTGAACTCCTAGCTTTTTGGCCACTTGCTCAGCTATCTCATCTATCTCAGTGGAGGTTCTAGAGGTATGACTTGTAGAACTATCAGAGTCCTTATAGAGTTTGGATAGTCCTAATTCCTCACCCAAGTTGTCTTCTATGTCAATGCATATCCGTATACACTCTTCTATGGATCTAGGCTCTTTCAAGTATACATATGACCTTAATTTTGTGCTCAATAGGCCATCTAAAAATAGTGCCACCTGTTTGGCTGATGTGGGTAATTCGGGTACAGGGCATCTTTCCAAGTACTGTCTAAACCTTCTTCCTGCAAGTCGTACTGTTTCTTGGGGTATCTGCTTGAAGCTGTGGATCAAGGATGATGTGTTATGCCTGATACCACTCTTGGAAAATTCTACAATGAATTCTTCTAGAAGCTGACCTATCTCTCTATAGTTACGACCGTTTAGAGCTTGAAACCAAGCTAAGGCAGTACCCTTAAGAGTCAAACCAAATGCGTCGAACTGGGTGAATAAGTCTTCAACCTGTTCAGCTCTTAGCACTTGTTTGAACTCAGCCACATGATCATAAGGATCTCCAAATCCATCAAAGTAGTTCTTCATTGTCTTAACCACTTGAGAGGGTCTAAGGGTTCTTGAGTGCTCTCGTGGTCTAGGCAATGGGAAATCATGATCATCTCTTTGATGCCTATGAACTCTATGTCTCTCCCTTTCAAGTCTTTCCGTTCCATATCCTATCTGTCTCTGCCCATTGTGTCTGCAAAGCTTACCTCCGGTCTCTCTCTAGTTCTTTCCGTCTGGGTTTCATGAGCCTTGGATGATCCGGCTCCCTGGAGGCCCTGGGAAACATTAGATCTTGGTGGAGGGAAAATTGATTCACCTTTCCAAGTGTAAGCATGTCTGTCATGATCTGATACCAAGAATAATTTTTGAGATGTGTGATCTAGATAGACAACTTTCCCTGGTGTCTCTGGATCTTTGAATTCATAGATGGTGACTACTGGGCTGGGTTGATCTGGCCTAAATCTCCAAAAAGCTTCCTCCGTTTCTCTATTCACGAGTAGTTCTATGCTTTTGTTATCTTGAGGAATCCATTCTGGAGTGAGCACTCTGGTTAAGACTGACTTACCTCTAGGGGTCTTGGGTTCTCCTCCTAGGTCTCCTTGCTCTAGGTCTCCTATCTCATTCTCAGGAATGATATTTCCAAACTCATCTGTCCTATCTGGTAAGTTGGTAACCACATACATGGTTCCTTCCTTATCAATGTAAGCACCCTCTTCAAACTTGACCACTGGGTGTTCAAGTCCAAAGGGTTGGTCAGGATTCTTGAGTCGAACCACTGATCGTCTTAGACCATCCTCATAGATGCAAGCACCTAATTGGTTGGTCCTGATATACTCCAATTGGGTCTTATAGGGACCTTCGGGTGTCTGTAAATAGGCAGTGCCTGAGCTACGTGTGGGTCTTTCCATGCTAAAAGACATTTCTGAGTCACTGGTTTCTGAACTTCGTGTGTAAGGATAACCACTAAGCTGTTGAGCCCAAGACTTGGCTGTATGGTTGACACTAGCCTCAGATGACCTAATGCTTTGTCTATCCTTGCCTAAGTGTCTGCCAGATCTCAGGTTCATAAGCCTTGGCTTCTAGTCCCAAAGTTCTCCTATATTGCTCAAAATCCTTTGGAACTCCTTGGTTTTCTAGTTTCCTTGAGGGTCAACTTCAAAATACCCCACGAGCTTTCCAACAAAACCAAAATCACAGCAAACGGATTTCGTATGAGAAAGTTATGCCAGTTCAGGGTTTTGGGGGTTAAAACAGGGAAACAGGGTCTCTCTGGGAACTCAGGACAGGCAACACGATACCAAATTTTCCATGATACGATACCTTTGTCTTACACGATACCTCCTTCAGACGATACCACTTAGACGATACGATACCACTAGGATAACTGCGATCGCGATACCAACCTCACGATACGATACTGAGTTCCTGAGCGATACGATACCACGGGATTGGACGATACGATACCTTTGAGGCGATACGATACCAACTTGGCCGACGATACGATACTGAAATTGGAGGCGATACGATATCTCTAATTTTGCACGATACGATACTTGATTAGTTGGCGATACGATACCCATGATTAGGACGATACGATACCACTCCCACCGCGATACGATACTGCTTGTGCCACGCAATACGATACCACAAAATGCACGATACGATACCAGAAATTTGACGCGATACGATACTAGTATAGCCCACGATACGATACCTGTGTGCAAGCGATACGATACCGCACAATAGACGATATGATACTGCAAGGTCAACGAGACGATACCAAGTGGACCACGATACGATACCACCGGGGCGACCGCGATCGTGATACCAACACTTGGCGATACGATACCAGAATGGTATCGCGATACCTCAAGTGGGCATGCACGATACGATACCTCAACAAGTATCGCGATACACGGGAGTTCTGGTATCACGATACCACAACTCAACCGGACACGATACTTGGAGATTTTGACACCCAAATTCAAAAAGTTTTGCAGATTTGTGTACCTTGTGTCCTCCTTGTCACTTCTATCAGCCTGTAAATGCAAAGTCACTATCCAAAGTCACAATACAACACTCGCGATACCAGGCGCTGTTCCTCTCACGCCGCGATACCAGCGCTCAGATTCTGGTGTTTTTGAGAGTTTTTCAGTGTTTTTCTTCAGCGTTTTTGGTTCTCAGCTCCTCCTAAGCTTGTTCCTCACGGCCACGAGTAAAAAACGAGTGAATGTAGTGGCGAAAATGTAAAAAATCAGAGAATACGAAGAGGGAAGAAGATGATGATGAAGGTGAAGATGAAGAAGAAGAAAAAACTCAGAAACTGAACTGAAAATGGTGATTTTTTACCTTCCAACGTCGCTACTCTACGTCTTACCGTCACACGCTCGTCCTCCAAGCTCTCTCCCCGGCAACGGCGCCAAATTTGGTGTCACTCTAGCACAATGGTGAGTACCAACGTGAGGAGATACACTTCATAAATGTCAATCCGTGGAGACGTGAGGACCGGTATGAAGACCGTGAGCAAGTGATGGCATAAGTTTGTGAGTGAAAGCACACAAGCATGCACACACATACACACACACGCGCACGAAGTAAGAGCAAGGAGTGGAACAATGGAAGATCTTCGATTATACAAGAACTCTCTTACAAAGCTGAAATCTACAAGAAGCTGCCCCAAAAATGAGCTCTCCAGCCCTTTTTATAGTTTTTGAGTGGTTTTGGCCCTGTCCAGACCTAGTGTCCGGCCTAGTTAAAAAATAGGTTCCAGGGCTTATTTGGGGGCTCAAACGGAGTCTAAAAATCATGAAAATTGGTAGGATGGTAGTTCTAATACTCCTCAAGCTCGAGGACTCCTCGGCTTGAACAAAATGGAGTTACAAAAATGGAAAATGGTATTTACAATGGTTTTTAGTGATAAAAATCACTATTTTTGTAGGGATTTCTTCTGAAAATTTGACAGGTGCTTCTTGGAGCTCCCTACTTGCTCCTTCTTCTTGTGTGTCCACTTCCTTGATGCACTTCCATTCTTTGTCCTTGATCTTGAGCTTCAACAACCTATTTTAAGAAATGTGGTTGTAGGAAAAAGAATAAAACTATTTAAAAGAAGAGCAAGAACTAAGTTCGAGCTGGATGAGGAATTTCTAGAACATGAAGATGAAGGTGAAGCATAATCATGTGAAATAATTCTAATTGTTCTTTAATGTTTATAAAAATGTCTTTTTATGCATTTCATAATCACGAAATGATTTGTTTTTGGTATAAAAGGGAGTTTAATAAAATTATGTGGATAATGAAAAAGAAACAAAGTAGGAATGTGTATGCAAGCTAAAGGTCCAATTTTTGGAACTTATGATTTGTTATGAGGATAGGATAGTGGAACACTTGACCTGCGACCCTTAGTAAAGGTAAATTTACATTATACAAGTGGGCTTCTTTATTTTTTGAAACCGTTTAGCAAATGAGATCCTAGTTCTGACTCTAGCATGCTTCTAGATCCTTGGCTCTGATTAGGGGTTAAGCCTTTTCCCTTAAAAAAAAAAGTTGCGAAGAAAAAGAAAAGGAAAATGAATATATCAAGCAGTACATTAATGGCTACTACAAGATGGAAAAAGAAAAAGAAAAGAAGAAAAAGAAAAGAAGAAAAAGAAAAAAGAAAAATAAAGAAAAAGAAAAAGAAAAATTATTATGATTCAGTTGTGGTCTTGAAATCACTTTTGAAATGTCTTGCAGGCTACATGAGGCAGAGGTCTGCTACAAAAAAATTAGCTAGATGTATCCTATGGCCGACATCTAAGAGATAAAAGAGAGAATACTTATATAAATTAAATATTACTTGTGAACAGGATTAATGGAATGATAGGTACCACAACTCTCTAAATGACTCTTATAGGATTTTCTAAATTTGTCTTTTGATTGTATGCATTGAACCAAAAGATTTCGAATTCACATTTACATAATTTTATGAATTTTCTTTATTATCAAAAACTTAATTTTGAATCTAGAAGCATTTTTTATCATCTTATTAAAGTCAATTTATATGATTTTTCCAAAGTATTTGATGTTGCTCTCCATGAACTACAGGTTGGCCCATCGGGATGATGTGCAGGTTTAGTGGGGGCAGATGTCGGAGAAATTTCCAAATCCATATCAACACTCAAAAAAATAAAAACTTTTAGATTTTAAGATGAATAACTTTTATCTCTCTTAAATCATTTTGGTACAGCTCTTTTGTTGGGAAAGATTGATGGATGATCCAAGAGTAGGTACTACTATAACCTGCTTTGTTCCAGCCCTCTTTAGCTTCAGACTTGATTAGTAGACTCCCTTAGCTTTCCAATGACACCAAGGAATGGCCTATGTCCTTTGGAAACGGAGTGTGTAATTATTGAATCAGAACAGATAACTTTGGAAGTCAAAAAACTTTCTATTTTGGTCTTGACACCTGCTCAATGTTTTGTTCAGTGTGACCAGCACAGTAACAATTGATAAAATTCCTCCTAGGGGTATTCAATAAGCTTAGTAAGCTAACATTTGCAAGTGGAATGATGTAAAATAATGAACTATGCTAAGAGAAATTAATTTAACAAGATTTGGTATACCCCTGACTTTTTAGGACTGTAGCAGAGATAGACCAGTGAGCATCTTGACGAGGATTTCTCTGAATTGGCTAAATGAAATCACTTCAAACTTTTTCACCATGTAGATGACTTTAATTTAAATCCAACAAGCTTTGAATCACTGAATTTGGTGGAGTATGGGCTGAGATATGCCCTTGACAAGTTGACAGACTTTTGAGTAGACTAGCAGAGAACACAAAGATGAATGATGTAAATGTATCTATTGATTAACAATTGTGTACAATCCCATCGGCATGGATACCATTGGCAAATGGTGTAGAGAGGTGTAGGCTATGGTATAGTCCTTACACACACTCAAACTCAGTAGAGTAAGCCTCAGGAAATGAAGAGATGTATCCGCGACTTTTCCAAGTACATTTTATATAATATGTGCAAAAATTTGAATTCAAATTCAAATTTTGGCTTCCTATGATCAAGGTCCTAAAAGCTTGGAGATATTCTCTCAATTAAATAAGCTACTTTTTCCACGACTCACTTTGGTAGGTGATTACAAAAGATTCCAAGTCATTTTGACTTTTACAAATGAGGTAAAGTGGTAAGTAATCACTAGCATATTATTAAATAAGAAGAAAATATTATGTGAAAAATGTGTGTCAATCTATGTATAATTTATATTATTTATGGTTGAAATTTTTATATAATGAACACTATATAAAGGCATAAGTAGTAATAATTTAGCTAATAAGTACTATATTTAAATTAAGAATATATTTGTTTAGATTAATTTATTAAATCTAATTTTAATCTATAATAAATAATACGTTCTTAATTCTTTTGATAAAATGAAGAATAGAACAGAAAATTGATTTCATATATAATAAATAGGCTCAAAATAGTTAAATTAATAAGTCACATATTCAATAAATCGCCCCTAAAGGTATTAGCTACACCATCCCCCACAGCCTGCGTTCCACTGCGTGAGGGCGTGCTGGTATGCCAGACGGAAGCCTACAAATCATTCATTTGACAGAGTTCACCATCCGGTTTGCTTGCAGGGGGAAGTGGTCTTACCGAAGAAATATTTGTTATGCTAGCAGCGCTCAAGACCAACATGGTGTAGCTTAAGCAACCCTTTTTACTACATGGTGTAGCTTAAGCCTACATGGCTACTTCTAACTTAGATTTTGAATGCTCACGCATCAAAAACTTTACACTGTTCACTGAGATCTAAGCATACGTAAGAAAAGATAAGTAAATGTGTGTGTATAAGTTAACTAAGAACTGTGTGCATGCTAAAGTGACTGTGTATGGTATGCATGTAAGTTAACTAAGAGAGTATGCATGGAAACTTGGGTGACGTGCATGCATAACTAAAAAAAAGCCTATAATGAAAAACTAGAATTTATGTTTTTCTCCTAATGTCTCTCCCTACAAGTACATACGATCTAGAGAGAGAGAGAGAAAGATATGTTCTTGCAGGTATGCATGGCTAGCACATACGGCAGAAAGAGAGAGGGAGAGAGAGAGAGAGAGAGAGAGAGAGAGAGAGAGAGAAGGAAAGGGGAATCAACTTCTTGAAAGGATGGTGATAGGAGAGTTGGTTGCGTAAAGAGGGAGGAGGAGAACTCACCCAAGCATGCATCGGGAAACAATGTTCTACTGCATATGGAGCCAAGGATTGCCCTGATGCCCACACCGAAGTCAGGGATAGATAGCTTATCATCAAGATGTAGTTGGCTTGCTGTGACTCCGTGGTGCTCCTGATAATGAGAAATGCAATCGATGGACATGGTCAGGATTGTGAACAGGGAGACTGCGAGTGCTATCCATTTGCAATTACCATATAAGATTGCAGCTATCTAGAGGCCACCGAAATGAGGTTGCATGATTACCTACTAAAGATGAAGGGAAGCTAGTACACTTTACGTGTGTGTAGCAAATAAGCAGTGAACTACATCCACTACCATCCTCCACTATGGGGAACTTCAATTTGGAAGTAGAGAAGCATGGAGATGGTATGTGTAAGTAGAGCCGCCCATCAATGGAAAAGGCAAGGCCTTTACATACACATAGCACAGACAAATCAGAAATGGCCATCTCTATTGATTGCTACTAGTATGCACATACATGCATTACTACTAGTCTGTACTTGCAGGCTGGCATTTATAGAAATAACAGATAGATGATTTGGTCTATGTTGGCTCGTAGACCTGCTCAGTGTGTTACAGACTTACAAGGTACAACCCTTTGGAGCAATGTTGATCATACTCTACATGGGAGTGTATGCCGCACAAGCACTTAGCAATTGATCGATGGAGATCGACTGATGAGAGCGAGAGAGAGAGAGAGAGAGAGAGAGAGAGAGAGAGAGAGAGAGAGAGAGAGAGAGAGAGAGAGAGAGAGAGAGAGAGAGAGAGAGAGAGAGAGAGATGGAGTGTGTTTGCAGATTGCACAAGCACATGAGACCCATGGAGAGAGAGAGAGAGAGGGAGAGACAGGGAGAGAGAGAGAAAGAGAGAGAGAGAGAGAGAAAGAAAGAAAGAATGATTCTATTGTCTGAGACAATGCATTTGTAGAGTCTGTCTTTGAAAACTTTAGTAGCTCATCTATACTAACTCACAAGGAGTTCTCTGTACCTGAGTAGATGTGGATGTCGAGACAATGAAAGTAGGTGATTGCATTGCTCTCCCAGAGAGTATGGAAGGGGCAATGAGCCTGCATAGGCATTGTTAAGGTTTCTCCAAGTTGAGAAAGTCCTCGGGTCATAAATATGGATTGGTGTGTAGAAGTGTTTTGAAGGCCCAACTCAAAGATCTACATCTTCTACTTGTATTTGTGGCATCACAATCAAGGAGTAATGGAAAGTTATTAGCACTTTGGTATTCCGTAACAGAAGTAGAGACTATTCCTTGCTTGTGTTGATGGGGAACCATACATCTCTATCGCATCATTTTAGAACTGGTGTAATTTTTGAGTAGGCTTCTAATGTATTCATCTATTCATACTCATGGTCAAGCATATGACTGAGGGGAGATGCGATCGGTGAGACCGTAGGGAGCTTATGTGTTCTCAAAATTTGCATATGGACCTATATCAAATTGTTGGTTTCACAAAAAGATAAAAGATGATAGTGAGCTCTTGACATGTGGTGTAGGGTTGCATGCTAAACTAGACTAGATGCATAGAGAGAGATGTTGTAGGTTGTACGATCTAAGAGATAGAGTAAGGTAGGATCCTTATGACTCTAGGAGCTCATATCAAACTTGGTGGCGGTGTCGGGAAGTTGCGGACATAAGGCTGGTGGATCAGTCAGCCACTAAATCCCTCGGCACACGCAGGGTGTATGGAGCAATCTCAAGAAATTGAAAACTGAAAGAGATGGATCAATTAATTTGCAGACAAAGTTAAGTCGAGAAACTGATTTCACATGTTTGATCAAGACACAATTTTTATAGCCTATCTTTTCTATAAGGAACTAAATAATTTCAGTGATATTCTTTTGTATGCTTCGATGTCTTCTTTTTAAGTAAGATAATCTCAAAGAATTTCAGTTCAGAAATCAATTTTATGTCTATCCGCACAGATCAAGAGAACACAATATTCAAAGAAAGAGGCATACATAGGACAATGAAATCATAATATTATCATGTGAAGAGTCATAATTACCACAAACTATTAATATAAGAAGAAATAACACATTCGATGCATGGTCTTTTATATTATCAATCATATATGAACTTTCGCTTTAAGGCCACACAAGATTTCATAAAAAACTTGAAAGTGCACAAGTGGTTTTTTTTTAGAAGAATTCAGCAAAAAAAATCCAATCCCTAAATGGAGGAATTGAATTACTGCTTGAAATGTGGTTGTCACAATCAGAAGAGAAAGCAAGTTCTGTGATAGAAGAGAAAGCAAGTTATAGAACATCAGCCTTCTTCCATCTTGTGAATACCATAGCATCCGTTTGTTGCAATCGTATGATGTATGAATAAAAAGGATGTTGAATTTAGATCACAGTAAAAAGGGGAACGACAATGAAAGCGGACGAGCAGGATTTGATTGAAGCCATTTATCAGATGTCATCCGAAAACAACGAAGCCAGAAGCGGTATATTGAGTGAAGGCTGATTTAGTGATGACATTGAAGTTAAGCTCAGCTATGGTAGCAATTGATTGCATCAGAGAACATTTAGTTCTTCATATCTTCATCAGAATCAGAGACCACAAGCAGTTTTTCATTCAGCAATCTCCGCCGTCTTGTCTCAAGAGTTGTCAGAGCAATCGTCTGAAGCTAAAACTCCAGCAAAATTGTGTGCCATGGGAAGGAGTACTACCCCGTGAATTGCCGGAGAAAGAGAATTTGACCTCCTCCCAGATCACATATGTGCGCATCTCCGCACGCACTTAGCAGAATCTTCATACATCGGAACATTATGCGCGTCAGGGTAGAAGACTTTTATCTAATTGTTTTTCGTCGAATTCTAAAGTTGCCCCAATTGTTTGTCTCCATCAGCTACAGTATTCTTGAATTCTCTCCATCAATGGCATTCCTTTGTGCTCAGAACAGTACTCTGTCCTCTGCTTTTTATACGGAAGTTGTGCCTCATCTCTGCTTCCAGTAAAACTATCAAGATTTTGATTCAGAATTCTTCAAAAGATTCAACGTCCAGGACTTCCGTGAATGATTGCTTCCTCTTAGAAAACTCCTCCAGACCTCTTCAGACTTATCTGCAGATCCGTCATCTATTTATTGATGCCCTATAATGTTAGCGCGCTTGGCAACAATCATTTTTACCAACACTATCAGCAACAGCATGATCGTCATAATTAACACTTCAAGATTGCTTCATTCTACTGCGTCGCCTTGTTGTTGGCCTTCAAAATAAAACGTGCCTTTTCTCCTGTCGTCAGATCCTAGAGTGCGAAGTGCCAGATGAAGCCCTTCAAAAATTGTCATACATCTCTATCTTCCCCTCCTCCTCCATGCTGAAGGATGACCGTCCTTTTCTTCCGCGTTCCTCCGATCTTCCTCTACTCAACAACGATGACACCTCTGTATATCCAACACCCCCTTCCACCCGTCACCTTTCCTCCTGCGTGAACTGCCTACTGACCAACCTTTCTAGTGTTATCTTTCGTGTTTTTGAGAAACATGCATTCGAGCCCTCTATATGTCAGTCCTCCACAGAGCATCAGAGTGTTTCCCAGTGTCCTTCAACTCAGATATCATGTGCTGCCCATCGTCATCCTCCTCCAAAATAGTACGAACCGGTACAGAAACTTCTTTGAATACCCTCTCTCTGCACAGCTTCCTTACAATCTGTGTAAGTGCAGGAAACTCAAATTGGTTTGGACAGCTTCTGTTACTGCCAGAAAAAGAACATGAAATGGCCTACCAAACATTCGGGCCCCAATATGGAGCAAAGCCCACATATTTATACACACAGAGATCATGAGCTTACCACTCTTTTGGTTTCTACTTTAAGTTAGCATCCATTCTTTAATCTTCTTACTTTCACCACACTTTCCAGTTTAACTTTTCTACTTTAATTACACTTAATTTCTACTCCTCTCTTTTCATCTTCACTAATTCTCTCCACTCCTTTCTGTCAACCAACGTTTTCACTTTAAGTGCATCTTCCTTTCAGACCACTCCTTAATTCACTTTAATTACACATCTTATATAAACCATTCTTTTTTCTAGCATCCATATAGACCACTAGTTAATTATCCACTTGACTTATAATTTTAATTCAATTACCCTAAATTTCTTAATTAAATAAATTAGGTAAGTTAAGCTTAGGATAAGAATTTAATTAATTAGAACCTTAGTATTTAAATGCACACATATGATTAAATTAATTAAATAAATCATATTTTAGTTTTTAATACATAAATGTTCATTTTAAAGATTAATTTAATTAAATACCGATTATTTTAACCCTTAACATTCAATAAAACCCTTGAAAACCTACAAGAAACCCTTTGGAAACCTTATCATTAATCCATAATCACTTAAATAAACGCTAGCATTAACCCATTAGAATCTTTTGAGACCCTTTGGATTATCCCAACTGACATAAAATCATATCAACTTATGAAATCCTAGGGTTAAATACCCATGATTCTTGAATGTATAAATAAAACAACTCATTAAATGTGAAATTAGAGTAAACCCTAATATGAACATGTATTCTTTATCATTTTCTGTACCTGCAAACACTTCAAAAGTAGTTAATTCAATCCAGAACAACTAATCAACAGTGATATAAAAGGTTAGAATTCACCAATTAAGTTAATTTTATTTTATCTGGTCATCAACTGGAAAGTTGAAAACTTTCCGACAGCGGCCTACAGAGCAAGCAGCTTGACAATAGAATGAGAAGAGAGGGGGGAGAGAGAGAGAGAGAGAGAGAGAGAGAGAGAGAGAGAGAGGTATCGAGAGAGAAAGAGAGACAAGAGAGAGAGAGAGAGGGAGAGTGAGAGAGAGAGGGAGAGAGAGAGAGAGAGAGAGAGAGAGAGAGATATTACCATGCATATTTATTATAGGTATGAATGTTGCATGATGTGTAGGAAGTATTTGTATGAATGCATATGTATGAAGTATGCATCTATATGTGTGATGAATGCATGTGCATATGTAGTGTGTGCATGTGCATATAAAAGGTGTGATGAGTGCATGTGTATGTGAGAGATGCATGTGCATATGTAGTTTGTGCATGTGCATATAAGAGGAAGATGAATGCATGTGCATATAAGAGCTAGATGTGTGCATAAGTGCATGTGTATGTGAAATGAGTGCATGCATGTATGAATACATGAATATGTGAATAATATGCAAGCTTAGATGTATGTATGTGAGTATGTAATAATATATGCATAAGAAAGCTAGTTAGTATGTATTAGCATGAGTTTAAGTTTATGATAAATGTGTGTTAGGTTTATGCATGTATGTTAGCATAAAACTATGTGAATTAGTATACGTTTATTAGCTTATGGTAGCATGCATATGCATGAGTATATCTAAGTGTAAATCCATGTGCATAAGTAAACCTAAGAATTAATGCATATAATGTGAATGCACGTATATTGTTGAGATATCAAGCTCAACATGTGATGATCCAGGGTGACACGTATTAGTTTTTTGTTTCTCTGACATGTATAGTGGTCACACCGGTATATGTCAAGGATACTTCATTGAGCTTTACTAGATTTATCTACCGAGAGTGATGGCACATTTGTTCCTTGCCAACTCACTCATTCGTGAACATTAGGTTTTTCCTTATGTACTCATCTTTATATATTGCACTTGTTGTATTCTTGTTTTAGGTCATTCTCGTACATTCCCTTTTATGTAATAGAAGAAGGAGAAGAAGATCATTCTTCTTTGCCTCAATCTGTGTGTGTGCTTCTCCTTGTGAGTGAGAGTGTGTGTGTGAGCTCTCTTCCTTATCTCCTTCCTCGTGACATGGTATCAGAGCCACATGGCTATAGAGAGCTCGTAGAGAGGGCGATGGTGAAGACTACATAGCAAGGCCTAGAGAAAACGTGATTCACAAATGACCTCCATTTTCTATGAAAATCGGTGTGAAGCTACAAAATCTCAAAATATTCTCAAGAGTTATCCCTTTAGGATCAGTAGTTTTTGTCATATCAAAGTTTTAAAGCCATCTCGACCTCCATTTCAAGCCCGTAAGGTGAGGCCCACAAAAAAACCAGGTCTATTTTAGAAACTGTAACTCGCGATGCTTTCTGCAACACTCTTATATTCCAGATCTAGAATTTTAAGCGATTCCGTGTACTATTGATACACGAAAACTATTGTTTTCTGAGATCGAACCATCACGTCATAGTGCGACAATGTTCAAGCAGAAGTGGTGCTTGTAGTGTTTTGCAGTGTTGTGAATTGCTGCATAAATGGCAAACGTAGATGGAATGAGTCAGCTTATGAGCGATAAGCTTGACAAGGAAAACTTCCATTCTTCGAGATTCAGAATGACGAATTTCCTACTAGGAAAAGGCTAGTGGAAGTACATCGAAGGAGAGAACAAAAATGCTCCGCAGTTACTAGAGAGGAATCAGACCAAGGACTAGTTAAGAGCATATGAGGAGTGGAATCAAGGAGCATGAAAGGTAATGTATTGGCTATCTATTCGCATATAGGAGAGCATGATTGGGCACATACAGGATGCCAAGACTCCGAAAGAGGTTTGGAACAGTTTGGTCACTTTGTATGAGACTAATACAAAGGCACAGAAATTGCAACTCAAGAACGAGCTGCATACATTGGAAAAGAAGAGCATGTTCGTAAGTGACTATACTCTGAAAATCAAAAGCATATGTGAGTCACTTGCATCTATTGGCATGAATGTAGATGATGATGATGATGATAAGGTGGAAGTGTGCCTTCGTGGTTTAGGAGCTGCATATAAGCAGTTCAAAACATCTATACAGACTAGAGAAAATATTCCAAATTTTGCTTGTTTGGTATCCATGCTGATTATTGAAGAAAAGAATCTTATTGAGGATTCAATCTCCCAAGGAAAGCCCAGTTCTAAGCAGGTATTCTACTTTGGTAGAGGAAGAGGAAGAGGTAGAGGTTTTGAAAGTGGAAGAGGAAACAGTAACCAAGACCAAGGTCAACAATAGAATCATGCAGGAGGAAGAGGACAGTTTCGAGGTAGGGGGAGCCAAAGAGGTCGCAAAAATTTCCAAAGAAATGATTCAGGTAATGATAGTAAAAGATGCTCAAATTGTGGTAAACCTAGACACTTTGAACATGATTGCAGGTTGAAGAATCAAAATAATAGAAGGCATCAAAACAACTATGCATCCACAAGTGCAGATGGTTCTGAGAAGCTATTCATGGTTCAACATCACATGATGAATACCATGTCTGTTGGTATTTCAAAATCGAATGATAATGTCTCGTATGTTGATTCAGGTGCTTCAAATCACATGACCAGTCATGCAGAATGGTTTAGTAGTTTGCAGAATTTCCAGTTCCTGGATATGTTGAAAGAGGTGATGATACATCGCATCATATCAAGCGTACAGGAAACATAGCATTGTCTATGGAGGATGGGAAGATAGAACATCTTGGTGATGTGCTACATGTTCCAAACATAACAAAGAATTTGGTTTCCGTTGGACAAATGGTTGACCAATGATTACAAGTCAGGTTTAATGCTGATGGGTTATATGAAGAAGAATACAAACATGGTGGATGATTGATTACCAAAGGAAACAAAGTGGGTAGGATGTTCACGTTAAATGTGAAAGTTCCTGAAATGAATGCAGCCATGTTTGCAAAAGGTGCAAGAGTTATTGTTGATATATAGATCTAGCACAAACAAATTGGACATGCAAATCTGCAAAGGCTCAAACTTATGCAGTCAAAGGAGATCGTTTATGGACTACCAAATTTCAAGGTTTTAGAGATGCAAAAGGTATGTGCAGCATGTCAATTTGGTAAATAGTCAAGATCATCGTTTCCACATGACAAGCATGTTACTGAGAATGTGCTAGAAATAGTACATATAGATATTTAGGGTCCTGCAAAGACCACATCTAGGGGTGGTTCCACGTTTTATGTTACTTTCATTGATGGCCATACACAGAAAGTGTGGGTATATTTCATGAAAGAGAAGAGTGAGGTATTCACTCACTTCCAAAATTTTAAAGCTATGGTGGAAAAGGAGATAGGGAAGTATATTCAGACATTAGATCTGATGGAGGAGGTGAATACATGTCAAATGAGTTTGGCAATTTTTTTAAAAGTCACGGAATTCGACGTCTGTTTTCATGCAGGTACACACCACAACAAAACGGTATTACTGAATGCAAAATAGACATATTGCAAAAATAGCAAGAGTCCTGATGGCTGAAAAGAATATGCCTCATTGTTATTGGGCAGAAGCTATGCATACGGCTGTATACATCATGAACAGAACTCCAACTGCTGTTGTACATCAAGTTACACCTAAAGAGAAGTTCACAGGTAAAAAGACAAACTTATCACGTATGAAAGGTTTTAGTTGTATTGCATATGTACATGTTCCAGATGAGTTGAGAACGGAGCTTGATCCAAAAGTAGAAAAATGTGTCTTCATTGGATACTCCCTTGAGCAAAATGGATATTAATGTTATAACCCACTCACACGACAGGTGAAGGTTGGTAGAGATGTGGTATTTGATGAAATGTCAAGCTTCTATGTAGATGCCAAAGAAGGACAGAGTCTTGAACCAAATGACAAAGAAAATGCTAAAAAAGCCAAGTGCACAATCTGAAGTTTTGAGTGGACCAGATGCATCACCAAGCAATAGCTCCAACTCAAATCCATGGAGTGGAAGATTACGTGGAAATTTCGATCCAGCAAATTCATCAAATACATCCAAGAAAGGTAAAGAAGAGCTTTCTATTGGTCATAAAACATGTGCAGGTTTCAAAGACATTGATGGAGATTCAAGCAGTTCAGAAAAGAGTCTTGATGAGGAACTTGGATTGCCCTCTGTGAAGACTCCAGGAGTAAGAAAGGCATATGCAGATGATACAAGGAGAAGTGACCCAAGACAAGAAGATCAGGGAGGATGCGGAATTCAGTGCAACGGTTGACATCTGATAGTTACGTGGCTCGTCATTATGCCTACACGACAAAGGTAATACAAGATGTTGAACCTTCTTGCTTTGAAGATGCAATTGGAAATGCAAATTGGGAAACGAAGCTAGTTCCATTGCCGTAAGGAAAGAAACCCATAGACTACAAATGAGTTTACAAGGTAAAGCATAATGATGATGGTAGCATAAGTAGGTATAAAGCATGATTGTTAGCTAAAGGATATGCATTGACATATGGCATTGATTATGAGGAAACATTCAGCCTTGTAGCTATAATGTCTACTGTCAGAACACTTGTTGCATTAGCTATAGCAAAAGGATGGACTTTGCATCAGATGGATGTGAAGAATGCTTTCCTACATGGTGAGTTACAAGAAGAAGTATATATGGACCAGCCAGAAGGATATGAATATTCAAAGCATCTAGAATATGTTTGTAGGTTGCAAAAGGCTCTGTATGGGCTGAAGCAAGCTCCGCGTGCATGACATGCAAGGATTGATGATTACTTAACCAGCATTGGGTTTTCTATGTGTGATGTAGATCATTCACTATATGCAAGGAAGGCTGATGATGGCATCACGATTGTGGCTGTTTATGTTGATGACCTCATTGTAGATGGTGATAATGAAGAAAGCATCAAAGAGGTAAAGCAACTTCTTATGCAAGAATTTGACATGAAAGATCTTGATGTGCTGCGCTATTTCTCGAGCATTGAGTTTATTCATATAAAAACAGGTATATGGATGTCACAAAGTGAGTACACCTTGAATATGTTGCAAATGTATGGTATGGCTGATTGTAAGCTAATTTCTATGCCATTAGACCAGAATTTGAATTTAGATACTATGTTAGGTGAACCATTGGAAAATGCTACTATGTATAGGAAAATTGTGGGAAGCTAAATATATCTCACAATTACAAGGCCTGATCTTAGCTACACTATTGGACTTGAAAGCCTGTTTATGCAGGTTCCTAGGAAGACACATTTGGATGCTTTGAGGTGCACTCTAAATTATGTGAGTGCTACTTTGGATTATGCATTGTTTTATGAAGTTGTTGTATATTTGCAGGTTGATAGATACATAGATGCAGATTGGGATGGTAGTACTCGAGATAGAAGATCTACTAGTGGCTTTGTATTCTCAATTGGAGGTGCAGCTATTACATGGAGCAACAAGAAGCAACCTGTAGCTCAGTGATGAGTAACACCTCCTTTAATGTCAATCCGGGAAGACGTGAGGATGGTATGAAGACCTCGAGCAAGTGAAGGCACAAGTGCGTGAGTGAGAAGCACACTAGCACGCACACACATACACACACACGTGCACACAAGGGAAGACAAAGAGTAAGAAGCAATGGAGTTCTTTAGATTACTTCCAAAATGCTCATACAAGTTCAAATCAATTACAAGCTAACCTGAAAAATGAGCTCTCTAGCTCCATTTATAGTTTTTGACTAGGTTTTGGCCCTGTCCAGACCTAGTGTCTGGCCTAGTTAAAAATTAGGTTCTAGGGCCTGTTTGAAGGCTCAAACGGAGTCTAAAAAATATGAAAACTGGTGGGTAGCTACTTCTAATGCTCCTCAAGCTCAAGGACTCCTTGGCTTGCACAAAATGGAGCTACAAAAATATGAAATGGTATTTACAATGATTTTTAGTGATGAAAATCACTATTTTTGCAGGGATTTCTTCTAACAGTTTGGCATACACTTCCTCGAGCTCCCTACTTGCTCCTTTTCCTTGTGTGTCCACCTCTTTGGTATGCTTTAGCTTCATGAAAAAAATAATGGCCTACTTGCCAGATCTTCGTTGACTACTCTGTCTGCTTGTGCCTTCTCTTCGCTCCGACTCCCTTTGTTGGCTTCCTTGTCTTGTGAGTCCTTTGACTGCTGCCAACACCCCCCCCCCTCTCTCGCGTCTGTCGTCCCTGACAGACCCTTGTTGGGTGGGTCATTGGATGTAGTACTCCACAACGTCTGTTGCTAAATGATGTTCTGCAATTCTCAACCCTTTGGCCAAGTCAGTGAGTAGAGCATCCCTATGTACTGGCCCTGGAACTTTTGGATGTGGCATACGTAGCTTTTCGGAATGCAGAGCTTGTTCCACCGCAAATAACTGTAATAGATGAGATGGTCTGGGAATGAATATCTCTGAATGGTACTCCCAGAACATCGTGATAAACATTTCTTCAAACGTCTGTTTGAAGCAAGCAGGTAGATACTTTATACGGGCATGCCACACATAGACGACGTTAATGGATGGCGTGGTGCTCATGTCATAGACAAGGTCCTGATTTCCTTCATTAAATCCGAGAGCCGAAAGATGAGGTTCCTTGACATTCTTGAAGGTCTAGAAGGTGACCAGCATGAGCTCAAAGATTTTGAGGCACATTTGTTCCATGACATCTGGTATATTTTTGAATCGTACTCCCCAATGCCTGATCGTCGAAATCATGTATGTTACTGTAGGTTGGCCTTTAGGTGGTGCTAAGTACACATAGTTTAGCCACTTTTCGCATCCCTTGACTGTCAAAATTGTTTTAGTGTAGTCTGGCCAAGACCTTCGTCGAAAGACGGGGCAGTAGCATGGGTTATATTTGATATACAAAGGCATGTTATTCCACGTGCGTACCATCTCAGGGTAGGTTTCAAGGAGACGGATCCGGCAAGTGGGTTGAAAGATATTCCCATGTGTGGCACTTGCAGGGATGTCTTCTGGTGCAAACTATGTTGCCGAGGTGGGCTCCTTTGTTGTGCACCGCTTGATTTCAGCATTATAATCTGCCATTAAGACACAGAATGGAACATACAAGTCGTCCGACGTGCCAATCCACCGATGATGAGAGAGGTTTCTGAAGTAATCAGATTTGATTACCACTTCTTCTAATCGAGACATAGAAGCTATCTGTACTACCACTCTCTCATCATGAGTTGTAGCAACCTTTTCTAACCTTTGCATCCATTCAGGGGCTTCAATCTCAATTGTGTCCATTCCGTCTTCTGTTTGCTTACCCTCGGGTGCTGGCATGGGAACATATGGGTCTTCAAAAGTCTCCTCCACATGAATTGGCACTAAGTCTTCAGGTTCTGGTTCCACCAGGGGAGAGGGTTGACGCTCGTATTGTAGAACTCTATTTCATAGTTCTTCTAATTCTGCTCTGAGTTTTGAGACTTCTTCAGATGTGTCGGTTGCAGTTGTGACGTTGCTTGGTGACTCCTGCTGGGTTTCCAGTTGCTTTAATAAGTCATCTCTTTCTCTTTCTAATTTTGCGTGGGCTTCCAGGAGGTCAGCATGGGTTTCCAAAAAAATTTGCATATTCTTTGAGGGGATGGCCTTGAATTTTTCTGGGTTGATTTCCTGCGGTGAACCCTCCATTGCTGCTTCCAAGTTTTCTTCGTTCTGTTTCTGTAGTCACTTTTTTTCTCGAGTGCTATAGACATGTGTTTCCGTAATAGGGTCAGGTTGCGTCGAAGCTTGAGGTTCTCTGTTATCTGGGCGTGTAGCAGATCATCAAGTTGTTGTTTTTCTTCTGCATCTGACTAGGGTGGATTGGCCACTAACTGCTCATGTTGTTCCTGTAAAGTGACATATTGTTGTTGTAGTAGCCGTTGATGGTATCATACAGCTTTTTCAATTCCTTTGTATAAGCCGGGGCACCCTCAAGTTCCTGTAGAACTTCTTGTTCATATTCTTGTTTTTCTTCCTCTGTTTGTCCACCTCGTTCCTCCTCCTGCTCTTCTTCCTCTTCATCCTCCACTTCAACTACTCCTGGTTGGACTGGATGGGGTTGGTCTGCGACTCTCTGCTGGCCGCTTGCCTGCTCTGCCTCCACTTCTAAATTCGTAGCATTGATTATTCTGGCTACTTCTTCATGAGTTAGATCTTCCAATGTAAATCCATGAGGAAACTCTAAGTCGGTTGGTACAGGTGGAAACACCAGATTCGGTCCATCTGTGCTATGTCTTGGTAATCTAATAGTGAAGGGTTGCACACGCCTTGGAAGCCGTGGAGTTGTCTCTGGAGTCAGTGTCGCACCGCGGGCCTGTGCACAAGGCATCTGAACTGCACCTCTCATTTTCTTTGATGGAGGCCCTGCGGTTGATAGTCTGCGTTGAAATTCCTGTACCCTGGTCCAAATTAGTGCCCTTTGAACTGGCACATCATAAGCCAAACATCTATACACAATTCTAGTGAGGGCACAACATCCATACAGTACAGACTTTTGCTTTTTATACCACCGTTGATGTTCCAAGTGGATTTGGTCGATAATCCAATGCGGCATGTTGATTGTCAAATTGAAGGCATCTGCCAAATATAGGCTGAACCATATCTTCTTGGGTGGCATGGTGAACCTCTCTTGAGCTGGCAACGCGAAATGTTGCATGACCATTCGCAAGTGGATGGCGATTGTGGGTGTCATTGCTACCATGTCTTTGAGCTTAATCAGGTTCCTGTTCTTCATGTTATCCGGGACCATCGTCTCTTTTTCGGTGGGGATATGCATGCCTTTCATGTCAAGAGCTTCCCTCACCAAGTTGTTCGTCAATTTGAAACGCTTTAATTCATTACCTCTAGTAAGTGATGGTAGAACGAAGGTATTATATCCCTTTTTCTCTTTACTAGGGGTCAGAGTGCTAATTAAGTAGGAACACCGTAGAAAATCTGGCTTGGGTAACTGAGCCTTGAAATAGTCGTAGAGTCCAGCCTTCTTCCAGATGGGTTTCAGACCTTCATCATTCTGAAGCCTCTCAAATTCCCTGGTGAAAAAATGATATCTGCCCCATCGCCCGTTGAACTCTATCTCTGACTCCCACAGGTAAGTGCCTTCTCCCAAAGGTCCCGCCACATTGCTGAACCAATGTGAGTTTTTGCTGACTGGCATTGTGTGCCCTTGTGGAGGTCACCAGTTCTGTGAGAATATACAAAGGGATGTTAACATTGCAAATGGACACCATACGTCCATGTGTCCCCGTTACAACATTAACATGATTTTAGTGAGAGGTTAGTAGGTCAACAAGTGCTCGGTAATCATGTGTGTAGTTAGAGAATGGATAATCCTAAGAGCTAAATGGAAAGGTGTGGTGTATGAGTGATGAAGTTAGTAAGTGGATATGAATTTACAAATGAGGGTCGGGGGGTTTATTACACGTTTTGGGCTGCCAAACGAATAGAATGGCTGTTGGTCTTGACTTTGTGGAGACTCTAGAGGGCTTTATAAGAGTGTCTGCTTGGAAATGAGGCTTTTTATGGACCCATTTACAAATGATTCTACTTGTGCCCATGGAAGAATATGTGGTCGTGCGTAATGTGTACGAATGGGTATCAGATGTTCGAGTGGGTGAACCATGTTGTACAGGGTGTGGCCTCTGTGTAGCTATTTGAGCCCGCAAGCAAGCCTTCGACACCCAAATTTGTCTTGATTGTGGGATAGCCTTCATCCACTTCTTGGGTACCCTGATAGACTTCATTTTCGCATAAGAATTTCTGAAAGACTTCTTATTAGTGTCGTGTCATTGATTACTAATAAGAATCTTTGCCCGTGTGATTGGCTTGATCACAACAGGCTTTTCGCCTTTGCGCACCCACACTTGTTTCAATGGCTGAGACATCCTGCTTCTCACGTTCTTTTGGCCTCCCGCATAGGTAGTCTTCTGCATTTGATCTGTCGTTGGTTGCTGCATCCCTCTGTCCTTTGGAAAAGAAGAGAGTTCCGTTGTGTCCCTGACTCCTTTATTGAAATCATCATTCCTCTGCATCACATAGTTTTGGACAAGAACAGCATGGTCATCTTCATGTGTACTCCTGGAAGGACCAAGAGTGTGTTCCTTGCCTAAGTCCTTGAGTGCTTCACTTTCTAACTCAATTGTAATGCGTTTCTCATTGACCCAAACCTAAAGAAGTCCACTTCTTAGGTTTAAGTTGACTGCATGATCATAGATCCAGTCTTGACCCAAGACCAGAGGCTCAGTGAGGTCCTCATCTTGACACACTAGTACTTTCACTATCATTAAAACATCTTGAATGTGGAGGGGAAGTTCCACCTCGCCCATACAAGGGGTTTCCACGCCTCCCAATCCTATGAGATAGGCTTCTATAGGATTGACATTTAATCTCAACTTTTCACAGTAAGAAAATTTAACAGCACTAGTGGCTGCACCTGAGTCAATCAAGGCTCGCACAGTTTTTGCACTTATTCCTTGTCCTATCTCTAAGGTCACAAATGGGCGTCGATCGATTATTCTATGGCCACTTAGTCTGGAGACTTCACACATTGCCATATGATATCCTAGGTCCGCATAGTCATCTGCCCTAGGCTGATCCCTACCCTATCGTCTCAACTTCATCCTTCTGATGTGTTCTAAAGCTTCTGCTTGAGCTTCTTCTCGAATTCGCTTTTCTTCCTCTTTACGTTTCTTGGCAATGTTGAGTCGATTTAGCATCTCTTAAGTCAGGGGTTCCTGATATAACTTGACTTTACACCCGCTTATGTAGCTAGGTAGAATATCGCCCTCTAATGTGGCTAGTTGTACTGCTCCACTCATTGAGATCCTATTTATGATCATAGGTCCATAGCCACGCTTCTCTAATTTTCTCGCATGTTGCTTCAGGGTGTAGACTAAAACTAAATCTTTGGCCTTCAATCCTTTATCCTTAACATGGACATCAAAGTACGCCTTCTGTCTTTTCTTAGCGGCATATATACCTGTTGCAGCTCTTAGTCTTGTCTCGCCTAGTCGTTCCAGATAAAAAATCCTCGAAGAGAGTTCATGACCCGTCCAATCATGCTCCTATGCTACCTTTAGTATAGGTATCAAGAATTCCAATGGTAGCACAGCATTTTGGCCAAATACCATCTGAAAGGGTGTGGCTTGGAGTACCGTTTTATAGGCAACTCGGTATACCCAAACAACATGGTGTAGCTGTTTGTCCCAATCAGAGCGTTTATTATTCACTAATTTGGTAAGCACGTTGCATAGAATCTTATTTGTGCTTTCGGCTTGCCCATTAGCTTGTGGGTGATAGGGGGCAGACTTCTTATGTACTACCAAGATTTCTTGGAGAAGATTTTCAATAACTTCATTCAAGAAGTGAGTGCCTCTATCACTTACCAGCTCTATAGGTAGCCTGTATCTTGTGAACACATTCTCAAATAGAAACTTAGCAGTTGTCTGAGCATCATTCTTTGTTGTAGCTTTTACCTCTACCCACTTTGTTAGATAGTCTGTGGCAACAATGATGTATTCAGCATGTGAACCCTTAGTTGGGGGATTAATAGGACCTACGAAGTCTATTCCCCACTTAGAGAATGCACGTCCACCCATCATAGGTTTCAGTGGCATCTCATCCTTGCGTATAGGGTACTGAGTTCTCTGACACACATCACACCGTTTCACATAGGTATGTGCATCCATGTGAAGGGTCGACCACCAGAAGCCCGCAAATAGTATTGCCTTGATCACCCAATCTAGTCCAAAATGTCCTCCTGCTACACCTTGGTGAGCTTCTTCCAAGATCTTGACATATTCACTCTCATGGACACATAGTCTCAGGTAAACATCTTTACCACGCTTGTATAGATTATCACCAATGAGTGAGTAATCTAGGGCTTCTTGTTCTAGACTTCTTTGTCTAGCCAGTGTCATATCTTGAGGGAATGTTTTTGTCCTCAGGAAAGCTACTAATGGTTCACTCCAATCCGGCACTATGGACACTTGATAAAGAGTGGCATGCTCCATAGGTGGTTTAGTGCAGCAGATTGGGCATTCCTTGCACAACTTGTGGACATCAGCCTTCATAGTCGGCCAATGCAGTCCGAGTCTCCTTAGAGTCTGTAGGGTTCGTTGCTTTGAGTAGTGTTGCTCTAATGCACCTACATGTGCCAATTGCAACCATTTAGCATACTCATCCTCTTCCACACAACAAGCTAGGATCCCTTGATCTGTGTGCTTGTACATACTTCCTGCCATGATCTGGTATTTTTGGGCTTTTATTATCTCCCTATCTTGAGTGTTTATGACTGGGTGATTGGGCCCGTATGTCAATACTGGCACTAATGGCTTAGCCCACTGAGGTACAACTTCCAAATTAAACAAGTAAGCATCAGGAAGGTCATCTGACACTCCTTGTGGGGCTTCTCCAGATGTGAGACTAGAGAGATGGTCTGCTCTCAAGTGAGTCTTCCCTTTCCTCACCACTACTTCAAAGTCATATTCCATTAGTAAGAGAAACCATCTTACTAATCGGCCTGTATTGCATGGTTTGTTTACCAAGTACAATAATGCCTGATGATCGGTAAAAAATTTAAACTTATTTGTAAGCAAATAGTGTCTAAACTTTTTAACTGCATATACCATGCCTAATCCTTCTTGTTCAGTGGTGGTATAGTTCCGTTCAGCTGCATTCAACTGTCTACTAGCATAGGCAATTGGAAGATCCATATTACCTTCGCCCGTAGGTTGTGCGAGTACACATCCAATAGCATAATTGGATGCATCCACGTGAACATGAAATGGCTTATTCCAATCTGGTGTGGTCAAGATTGATGCTAAACACAATCTTCTTTTGAGCTCATTGAAGGAGTCCTCACATTCATTAGTCCACTCAAAGTTAGTCAAAAGCCCATATAGAGGCTTTGCTATGATGGCATACATGTGTATAAACCGTCGGTAATAACCACAATGCCCCATGAAAGCTTGTACTTCCTTGACATTCTTTGGCTTAGGTAGCTCGGCTATGGCTCTTACTTTCTCTTCATCGGTGGATATGCCATTCTTTCACACTTTGTGTCCTAGAATCTTGCCTTTCCTGACCATGAAAACACACTTTTCTGGGTTCAGGCAGACTTGATACTCTCTACACTTGTCAAAGATTTGCCTGAGTTCTGGTATATAGACCTCTAAATTCTTCCTCAAGAACTCTTTAAACACGTGACACATCAATCTTTGGAAAGTTGCAGGAGCATTGGTAAGCCCAAATGGCATTACTCTAAAGGCAAATATGCCCTACTGTGTGGCAAAAGCTGTCTTATGCTGATCTTCTGGAGCTATGGCTACCTGATTGTAGCCCGAAGATCCATCAAGGAAGTTGTACACTTCCTTGCCTGCTACTCTTTCTAAGAGGTGTTCAGTGATAGGAAGCGGATAGTTATCTCGAATAGTGGTAGCATTAACCTTTTTCAAGTTAATGCACACACGTAACTTTCCATTTTTCTTGGGCACCACTCCGATGGGGGATACCCACTCAGTGTGCTCAATTTCATAGATGAATACAGCTTCCACCAGTCTATCTATCTCCTCTTTTATCTTGGCTTAGAGGGTTTCGCATCTGAGGTCATGGGAATCATGTGCGAGCATAGTCAGGGTCCACACCTTTCAAATCCTTGTAACTCCAAGCGAATACATCTCTGTATTCTCTTAGCAAGGCTATTAAGTGCATCTCTCTTCTCCTTCTTCTATGGCTACCACTATTTTCTTGGTGGTTTCTTTGTTATCATAGGCCTCCCCTGATTGCGCCTCTCGTTTAGGCATTCTTATCATGACTCTCCTATCATCTATTTCATATTTTTTAAAGTTTTCAGGGACCTCAAACAAAGATTCTTCCTCTTCTGGTGTGACTTCTCTCTTCTTCTTTTTCTTGCCCTCACTCTTGGCCGTTACGCGTGTGGTTAACCTTACATTGTTTATAAGCTCTCCATGTCTCTGAGGATAAGCTTCCACTTCGTAGAAGTATTCTTCATCTGATGCAAAAGGTGGGTCCATAATGATTGACTCTAGATCAGAGTCACTTGCATCCTCAAATGCATTAGGGCTAGGTTCGCATTCTTCCAAAAACGAATCTTCTATGATTGGCTCTATTGAGAAGACTGAAATGTCATAACCATCCTCATCATAGTGGGGTGTCCATTGTTCTTCATTGATGGCTACATCCATGGTTGCTAAGATCTTTGCCAAGCCGTGGGGTTCGAACTCTTCATCGGGAAATACTACAGGTGCATAGGCTGGGTCTTGAATTGATCTATGTGTCTCTTTTCACACCTACTTCTCTGGCTTTTTCTCTCTTTTCCTCTTCTACTCCCAATTTGCACATCCATAAGTGGGTATCTTCATGCATCCATGAGGATCCTGATCCTAGGGAATGCACAGACTCCGTATCATCTTTGGCTCTATGGATGGGATTCCATTGAATAGGAGGGACATCTCTGTGAGAGTAATCTTTGAGATTCACTTTGGTTGTAACCCCTAAGTGTTGCAGATACAAGGAATTGGTTCCCCAATCCTGTCCCACTTGCAATTGCCTCATAAATGGTCTTCCCAAAATCATCTCATAGGCATGGTTCTTGCTAAAATCGCATATAGCAAATGTGTGCTCAAACTCAACACCACATGTGGTGAGGGTTATTCCTTCTAGTAGTCCTAAAGGCCTCTCAATGTGACCATCGGCCATCTGCAATTTCATTCTTGTTGGCCTAAGTGCTGGCTTGCCCCAACGCTTCCATAGGGAGGTGGTAGCAATTGCAACACCTGCGCCAGAGTCCAGAATTGCCTTGGTTGTGTACCCCTAATGGGTAATGGGGAGATAAGTGTTTCCCTCTTCACCTTCACTCATATCTCCTATCTTGTCTAAAGGTATCTCTGGCACTGTTCTATGAGATCCTACCTGGGAACGTGGTTTAGCTACCTTTGGTACTTGTTTGGCTACATGTTTCCATAGCTCTGGCCTAATCTTGAGTAGCTCCTCTAAAGTGAGATTTCATTGCACTCTAGTATTCTTTACTACCTCCGTATTCCTAGGTATTATCGAGTCTTCGTTTCTGACCATGATTGTGGGTGCTCTCATACAAGTGGGCTTAGCTTCCCATGGGCCTGTGAAGTGGGGTAATTCATGTAAAGAATTAGACTCAAAGTCTAATCTCTCTTGAGACTGGGTGCTCTCCTGCTCTCCATAAATAGATGGGATGTCTTGTGGGAATTGGTCATGTGCATCATCCACTAGTTCAGTGGGAGGAGGGACTTCACTTTCTTTAGCCCAATTGTCTTCTTGAATCTCTCAGAGGAATTCTAGGGTGAACCGATTCATAGAAGAAGATGCGTCTGGCTCCGTAGAGTTAGGCACATAGGCTTCCTGGGAAGGTAGGATTTCTCTTTCGCTTGTCTTGCCCTTATTTGGCGGGGTGGGTTCCTTTTCTGATTGTGCAATTAGCCTTTCCAATCTTTCTAGCAGTCCATCAAAGTGCAACTGCGTCTTAGCTGAACTACAGATGTTAAAGAGGGGACTGGCTTCAAACATGGTTTGAGCCAATTCCACCATCTTAGCACAGATTTTGGTTTGTCCAAGCTCTAGTTCTGCTCTCGGGTAACACTTTTCATGATCAGTTACGGTTGGCCCTTCTTGGATTCTGGCCTGATATGCCTTAAGCATCATGTTAAGGTTCTCGGGAGTGGGATCTGCTAATACTGATCCTACTCTAGGGGGTGGTGGGATTAGGTGAGGCGGGTTGGAAGGAGATGGGAATGGTGGTGGTGGGGTAGTGTGAGAGGGAGTTTGAGATGTGAGTTCCGTTATCCTGGCTCTTGTTTCTCTTAGGCTTTCCTCAAGTTCACTCATCTTCTTTGCCCATTGCCTCTTCATTCTTTCTCTACTATCTCTCCAGGCTCTAGTCCTCTTCTTGGTTATGCTCTCAGTTTCACTAACATCTGAGCTCTTTTCCTGGCCTACCCCTTGGTTTTGCTGCAATGCCTGAGCTCTAGTGACTACCTGTACTGGTGCAGTGGACGTCACACTTCCTGTAGAGTCTACTACTAACCCAATAACATTGATAGGAGTAATTTTTGGCATATTATTGGGGTTCTTTGGGCAATCTCGTAAGTTATACTCCTTTCCACAATCTTCGCAAAAGCCTTGAATTGTCACTGACTGGGGTTGTGTAGGTGGAGGTAAGGGGCAATCACGAATGAGGTGATCTCCCTGACATCTGTAGCATGGTCCTCTAGGGAATGGGGGTCTTACCTGCCTAGGTTAGGGTCTAGAGTTAGGGTTTGTGTACATTACATTTGTGTACTCTGGCTCCCAACTAGGTTCACTTGGTTCTTCACTGTAGTAGGACTCACCATGTTCAGGAGATTGCATGTAGTAAGCCTGGGGACTATCAATATGTGTAGAATCAAAGCTATGGTCACTAGGATCACTTTCTGAAAGCAATGGTGTTACTAGCACTATAGCTCTATTCAAATTCTCTTCTGCAGCTGCATGCTTTACCGGAATTACATTTGCTGGGGCAGGGGTTTGTTGTGCTAACACAGGTTGAGGCCTTTGTTGGTTTTGGTATTGTGGTTGGTAGGTTTGTTGAGGCCTAGCATACTATTGCGGTGGGTACTGATTTTGGTATCTTCCTTGTTGAGGGTATGGTTGTGGGTACGTCTGCCTAACTGCTTGCTTATTGTAGGGGCAATCTTGCACGGTGTGATTAGTGTACCTCCATTCTATGGTGCAGTGCTAGCTACTAGGATTTACTTGGGGTTGAGCCATAATGGGATATACATTCCCCATGTGGTCACCACCGCAAGTATAGCATCTCTTTACTGGGGCAAATCTTGGAATTTTTTTGCTAGAGACACCTACTTTTTGAGCTACCTTTTCTGCGAGTTCCTCAATAGATGTAGATTGTGTGGAAGAAAAGCTAGAGGCACTATCTGAATCTTTATAGATTTTGGAAAGCTCTAACTCTTCCCCTAGGTTATCCTCTATGTCGATGCACATGCGTACGCACTCTTCAATGGTCCTAGGGTCCTTCAAGTACACATATGACCTCAATTTGGTACTTAGCAATCCATCCAAGAATAATGCCACCTGTTTGGCTAGTGTGGGTAACTCTGGAACAGGGCATCTCTCTAGGTATTGCTTAAACCTTCTTCATGCAAGTCTAACTGTCTCTTAAGGGGTATGCTTGAAGCTATGTATCAATGAGGAAGTATTATGCCTTATCCCACTCTTAGAGAATTCAGTGATGAAAACCTCCAAGAGTTGGTCTATGCTCCTGAACTGTCTCTCATTCAATGGTTGAAACCACATAAGGGCCGTGTTCCTCAGGGTTAGACCAAAGGCATTATACTGCGTGAATAGGTCTTCAACTTGTTCAGCCCTCAAAGCTTGCCTAAACTCAGCCACATGATCATATGGGTCTCCAGTGCCATCGAAGTAATTCTTCATGGACTTGACTAGCTGGGTTGGTCTCAAAGTCCTCGTGTGCTCTCTAGGCCTTGGTAGAGGGAATTCATCCGCATTCCTCTGGTTCCTTGGGATCTAAGTCCCTCAGGTTCCACTCTATTTGTTTCCGTTCTCGCTCTTTCTCTTCCCATTGGGTTGGCAAAGCTTACCTCAGGTCTATCTCTATGTCTGTCTCTTTGAGCTCCATGAGCTTGGGATGTTCCAGCTCCTGGGTGACCAAAGGACACATTCGACCTTGGTTGGGGGAAAATAAATTCACCTTTCCAAGTGTAAGCATGCCTATCATTTCTGTAACCACAAAGATCCTCTCTAAGGCGTGATCGAAGTAGGTCACTCTGCCAGGGCTATCAGGATCTTTGAACTCATATATCATGATTGTTCCTATCTCATTTGGCTAATCAGATTTATACCTCCAAAAGGCTTCATCAGTCTCTCGGTTCAGGAGCAGATCTATGCTCTTATTATCTTGGGGAATCCACTCTGGTGTGATAATCCTAGTGAGAACAGATTTGCCTCGGGGGGTTCTAGGTTCTACACCCATGTTTCCTTGCTCTAGGTCACCTATGTCTGTCTCAGGGATCACGTTTCCAAACTCGTCTGTCCTATCTGGGTGACTGGTGACTACGTATATTGTTCCTTCTTTGTCCAAGTATGCTCCATTTTCAAACTTGACCACTGGATGTTCTAGTCCAATGGATTGGTCAGGGTTTTTAATCTACACCACAGATCTTCCTAGGCCGTCTTCATAGATGCTAGCACCTAATCGGTTGGTCCTAAGGTATTCGAGTTGCGTCTTGTAAGGGTCTTCTACCCTATGTAAATATGGCACTCCTGAACTTCCTGTAGGTCTCTCCATACCTTGAGACATCTCTGATTCACTAGTCTCGGAGCTAGGCTAATGAGAAAAATGGCTCAACTGCTGGGCCCAAGACCTAGCAGTGTGATTGACACTAGCCTCTGAAGACCTAAGACTTAGTCTATCTCTCCCTAGATGTCGTCCTGATCTAAGGTTCATATACCTATGTAAGTAGCCCCAATGTTTGCCCAAAGTACAACCTCGCTGCCGATCAATTTTTATCAGTCACTTGGTTCTTTTTAGTTGATTATCGTGTTTATGATCTTGTTTGATGTCGCGTCGTCAGGAATGCTTGAGTTAATTTCCGCACTTGAAATTGATCGCTCCCCGTTAAGTTCTTTTCCTTTAAAGTTATCGGTCACACACAGGTTATCTCTTGAACTTGATTTCTTAGATAGTCTTTGATTTGTTTCGTGCCTATAGTTGCCCTGACTTACTTCTAGCACTATTCGTACTTAGCCTAGGCTAGAAATTGATAGAGGGGTTGAGAATCTTCCAACCTTCAGTTCCTCCCTCGGTTGCCCTTGTGTGCTCAGGAGGTGTGTTCCCAAGCTTGCACTTACTCTTGCTCCGATCGCCCTTTTATGCTCTCAATGGACGTGTAAAAGTCCCAAGATTAGCTCGAGACTTAAATTCAAAGGACAAAACCGAGCACTTTCATTTATGTAACTTAGACATTAATTAGCCTTTTGTCTTTATGAAAAACACTTCTAGAGATCCCTTGGTTTTGTGCCCCCTGGATATGGTCAATTTCAAAATAGTATATCTAATAATCCTGATACTAAATTTACCGTAACCACGAGCTTTCCAACAAAACGAGAATCACATCAAACGGATTTCGTATGAGAAAGTTATGACTGCTCAGGGTTTTGAAGTTAAAACAGGGTTCAAACAGGCTAACAATACACAAGATTTTTTCTTTAATGCAAGTGTAGGGACCTCACAAATCACTAATAGCTTGATAAGTATGCCCAAAATTACCCCAAAAACATGCAAGAAAAAACCCTAGAAATTTGGCCGAAAAACCCTGTCAATCGCGATCGACAGGTTTGTCAATCGCGATCGATAGGTCTGTCAATCGCGATTGACAGAGGTGTCCGTCGGGCCTGTCGGTCGCGATCGACACGTCAGTCGCGATTGACAGTGTCAATCGCGATTGACAAAGTCGATCGTGGGTCCTGTCAATCGCGATCGATGCTTTTTCTGGAATTTTCACCGTAATTTGAGTCGATCGGGGATGTGTCCATCGCGATGGACACGTGGCAACGCGAGAAATTCAATCAATCATTAAAATTGAGTCGGTCGCGATCGATGGTGTCAATCGCGACTGACTGGGTCCTACGTGGCAGTCGGTCGGTCGTGGGGCCTGTCGGTCACGATCGACAGGGTCTGTCCATCGCGATTGACAGAGTCTGTCGGTCGCGATTGACTGAGGTTGTCGATCGTGGCTGTCAATCGCGATCGATGGTGTCGGTCGCAATTGACAGAAAAACACAGAATTTTTTAGTTTTTTTTTAGTGATTTGGAATGTGCTGCTTGTGCATGTCATTGTGGTGCACTTTTTTTTACCAAAAGATGAAATTTTTTTTCGATCGCGATCGACAGGGATCTGCGACACAGAGACAGTTCCAAGTTCGTTCGTACCTGCGCAGCGTGCTCGAGGGGATGATACGCTGTACCTACAAGATCACTCACAAAACAGACAGAAAAACAGTGCACACAATTCGCTCTCTCGCTCTCTCTCACAAGTGGAATGAAGGAAATGGACGGGAGAAGGTGATATGATCAAAAACTGAAATTTTTTGCGAGGATGGAGATGGAGATCGGATATGGTGAGGATGATGATGCTGATGAGAAAAACAAAAGAAAATAGACAAAAGTGGAGAAAATACCTATGACTCCAATGCCTCAACTCTACGGCTTACCATCACACGCTCGTCCTCAAAGCTCGATCCCCGACAACGGCGCCAGAATTTGGTGTAGCTCAGTGATGAGTAACACCTCCTTTAATGTCAATCCGGGAAGACGTGAGGATGGTATGAAGACCTCGAGCAAGTGAAGGCACAAGTGCATGAGTGAGAAGCACACTAGCATGCACACACATACACACACACGCGAACACAAGGGAAGACAAAGAGTAAGAAGCAATGGAGTTCTTTAGATTACTTCCAAAACCCTCATACAAGTTCAAATCAATTACAAGCTAACCTGAAAAATGAGCTCTCTAGCTCCATTTATAGTTTTTGACTAGGTTTTGGCCCTGTCCAGACCTACTGTTTGGCCTAGTTAAAAATTAGGTTCTAGGGCCTGTTTGAAGGCTCAAACGGAGTCTAAAAGCTATGAAAACTGGTGGGTAGCTACTTCTAATGCTCCTCAAGCTCAAGGACTCCTTCGTATTTACAATGATTTTTAGTGATGAAAATCACTATTTTTGCAGGGATTCTTCTAACAATTTGGCATACACTTCCTCGAGCTCCCTACTTGCTTCTTTTCCTTGTGTGTCCACCTCTTTGATATGCTTTAGCTTCATGAAAAAAATAATGGCCTACTTGCCAGATCTTCGTTGGCTACTCTGTCTGCTTGTGCCTTCTCTTTGCTCTGACTCCCTTCGTTGGCTTCCTTGTCTTTTGAGTCCTTCAGTTCCTTGAGTGCTACCAACACAACCCACTCTTTCTTTGTCTAGTACACAGGCTGAGTATAGAGGTGCTACAATGGCAGCATGTGAGGCATCATGGCTAGAGATGCTACTTGCAGATTTAGGTGTGGAAGTGCAAAAGCCTATCACTATCTATTGTGGTAATCTTAGTAGTATACAGTTAGTAGGGAACCCTTTTTTTCATGCTAGAACAAAGAATATTGAGGTACATTATCACTTCATCAGAGAAAAAATATTAGCACGTGATATTGATCTTGTTTATGTGGGAACAAATGAGCAAGTTGTTGATATTTTCACTAAAGCACTTGGAGCAAAGAAGCTGAAGAAGTTTCGGAAGATGCTTGGATTAGAGGACATGATGTTGAGCTTGAGGGGGAGTGTTGAGATATCAAGCTCAACATGTGATGATCTAGGGTGACACGTATCAATTTTTCGTTTCTCTCACATGTATAGTAGTCACACCGGTATATGTCAGGGATACTTCATTGAGCTTTATTAGATTTATCTACCAAGAGTGATGGCACATTTGTTCCTTGCGAGCTCACTCATTTCTGGACATTAGGTTCTTCCTTATGTACCGGTCTTTATATATTGCACTTGTTGTATTCTTGTTTTAGGTCATTCTTGTACATTCCTTTTTATGTAATAGAAGAAGGAGAAGCGGATCATTCTTCCTTGCCTCAATCTGTGTGTGTGCTTCTCCTTAAGAGTGAGACTGTGTGTGTGAGCTCTCTTCCTTATCTCCTTCCTCATGACATATATGAGTAACTAATTAAATATTTAAGGATGCATAAAGCGCATGCGTAAGTAAAATTAATGTATGAGCATAATGCATGTGTGTATGAGAATGAGAATACATAAAAGTTGAATGCATATATATGAATGTATATAAGTATAAATGTATGCATATAAATGCATCTAAATGAATAATGCATGTGCATGAGTGCATGCATATGAGATAGGCACATATGAACAAGAATTGCATATGAAAGTGAGTATAACTTTAGTACATAAATGTATGGAAATCATGAATGAAGTGTGTAAGCATAATGAATGTATGAAAATGAATGAGTGTTTTATGTTTTATAAAGACATACTTATGTCTTGATCCTAATGTCTCTCCCTGTAGACCAATTGAAGAAGGAATTGACAAGCAGTGATGACTTGATGAAATTTATGAGCTTGCAGCTGCATTTTTGCCATTTATTTTAGTTTCATTTTATCAAATTTGAAACATAAATTCTTGTATTAGGCTTTTCATATAAAGATTTGTATAGAAGTATCTTCAAAGTATCTATATTAGGACTTTTCTCAAGCACTTGTATAGGAATATTTTGGTTCTAAAATCTTAGTTTTATCACTAAAAAATTCAAATATTAATCAAAACGTTTCATTGCACTTTATTTCTTATGTCTACTGATAACGCTTCTTCAAGTAAATCTTCTAGTGAACATAATGTACATTCCTCTTTTATTTTAGAGACTCTTTTACTTGCTCCGATTGAGAATACGATTACTCAATTCAAAGAGAACGAGACTAGTGAAGAGTTAATAGTAGAAGAATTAGTTAACGATCGTATTGTTGATGAAACTTAACACTCTCTAGAATATGATCATTGCTTATCTAGACTTTTACCTTGGATTTCAATCGTATTACCTGAACCTAAAAACAGTGAGGGTTTGTTTCCTCCAACCTTAAATAGAAAAAATCAATCTATTCAAATTGAAAATGAAGTGGTTGAACTCATTAAAGATCGTATCACTAACAAAGAATTATTCTTGCAAGCGTGTCCAGACGCTGATTCTAGGTATAAATCTGCACTTCCTTATGGACCTTAGATTTAGAGGCTAAACTTAAATAGAGTATTAAACTATAGATAATAACTCCCCACACACTGAAAATACATCCTAGTTCCTAAAGTACACAACCAAACACGGAACTTGTAGTCACTTAGAGAGGCTAACGCGAGTCAGTTCTAATAAGTGGCTGCCTCCTTTCACACCCCTCAATACCAGGTGCTCGGATCTCTTGTATCATCTCAAGTCCAGTTTTCCATACCTATCGGTCCTAGGTTGTGGGGCCTATTGTATCAGTTACGTACTATTGTATCATTTTTCCCTACGTGGGTGCTCTTGTAATTAGAAGTGTATTTTTTAAATCTTGTCTAAGTGTAGTCAAAGAGCACAATCTAGTGCTCCCATGACATTTTGGCAAGACTAGCTTCTATCCAAGATCAGGCATCATGGAGAATGCTTATGAACAGATTGTAACATCACTTCAGAATCTCCAACAACAAGTCGAAGACCTAACTCATCGACAAACACAAGTTGAGCTGGGACATCTAGTGCATGTAGGTGCACTCCTCCAAGAATTACAAGAACGAATCAGGAGTCTTCAGACAAATCAAGGGTGTATGCAAGTAAATCAATAACCTAGTACATCCTTCATGAGGGAACACAAGATCTGCATGCCACAAAAGTTCGATGGTGATTGCATGAAGTTTCGCAGATTTTTCCAGCAAGATAAATTGTATATCCATATACAACTAGATAGATACCCTGACGAGGCATCCAAGGTCGGTTTTATTGGAACCTTGCTTTGTGGACAAGCATTATCCTGGTTTGCCCCAATCTTGGAGAAGAACATGGCAGTACTTCAGGACTATGAGGGGTTTCTTTGAGAACCCACCGCCACATTTGGAGATGAAGACACAAGTCGAGTGACAGAAACAAAACATTGGAAGCTACGTCAAGGGAACCGCCCTACCTCTATCTATGCATCAGAATTTAGGAAGTTGACATGTGATCTCACATGACATGAAGATTATTTCATAAGCCAATTTAGATGGGGTTTAAGAGATGATGTGAAGGACCTTTTGTTCATGATGCCATAGGTTAAGACATTGAATGAATACTTCATGCAAGCTATTCAATGTGATAACTGACGTTTTGAAAGGAAACAAGAAAAACAAGTAGAAGGAAGACCTCTCCAATAGAAACCTTTCCAGCCCACTCCTAAAGATGAGTTTATGCCTTAACCTATGCAAATAGATGTAACTAAGTTCAAACCCCTAACACCAAAAGAGAAACAGAGAAGGAGAGATAACAAGTTAGGCCTATATTGTGGAAACCCTGGGCGTATTGTAGTTAATTGTCCCAACAAGAGAACAAACTCCAGAGTCGTAGCCACCCTTGTAGAGCACGGAAACGAGGAGGTCCAATTGTAAAACAGACTATTCATGCGGACCATGATATAAGAAAGGGTCTCATAGTTCCACGTACACCCATAGAATCATGTCTTGCACCTATCAAGTTGATCATGTCCAAGAAGACCCTTCCCCTTACAGCCCTAGAAGATTCAAGAGCCTCCTCATGTTTCATTGATGAGGGATTGTTTAAGAGATATGGAACTCCTATACCTTGAAAGAACAAACTAGTAGTAGCTGAAGTAGTAGATGGATGACCTCTAGCATCTGGGAATATAACCATGAAAACCACACCATTAAGAGTACACATTGGTGCTTGTACACCATGTACCTTTGTTATCATGCAACTTGGTGTTAGTTGGTCAACTTGATGACCTTGGTTACGAGGTTGTTTTCTATGCTCATTCATTTTACATATCAAAGGAAATATGTTGATTGCAAAGGGAAGAAAAAGGTAGATCAATTTATCCTTTAGTTGTATCATAGAAAGAACACTTGTTAGTTGTTACTTAAGAGCTTATGGGTTGTATTTTGCATGGATGTTTGGGCCACATATCTCATAGTGGAATGGAAAATCTTTCTCATTCTACTACTTACCTATGTTATCTTTCTCTAATTTTTCATTTTGTGAGCATTGTCAATATGGAAAGCAAACTAGGAATGTACATAAGATGCACATTGACTCTTATATTCAGCATTTACTTATTGTTCATACAGATGTGTGTGCTCCTATTCCTACAAGGTCATTAGCTAGTTCTCTTTTTCTTTATCACTTTCATAGATGATGCTACTAGAAAAGTCTAGGTATATCCTATCAAATTAAAAGATGAGGTATTCTCTACTTTTAGAAAATAGTTTTCTTCAGTGGAGACTAAAAAAGGAACTAAGCTCAAGGCCTTACGTTCACCTAATTGAGGTGAGTATACCTTAGATGAATTCAGCCTTTTCTATTAGTCTAGAGGAATTCTTTGAGAGTTTACAACTCTTTATATCATAATAAAAAATGATGTAGCTAAAGGGGTGAATAGAACTATTTAAAATAGAGTATTTTGTATGTTGCTCATGCAAAGCTTGCACAAGGCTTTTGCACAAAGAAACAACATTGATTATAGTTCACGTGTTTGACCTTTCACCTACTAGTGCTAAAGATCTACAAATTGCACAAGAGTTATGGATAGGAAAGCCACCATACGATGATCATCTTTGAGTTTTTGTGTGTGAAGTGTAGATTTGTATACCCAAGAATCTCAGAGAAAAGCTAGATCATAAGTGAGAGAAATGCATTTTTCTTGGATATGATTGAGAAGGCCAATTTGGATATCGCTTATGCAATCCTGAAACATGTTCACTGATCAAAAGTAGTGATATCACTTTCAATGAGTCTAAGATGAATAAACAACCCACTTAGGAGGTTGAAGTGACAAGAGTGGTATTTGAGGATACTCATCCTCAAATTAGCATGCATAGTAATGTTGCACATAGGAATGTTCAATCATATTTCTCTGATAATGTTCTTGTTCAGCTACCTTGGGGACATTTTGTAGATGTCTTACATCCACCTGATATATCTATTCTAGGTAGATTTTGTTATGCTAATAGATGTTGATGAGCCTTCTTGCTACAAAGAGGCTATGCAAAAAAAGGATAATGTTAAGTGGGAGTGTGCCATGAAGAGTGAGCTGGATTCTATTCACAAGAATGGTACTTTGGACTTAGTACCTTTGCCAAAGGGCAGGAAAGCTTTACCATGTAAATGGCTACATAAGATGAAATTCACATTAGATAGTGGTTCTAGAAGGTATAATGGATGACTTGTTGGAAAGTATCTTACGTACCAACATGGCATATCTCAAGAAGATCTTGTCTCTACTAGTCAAGATGACTACACTGCATGTTGTTTGGATCCATTGCAATGGAGGACTTAGAGATAGTCCAAATGGATGTGAAAATTGCTTTCTTTCATGGAGATCTTAGAGGTGAGGATCACGGTTATTCTAGAAGCAATGAGGATCATTAGATAGATCTACACAAAGAGATACTCAAATGACAACTGGATATGCTTGATACTTTATGTCAATGATATTCTAATTTCTAGGAAGTCCTCTTATGACTTTTCATTCTCAAAAAAAAGTTTAGTGAGACATGCTATATGAAGGATTAGAGGGATGCTAAACATATTTTTGACATGCACATCAGTTATGATAGGAGTGAAAGATGCATATACTTGTCTCAAAGTGAGTACATATCCAAAGTACTTCACAGGTTCAATGTGCAAGGTGGAAAGGTGTTGAGTACACCATTACCCACATATGTGAAATTGTTCAAGGTTGATTTCTCCGAATACATTGAAGAAAATGATATGGTAGCTAAAAGAATAGACATTGCATTTGAAGTGGGAGTTGTGAGCACACATATGTCTAATCCTGGAAATAAGCATTGGGGAGTGTTCAAGTGGTTTATGAGATATCTAAGTGGCACTAAGGATAGGTGTCTATCCTTAGGTAGGCGAAAGGTCTCCATTATTGCTTACTCAAATTTTGATTATGCTAGTTCTTGAGATAATGAGACATCTACATCAGGGTACATTGTTCATTTTGTTGGAGTTCTTATCTCTTGTAGATGTCATCCTCAAGAATGTACATATATCTCCACCACAAAAGAAGAGTATGTTGCAGCAAGTGAGGCATGTAAGGAAGCATTGTGCCTAACTTGTCTTGCTTGTGATATGGGTCTACCTCAACATGTACCTTGATTGCTTAGTGATAGTCAGAATGACATTGCTTTTGCTAAGAATCTGGTCTATCATGCAAAGACCAAGCACATTGGGGTGATGTATCACTTCATTAGAGACCACTTACCCACTGAGCTCATTATTCTTTTGAGGGTTCATATTTGAGATAATGTTGTAGATGCTTTGAATAAAGCTCTACTATAGGATATCTTTCGGCACTATTGTCAGTTGACTGGGTTACTTGATTTATGATTTTACACTATTAGTTGTATATTGCGCAACATTCCCATCAGGTGGAAGGTATATTTTCTATACTTACACTAGGTATTCTTTATCATTCTTTATTTTTCCCATAGCCACAATGTGCATGTGAGAGATTTTTAACTTTAGTGTCCATGTGAAATGCCAAATGGTTGTTGAACACTTTTATAGATGCTCTTTAAAAAAATATATAGTGGCTTGGTCAGCCATAGGTTGTAAATTTGATTGCATTAGTAACAGCTAAGAAATTTTTGTTTGTGCTCCCATGTATTGTGTCTTTTCTGCATATTCTACATGCCCTATGTGGAGTACTATGTGCGGCATGTACAACTCAATCTTGTATAGCCATCACAACATTTCATAAGAAAAATCTATAAAATGCAGAAGGTCAAAACACTGCACATCACAGAAGTCTAGTGCTAAAAGGGGCTACCATTAGTTTGTTTAATATGCAACCCAAAGACTGATTTGATACTCTTATCGAGGTTGAGAGTGATTTTTTAGAGATGTAGATCTCTATAGACATCCAAATCTAGGATCTACACTAGAAAAAAAATGGTGTTGTGTAAAATAGAGTTTTATTATGCCATCCCTTTGATTTTTGAAAAGATCAAATAGACATGGAGTTCAAGTTCACAAAGAGAAATGGGGTTACACGAATTTGAAAGTAAGAAACAATGTCAAACGGATAATGGTACATAACCTACACATGAAATCGAAGGGGGATGCTTATATGGATAGAAGAGGATCAATATACTTCTCTAGTGAGAGTTTAGATAAACTAAATAAATAAAGCATTGAAGTGTTATACACCCAACCTCAAGATTTAGGAGATGGAACACTTAAATTTAAAGGAAGACACCTTGTGTCTTTGGGTGAAGATAGACGATCTACATGTTACAGGATTTGTTTTGATTTGATCATTTATGATAGGAAGGCAATTAAGGCCTTCAATTCAATACCTTCCTTCTAGATGTTTCCACTTTGGAGAGGATTATGTTCACCATTTGTTAAAGTTCAAGAATTATGATATTCAAAATTACATGATGTCTCGATCTTTGAAGACTCAATCTAAAGATAGATGAGGTAAAATTTCTACTACCCAAGGAGTAGCTTGGTTCGAGCCTCTTACATATGCTCCACTTCGGACCTAAGAAGTTATCATAAGACTTGATTTATGTAAGAGGCTTGAGCCACAATTGGTTGCAAAATCTTTGATGGATTCCTATGAGATTCATTGAGATCCCAATGATCACGTCACCAAAGTCAAATAGATTCTTCAAACAGAGCATGTACCCAATTTCTTTACACAATATGGGAAATTTTGCCTTACAGAAAGAATCTTCACTAGCTTGGCTCCAATCACTCTACGTAGAAGATTTGATAAACTAGCTTGATTACTCAAAGGATTCATTGGAGGATTCTTTAGCAAGGGAGTCCAAGGTTGAAAATTTATGTGCATGCTCATTGTCACATAAGCTATCTTTGAATAAATGTAACCAAAGGCAAAGGTATATATAAGTTTAACGATGAAGAAATATTTTCATAATTCATGACTAATAAAAGATATAACAACTCTCTTGTAGTGAGTGGCATGTCGTGGGCAATAAACAGAAGGTTGTGAGTTAAGAAGAAGGCACAAACGTCTTCACATGGTCATTAAATATAAAAATGGAGTGAGAGCTTGATTTCAACTTGGAAAAAGAGAGGAGAAAGAAAAACATCCCCAATAGGTCGGATTTGTGTTTAGGATCCATATTGTCATTTTTTTCTTCTCATCGATTGTTTCTAGCCACATGTCACTTTGTACACAATATCTCTGTCAATGGTTGAATATTAGAGTGAATCCCACCTTTCCAACATACATGTATGAATAGATATTCAATCTTTGCTACTATAAAAGTATGGTATGTTTGATTGTAAGCCGATTTCTATGCCACTAATGAAAATTTGAAGTAGGATACTATTGGATGTGAATCGTTGGAAAATGATGCTATGAATAGAAAAATTGTGGGAAGTTTGATACATCTCACAATCACAAGGCTTCATCTAACAATCCCAAGGCTTCATCTAAGATACATTGTGGAACTTGAGAACCAATTTATATAGGCTCCCAAGATACCACATTTAGATGCTTTGAGACACATCTACGCTATCTAAGTAATACTTGGATTATGAAGTGTTTTATGAAGCTATTGTAGAATAAGAGGTTCATGGATACATCGATGCTGATTGGGGTGGTAGTGTTCCACATAGAAGATCTAATAGTGATTTTCTATTCTCACTTGGGAGTTCTAATGTTCCATGGATAATTAAGAAGAAACCCATTCTTACGTTATTAAGTAAAAAGACTACCAATTATTTCCATAATCATAGCACTATATAGTTAACAACAAATTTTTCTTTCATGCTAGAACAAAGCATATCAAGGCACAATATCACTTCATTAGGGAAAGGGTATTAGCAGGTGATATTGATCATGTTTATGTGAGGCTAGATGAGCATCTTGTGGACATTTTTACTAAAGTACTTGGCATAGAGAAGAAGATGTTCCTGAAGATGCTTGGACTATGGAACATGATTTTGAGTTGGAGGGGGGCTGTTCAAATATCAAGCTCAAAATGTGATGATCGAGGATGACATGTACCACATTTCGTTTCTCTAACATGTATAGTGGTTACACAGATATATGACATGGATAGTTTTAGTGAGCTTTACCAGATTTATCTACGAAGAGTGATGGCACATTTTTTCTTACCAACGCACTCATTTTCCAACATTAAGGTTTTATGTATATACTATTCTTTATATATTGTACTATTTGTGATGGTGTATTATTTCATTCTTCTATATTCTATTTAGTAATATAAGAAGTTGAAGATGATCCTTCTTCCTTGCCTCAATTTTTGCATGATCCTCTCTTTGTGTGTGAGAGTGTGTGAGAGCTTTGTTCCTTATCTCCTTTCTCTTGACAACAAAAACAAGTACAATCAAAATAGTTTAGAAGAAAAAAAGGTTGGATCAAATGACAACAAACAAGGAGGAGGTTGAGGTGAAAGTGGAGAAAGAGGTGCACGCTCATGCAATTCTCCTAAAGTTTTAACATGCTATCATGTGGTAAAGTAGGACACTATGTTATTGATTGTTGTCTAAAAAAAGGAAGCCCTAATGGAGGGAATCAAAGGATTCAAAGCAACTAGGTGAGCACCTCAAGTGAAAAATGACATGACAAATTATTTGCAATAAGACATGATTATATAATCTCTTATGAAGATGACCTAAAATGCTACACTTATTTAGGTTGCAGTAATCATATATCATGGTAAGGAAGTTAGCTCATTAATATAGAGGAACCAAGTAGAAAAGTATGTGTTTGAAATAGGTGATGATAACCAACACTTGATTGAAGATATCAGAGATATAAGCTTAGATATTCAAGTGGGGAAAATGTACTACCTAATGTTCTTCATGTTCCTACAATTTTAAGGAACTTCATTTTGTGTAGAATGTGGTGGAGAAGGGTTATCATTTCATATGCAATGAGAAATGGAGATTCACAAAGAATTCAAAGTAAGCTTTCAAGGTTTCTCAAGGTTGAAGAGAAGAAAAGATGTTCACTTTGGAAGTCCAATAACCACATGGAAAGGTCATGCACATTCAATTTGAGAGCAAGAAGATTCCGGAGATAGACTTATGGCATAGAATGACAAGACACATCAAGCTTCTAAAGAAAAAGTACATGAGAAACCATGAAGTGGTAAGTGGTCTTCTAGAGTTCAATAGTCCTAGAGTACATGAGTTATGTTAACTTTGTCAACTAGGAAATCAAAGGAGGCCATTGTTCAAGAGGAGCAACTATGTAGCCCAAAATTTCTTAGGCTCCATACATAAGAATGTATGGGGAGTAACCAAGGGACATCAGTGGTTAGCAATCGATTTTTTGTGACTTTCAGTCAAGAAAGGTATGGTTTTTTTGTATGAAACAAAAATTAGATGTTGTTTATGTTGGGAAAGATGGATGGATGCTCCAAGAGACTGAGTAGGTACTACTACACCTGCTTTGTACCAGCCCTCTTTTGCTTCAGACTTGATAAGTAGACCTTCTTAGCTTTCCAATAACACCAAAAAATGGCCTATGTACTTTGGAAGTGATGTGTGTAATGATTGAACCAAAACAGATAACTTTGAAGTAAGTACTCACCTCCTCCATCTGACCTTAGCCTCTTCAAATTCCTTCCTGTCTGATTTTCAACTAATGCAAGATATTTCTTAAAGCAATTAAATACCTCATCCTTGTGCTTCATGAAGTACAATACAGTCCATCTGCTATAATTATCAACGAAAGACACATAGTACCTTGATCCTGAGACTGAGGGGTCTTTGCTAGGTCCCCAAATATCTGTGTGTACAAGCTCTAGGTAGTCTTCATGCATATATCCTTTCTTGGAGAAGGGTAACCTCTGAGACTTACCAAATTGACAAGCACCACACTTGTAAATCATATGTTGCTTGGATACATTAGGTATCCCAAGCACACATTGGTCCCTGCACATTTGTTTCAAGGTTCTTTCTCCTATGTGCCCTAACCTTTTGTGCCAAATCTCAAGCTCTGAAAGTGTTTGATCTTTATAACTGTATAGTGCAATATTCTTTGTATCTTCCAACTCAAAAGTGAAAAGTCTACCTGATTTTTCTCCTTTAGCAATCCTCTTGAACCCATGTCTTGGGTCTTCCACAAATGCTCCATATTGATTGAATCTGACCTGCAAACCTTTCTCCACAATCTGATCAACACTCATCAAATTTTTGGTAATGGTTGGTACATAGAGTACCCTGCTCAACAAATTTTGATTACCATCACAAGTCTTAACATTTCCAACTTAACTACTGAATGCTTTGTATCATCACCTGTTTGGACTTGATGTTTACCTTTTGGTTTGTCAAGATCAGAGAGTAGTGCCACATTGCCAGCCACATGATTTGAGCACCCTGAGTCAATGTAGAATAGGTGGTCATCATTTGTACCTGACTTTGAAGTCATGTTCATGATCAGAAGAGAGTCATCCTGCTCCTCTGTGTAGTTGTTGTAGTCCTTTCTGGTTTTGAATCCTCCTTGGTAGTTGCCATTATAATTGTTGTTGTAATCGTTGTTGTGGCCTTGGTGATGGTTGAACCTTCCTCTTGACTGTGAGTATCCACCTCTTTGGTAGCCTCTTCCTCTCTGATTTTTGTATTTCCTGAAACACTCATCTGTAGTATGATTTGATAAACCACAAATGTTGCATGGTGATCAGTTATAGGGTCTCCCCCTACCTTGCTTACCTCCTCTGCCCCTTCCTCTTGAAGATCTACCTCTCCCTGCATAGTTGGCTTGGGAGGTAGAGCCTTCATCTTCCATTTTTTTGCCCTTGCCTTTATCCTTAGACTTCTTATCAGTGTATAGGGCAGAGGAGTTATTACCTTTGGATGTATCTCCATTTTTTGTGAGCTTTGCTTCATGTGTAAATAGTTGTCCCATGAGAGTTGTAAGATCTGGAGTGTGCATGTCCATGTAGAGATCCATTGCAGTGGTGAAGCTTTCCCATTTGTCATCAGGCTTGATTCCATTGATCACTTGCCTTACAATTTGTTCTTCTTCAATCTCTTCTCCTATGCTTGCTAACTGATCTGCAACATCTTTGAACTTGGTCACAAATTTTGAAATAGCTTGCTTAGGTTGCTTCCTTAGTGTTGTGTATTCAATCCACAACTGATTTTTCCTAGCCCTTGTATTGGAGGAAAAGTATGATGACAAGGTTTCCCAAGTTTCTTGGGATGTCTTACAATTTCTGATATGTGGCAAAAGAAAGTCAGAGATAGAGTTGAGTAAATAAGACCTTTCCAATGCATCCTTAGCACACCATGTGTTGAGTTTTTCTTGTTCTTCCTTGGTTGGCAATCCTCTTGCTTTGAATGAGGGCAATTCCTCATCTCCTGAGATGTATCCATAGAGACTCCTTCCTTGTAAGTAGGTCTTCATCCTTAGAGACCATGCTTGATAGTTTTTCCTGTCCAATTTGTCAATAAATGAAGGAAAACCATCTCCCATTTTACCTTAATTTGCTCTCATACCACTATTGGGAAAGATGGATGGATGCTCCAAGAGACTCAGTAGGTACTGCTACACCTGCTTTGTACCAGCCCTCTTTTGCTTCAGACTTGATAAGTAGACCTTCTTAGCTTTCCAATAACACCAAAAAATATCCTATGTACTTTGGAAGTGATGTGTGTAATGATTTAACCAAAACAGATAACTTTGAAGTTCACAAACTCAAGAAAACCTTCTATTTATGTCTTGACACCTACTCAATGTTTTGCTCAGTGTGACCAGCACAGTAGAAATTGATAAAATTCCTTCTAGGGGTATTTAATTAGCTAAGCAAGCTACCATTTGCAAGTGGAATGATGTAAAAAGATGAGCTATGCTAAGAGAAATCAATTTAGCAAGTTTAGCTATACCCCCGACTTTTTAGGACTCTAGCAGAAAATGACCAGAGTTCACCTCGACGCAGATGTCTCTACAATGGCTGAATAGAATCACTTAAAAATTTGACAGGGTGTAGATGACTTTGAGCTGAATCCAACAAGCTTTGAATCACGGAATTTGGTGAAGAATTGACTGAGATATGCCCTTGACAAGTTGATAGACTTTTGAGTAGACTAACAGAGAACTCAGAGATGAATGATGTAAATGTATCTATTAATGAACACTTGTATACAATCCCATTGGCATGAACAACATTGCCTAATTGTGTAGAGAGGTGTAGGCTATAGTATAGTCCTCACACACAGTCAAAATCAGAAATATGAAGCTCGGAAGTGATCTGTCTCTCCTGCGACTTTTCATGTTCACGTTTATATGTAATGAGTGAAGATTTGAATTCAAATTCAAAATTTGGCTCCCTATGATCAAGCTCCTACATATTAGGATATATTCCTTCAATCAAATGAGCTACTTTTCCGCGAGTCATTTTGGTAGGTGATTACAAAAGATTCCAAGTCAATTAGACTTTTACAATGAGATAAAGTGGTAATTAACCACTAGCATGTGTTCCTATGCTTCTTCATGTATGTGTAGACTTCAATGCATCCTTTGAGCCAAATGTGTAGGCTTGCAATTTACACCAACAGTTTATGTTCAAGAGATTCATAGGTCAATGTGAAAAAGGAAATAGAATGTTCTATCAAGACATTAAGGTCCGATGGTGAAGGAGAAGACTTTCTCCAAATAATATTCAGATTTTATAAAAGATGATTGGTTCAAAAGGTAGTCTTCTTCTAGGTATACACCCCAACAAAATGTAGGTGATAGAAAAAAATAAACAAATTCTTAAAGTTGCAAGATGTTTGTTGAATGAGATGAAGGTGAAACTATTCTATTGAGATGAAGCTCCCACAACCACAATTTACTTGATGAATAGGTGCACAACATCAAGAGCACATAACTTTTCACTAGAGGAGGTATACTCTACAAAGAAAGCTGATCTTACACATCTCAAAATTTTTGGATCTGTTTTTTGTGTTCACATTTCATAAGAGGCTAGAAAAAAGATGGAAGTGAGTAGTTGATGAATCTGTTGGATTGAAATTTCCATGCAATCTTCTACTCCATGGATTTGAGTTGGAACTATTGGTTGGTGATGCATCCAGTCCACTCAAAACTTGAGATTCTGCACTTGAGTCTTCAGCATTCTTTTTGTCATTTGATTCAAGATTAAGTCCATCTTTGGCATCTGCATAGAAGCTAGACATTTCATCAAACACAACATCTCCGCTCACCTTCACCTCTCGTGTGAGTGGGTTATAACATTTATATTCCTTTTGCTCAAGAGAGTATCCAATGAAGACACATTTTCTACTTTTGGATCAAGATTTTTCCTCAACTCATCTGGAACATGTACATATGCAATACAGCCAAAAACTTTCATATGTGAAGAGTTTGAGTTTTTACCTGTGAACTTCTCTTTAGGTGTAACTTGATATACAACAACAATTGGAGTTCTATTCATGATGTATATAGTCGTATTCACAACTTTTTCCCAATAACAATCAGGCATATTCTTCTTAGCCATCAAGGCTCTTACTATTTCTACAATATGTCTATTTTTGCATTCAACAATGCCATTTTGCTGTGGTATGTACCTGCATGAAAATTGACACTTCGATGACTTCGTAGAAAGTTGCTGAACTCATTTCACATGTATTCACCTCCTCCATCATATGTTAATGTTTGAATACACTTCCTTGTCTATTTTTCCGCCATAACTTTAAAATTCTAGAAGTGAGTGAACACCTTGTTGGTGTAAATTACAAACCTACACATTTGGCTTAAAGGATGCATTGAAGTCTATACATACATGAAGAAGCATAGGAACATATGCTAGTGGTTAATTACCACTTTACCTCATTGTAAAATTCAAATTGACTTGGAATCTCTTGTAATCACCTACCAAAAGGATTCGTGGAAAAATTAGTTGATTGATTGAAATAAAAATCTCCAAGCATTTAGGAGCTTGATCATAGGGAGCCAAAAGTTTGAATTTGAATTCAAATTTTTTACTCATTCCTATCAAAATGGACATGAAAAGTCACGGGCAAGAGAGAGCACTCCCGAGCCTAGCATTACTAATTTTTGAGTGTGTGTGAGGTCCACACTCTAGCCCACACCTCTCTACACCATTTGGCAATGATATTCATGCCAATGGAGTTGTATACAAATGTTCATTAATACATACATTCACATTTTCCATCTCTGAGTTCTCTGTTAGTCTACTCAAAAGTCTGTCAACTTGTCAAGGGTATATCTCCGTCAATTCTCCACCAAATTCAGTGATTAAAAGCTTGCTAGATTCCGCTACAAGTAATCTACATGCTATCAAAGTTTCAAGACATTCTATGTAGCCAGTTCGAGGTGATCTCTAGTCATTTTCTGCTACAATCCTAAAAAGTCCGGGGGTATAGCTTAACTTGCTAAATTGATTTCTCTTAGTATAGTTTATCATTTTACATCATTCCACTTTGAATAGGTAGCTTACTAAGCTAATTAGATACTCCTAAAAGGAATTTTTCCAATCCCTACTGTGCTGGTCATACTAAGCAATATACCCAGCAGGTGGCAAGACATAAATAGAAGGTTTTCTTGAGTTTGTGACTTCTAAAGTTATTTGTTTTGATTCAATCATTACACACATCATTTCCAAAGTACATAGGATATTTTATGGTGTCATTGGAAAGCTAAGGAGGTCTAGTTATCAACTCTGAAGCAAAAGAGGGCTGGTGCAAAGCAGGTTTAGCAGTACCTACTCAGTCTCTTTGAGCATCCATCCATCTTTCCCAACAGTGCTATTAGAGCAAACTAAGGTAAAATGGGAGATGGTTTTCCTTGATTCATTGATAAATTGGGCAGGAACAACTATCAAGCATGGTCTCTAAGGATGAAGACCTACCTACAAGGAAGAAGTCTCTATGGATACATCTCAGGAGATGAGGAATTGCCCTCATTCAAAACAAGAGGATTACCAACCAAGGAAGAACATGAAAGGCTCAATACATGGTGTGCTAATGATGCATTGGAACGGTCTTATTTACAACTCTATATCTGATTTTCTTTTGCCACATATTAGAAATTGGAAGACATCCCAAGAGACTTGGGAAACCTTGTCACCATTTTTTTCCTCCAACACAAGGGCTAGGAAAAATCAGTTGTGGATTGAATTCACAACATTAAGGAAGCAACCTAAGCAAGCTGTTTCAGAATTTGTGATCAAGATTAAAGATGTAGTAGATCAGTTAGCAAGCATAGGAGAAGAGATTGAAGAAGAACAGATTGTAAGGCAAGTCATCAATGGGATCAAGGCTGATGACAAATGGGAAAGCTTCACCATAGCTATGGATCTTTACATGGACATGCACACTCCGGATCTTACAACTCTCATGGGACAATTATTTACTCATGAATCAAAGCTCAACAAAAATGGAGACACATCCAAAGGTAATAACTCTTCTGCCCTGTACACTGATAAGAAGTCTAAAGATAAAGGCAAAAGCAAGAAGGTGGAAGATGAAGGCTCTACTTCTCAAGCCAACTATGCAGGGAGAGGTAGATCTTCAAGAGGAAGGGGCAGAGGAGGTAAGCAAGGTAGGGAGAGATCTTATAACTCCTCACCATGCAACATTTGTGGTCTATCAAATCATACTACAGATGAGTGTTTCACGAATTACAAGAATCAGAGAGGAAGAGGATATCAAAGAGGTGGCTACTCACAGTCAAGAGGTAGATTCAACCATCACCAAGGCTATAACAATAACTACAACAACAACTACAACAATAATTACAATGGCAACTACCAAGGAGGATTCAAATCCAGGAAGGATTACAACAACTACACAGAGGAGCAGGATGACTCTCTTCTAATCATGAACATGACTTCAAAATCAGGTACAAATGATGACCACATATTCTACGTTGACTCAAGATGTTCAAATCATGTGGCTCGCAATGTAGCATTACTTTATGATCTTGAGGAACCAAAAGGTAAGCATCAAGTCCAAATAGGTGATGACACAAAGCATTCTGTAGTTCAAGTTGGAAATGTTAAGACTTGTGATGGAAATCAGAATTTGTTGACCAAGGTACTCTATGTACCAACCATTACCAAAAACTTGATGAGTGTTGGTCAGATTGTGGAGAAAGGTTTGCAGGTCAGATTCAACCAATATGGAGCATATGTGGAGGATCCAAGACATGGGTTCAAGAGGATTGCTAAAGGAGAAAGATCAGGTAGACTTTTCACTTTTGAGTTAGAAGATACAAAGAACATTGCACTATACAGTTATAAAGATCAGACACTTTCAGAGCTTGAGATTTGGCACAAAAGGTTAGGGCACATAGGAGAAAGAACCTTGAAACAAATGTGCAGGGACCAATGTGTGCTTGGGATACCTTATGTATCCAAGCAACATATGATTTATAAGTGTAGTGCTTGTCAATTTGGGAAGTCTCACAGGTTACCGTTCTCAGGGAAAGGATACATGCATGAAGACTACCTAGAGCTTGTTCACACAGATGTATGGGGACCAAGCAAAGACCCTTTAGTCTCAGGTTCAAGGTACTATGTATCTTTCATTGATGATTATAGCAGATGGACTGTATTATACTTTATGAAGCACAAGGATGAGGTATTTAAATGCTTTAAAAAATATCTTGCATTAGTTGAAAACCAGACAGGAAGGAATTTGAAGAGGCTAAGGTCAGATGGAGGAGGTGAGTACTTCTGCAATGAATTTGAAGACTTCTTCAAGGACAGAGGCATCAAAAGAGAGATAACCATAAGGTATTCTCCTGAACAGAATGGGGTAGCTGAGAGAAGAAATAGATTAATTGTTGAGACAGCTAGATCTATGCTTAATGAGAAAAAGTTACCTAACTATCTATGGGCAGAGAGTGTTTCCACTGCCACTTACCTCATAAACAGCTTACCATCTAAGTCTCTTGATGGTATGACACCCTATGAAGCATGGCATGGTAAGAGACCCTCACTTGACAATTGCAAAATATTTGGATGTGTAGCATATGTACACATTCCTTCTAAGATAAGAGGTAAGCTAGACCCAAAGGCTCAAAAATGCATCTTTATTGGGTATGATTTAAATCAAAAAGGTTACAGGTTTTATAATCCCATCAATAAGGGATTCATGGTAAGCAGAGATGTTGTCTTTGATGGTATGAGAATGAATGGAGGAAGGTCAAATTACCCTATGATTTGGAAGAGGAATTTCCAAGTCTTACAAAGGAGGAACCTACTCAGAACGAAGCCTCAAGTTCAGATGATGAAGACACTATCAACCTTGAAGAATTCAAAGCATGGAAGTCCAAAGGCAAAATGAAGATGAAGAAGCTTGAAGACATACCTGAATCTTCAACTCAACCATTTAGAAGATCACAAAGAGAAAGCAAGAAACCTATGAGATATGGGTATGATACATCTCTTGTTACTAAACATTATGTTTATCTTGCCAAAGATTTTTCAAATGAAGAACCAGGATCATATGAAGAAGCAATTACCAAATCAGAATGGAAAGAAGTTATGGATGAGGAGATTGAAGCAAGCAAAGAAAGTGACACATGGGAGTTAGTACCTAAGAAGGACTCAATGAAGGTAATAGGATCCAAATGGATCTATAAGCTTAAAAGAAATTCTGATGGCACAATCAATAGGTACAAAGCCAGATTGGTAGCCAAGGGTTTTGCACAAACCCAAGGCATTGACTATGAGGAGACATTCTCACCTGTGGCCAAGATCCCAACAATCAGAGTGTTGGTAAGTGTGGCTGCATCAAAAAATTGGAATATGTACCAATTGGATGTCAAGAATGCTTTCTTGAATGGATGGATTTCAGAGGAGGTATATATGTCACAACCCCTGGCTATGAGGATCCTAAGAAGGTAACATATGTTTGCAAATTGAAAAAGGCTTTATATGGATTGAAGCAGGCACCTAGGGCATGGAATTACAGGTTAACTACATATCTCCAAGACCAAGGATTTATCATGAGCAAGGCAGATTCTTCTTTGTTCATCAAGAGAAGTAATTCAGAGGTAATATACCTTTGTGTTTATGTTGATGACATCATCATTACTAGTAATGATGTCAATGGAATCAGATATATCAAAAGTCAAATGATGAAGGAGTTCAAGACCAATGATCTTGGTCTATTGAAGTATTTTTTGGGACTTGAATTAGTCTACACTAATTCAAGGATATATATTACTCAGAAAAAGTATATACAGGACATGTTGAAGAAATTTCACTTGCAAGATGCCAAAGTAGCAAGCACTCCAATAGAGGTAAACCTAAAACTAAGTGCCCATGAAGGTGATGAAGTCAATGACATTACAGGTTATCAAAGTATGGTGGGTAGTTTGAACTATGCTACCTTAACAAGGATAGATATTGCATATGGAGTTAGTGTGCTAAGTCAATTTATGCACAAGCCAAGGATACCTCACTTAGAGGCTGCCAAGAGAATCCTCAAGTATCTCAAGGGTACACAGAACCATGGTTTATATTTCCCTTACACTTCAGATATTGATATCAAAATTTATTCAGATGCAGATTGGGCAGGATGCAAGGATGATAGGAGGAGCACTTCTGGATATATTTCTTTTGCAGGTGACAAACCAATTTCATGGTCTTCAAAGAAGCAACCTGCTTTTGCTCTGTCTTCCACAGAGGCAGAGAATAGAGGGCTGGCTAATGCCACACAAGAAGCAATATGGAT
>CM035419.1:131936125-131938625 GCA_020310875.1 Ceratopteris richardii
ACTTCTTTTGAGTGATATATATACCTGAGTTGGTGTAGACTAACTCAAGACCTAAGAAGTACTTCAATAATCCAAGATCATTGATCTTGAATTCCTTCATCATCTATCCTTTGATATGTCTAATCCCATTGACATCATTGCCTGTAATGATGATGTCATCAACATAAACACACAAGTAGATTACCTCTGTACTACTTCTCTTTATGAACAGAGAAGTATCAGCTTTGCTCATCACAAATCCTTGGTCTTGGAGGTAGGTTGTCAACCTGTAATTCCATGCTCTAGGTGCCTGCTTCAATCCATATAGAGCCTTCTTTAATTTACAAACATAATTTACCTTCTTGGGATCTTCATAGCCAGGTGGTTGTGACATGTAGACTTCTTCAGATATCCATCCATTCAGGAAAGCATTCTTGACATCTAATTGGTACATGTTCCAATTCTTGGATGCAGCTACACTCACCAATATTCTGATAGTTGGCATCTTAGCCACAGTAGAAAATGTCTCCTCATAATCAATGCCTTGGGTTTGTGCAAAACCCTTGGCAACCAATCTAGCTTTGTACCTGTTTATTGTTCCATCAGAATTCCTCTTTAGCTTGTAGATCCATCTGGATCCTATCACCTTCATATTGTCCTTCTTGGGTACCAAGTCCCAAGTATCACTCTCCTTGAGAGCTTCCATTTCTTCATCCATAGCTCCTTTCCATTCTGGTTTGGTGATTGCTTCTTCATAGGTACCTGGTTCTTGATTCAACAAATCCTTTGCAAGATATACAGAATGTTTAGTTACAAGTGATGTGTCATACACAAATCTGATAGGCTTCTTCTTTTCTCTCTGAGATCTCCTCATTGCTTGAGTTGAGGATTCTGGTATATCCTCTAGCTTCTTCATCTTCATCTTCCCTTTGGACTTCCATGCCTTGAATTCCTCAAGGTTTATTATATCATCATCATCTGAGCTTGATTCATCTTTCTGGATTGGTTCCTCCTTGGTGAGCTTTGGGAAATCTTCTTCCATATCATAGGGTAGACTAACCTTCCTGCATTCATTCTCATACCATGAGTCATTCTCATCAAAGATGACATCTCTGCTTACCTTGAAGCCTTTGTTTGTTGGGTTGTAGAATCTGTATCCCTTTTGGTTCAAATCATAGCCAATGAAGATACATTTTTCAGCTTTTGGATCTAGCTTTCCCCTTACCTGTGAGGGAATATGTACATATGCTACACAACCAAAGATTTTGCAATGATCTAGAGAAGGTCTCTTACCATGCCAAGCTTCATATGGTGTCATGCCATCAAGTGATTTGGATGGCAACCTGTTGATGAGATAGGTGGCAGTAGATACACTTTCTGCCCAAAGATAATTTGGCAATTTCTTTTCATTAAGCATAGACCTAGTTGTTTCTACTATGAGTCTATTCCTTCTTTCAGCTACTCCATTTTGTTCAGGTGAGTACCTTGTAGTTATCTCCCTCTTGATGCCTCTTTCCTGCAAGAAATCTTCAAACTCATTTGAGAAGTATTCTCCTCCACCATCTGACCTTAGCCTTTTCAAGCTTCTTCCTGTTTGGTTTTCAACAAGTGCAAGATACCTCTTGAAACAATTAAACACTTCATCTTTATGCTTCATAAAGTATAAGATAGTCCACCTGCTATAGTCATCAATGAAGGACACATAGTACCTTGAACCTGAAATGGAAGGGTCCTTGCTAGGTCCCCAAACATCTGTGTGTACCAAGTCTAGGTAGTCTTCATGCATGAAACCTTTCCTTGAATAGGGCAACCTGTGAGACTTACCAAACTGACAAGCACCACACTTGTAAATCATGTGTTGCTTGGATACATTAGGTATCCCAAGCACACATTGATCCCTGCACATTTGCTTTAGGGTTCTTTCACCTATGTGACCTAACCTCTTGTGCCATATTTCTAACTCAGAAAGTGTTTGATCCTTGTAGTTGTATAAAGCAATATTTTTTGTATCTTCTAGCTCAAAAGTAAACAATCTACCTGATTTCTCCCCCTTGGCTATCCTTCTGAATCCATGTCTTGGGTTCTCCACATATGCTCCATGTTGAGTGAATCTGACCTGCAAACCTTTCTCCACAATCTGACCAACACTCATTAGATTCTTGGTGATGGTTGGTACATAGAGTACCCTGCTCAATAGATTCTGGTTACCATCACATGTCTTTACAGTTCCAATCTTTACAACAGAATGTTTAGTGTCATCACCTGTTTGTACCTGATGTTTGCCCTTGGGTTCTTCCAAATCAGAGAGTAGTGCCACATTGCCAGCTACATAGTTAGAACATCCTGAATCAATATAAAATAAATGATCATCATTTGTACCTGCCTTGGAGGTCATATTCATGATCAATAGGGAGTCATCTTGCTCCTCTGTGTAGTTAGTGTAATCCCTTCTATTTCTGAATCCACCTTGGTAGTTACCATTGTGGTTGTAGTTGTAATTGTTGTTGTATTGATTGTTGTA
>CM035419.1:131943625-131946125 GCA_020310875.1 Ceratopteris richardii
TTAGTTTGCATACATAGTTAGGATGCTGTGCATCCTCATATCCAGGAGTTTGTGCCATATACACTTCCTTAAAAATACATCCATTCAAGAAAGCATTCTTCACATCAAGTTGATAGAGATTCCAATTTCTAGATGTAGCAAGACTTATGAGAACCCTAATTGTAGGCATTTTTGCAACAGGAGAGAAAGTCTCCTCATAATCAATACCATGGGTTTGAGCAAAGCCTTTAGCAACTAGCCTTGCTTTATGTCTTTTTATACTTCCATGTGGATTCCTCTTGATTTTGTCTATCCATCAAGATCCAATTACCTTCATAGATGGCTTGTTAGGTACAAGCTCCCAAGTGGCACTCTCCTTCAAGGCTTCCATTTCTTCATCCATTGCATCTCTCCAAGCTTTCTTGCTTTGTGCTTCTTGGAATGTGGTAGGTTCTTCATTGGTTGAATCCTTTGCAATGTAGATTGAGTGCTTGGTGACCAAAGACGTATCATAACCAAACCTCTCAGGTTTCTTCTTCTCCCTTGAAGACCTTCTAAGTGGTTGATGTGAGCTCTCGGGTCCATATGTAGCATTGTGCATCTTTGTTTTACCTTTGTTCTTCCATAGCTTTAGTCTTTCCAAGTCTTCTAGCTCAATCTCCGAATCACTTTCTTCAATCTGCTTTGGCTCCTTTGGTTGAAGTGATGGAAAATCTTCATCCAAGTCATATGGCAGCTTCACTTTCCTTTCATCATCAAACCATGATTTGTTTTCATCAAAAATTACATCTCTACTCATAGAAAATCCTTTATTGATTGGATTGTACAATCTATATCCTTTTTGGTTGTGATCATAACCAATGAATACACACTTCTCTGCCTTGGGATCCAATTTCCCTCTTACTTGAGAAGGAATGTGAGCATAGGCTAAGCATCCAAAGATTTTACAATGTTGTAGACTAGGTCTTCTTCCATTCCACACTTCATATGGAGTGATTCCATCTAGTGACTTAGATGGAAGTCTATTTATGAGATATGTGGCTATAGACACAGCCTCTGCCCATAGGTAGTTTGGCAATCCCTTTTCATTGAGCATGGACCTTGTAGCTTCGACAATAGCTCTGTTCCTCCTCTCTGCTACACCATTGAGTTCGGGTGTATACCTTGTAGTGACTTCCCTTTTAATGCCTCTTTCATGCAAGAACGCATCAAATTCAGAAGAGAAGTCTTCTCCTCCACCATCTGATCTGAGTCTTTTCAAAGTCCTACTTGTTTGGTTTTCAACAAGAGCAATATACTTCTTAAAGCAATTAAACACTTCATCCTTGTGCTTCATGAAAAACAGAATGGTCCACCTGCTACAATCATCTATGAAAGACACATAATATCTTGAGCCTGATATAGATGGCTCCTTACTTGGACCCCACACATCCGTGTGCACTAGATCCAAAGGATTTTGATACATATATCCTTTCTTATTGAAAGGTTGTCTATGAGCCTTGCCGAGTTGACAAGCTTCACACTTATAAATCATGTGTTGCCTTGTGATATTAGGCAAACCAAGTACACTTTGGTCCCTGCAAATTTGTTTGAGTGTCCTCTCACCAATGTGAGCAAGCCTTTTGTGCCATATCTCCAACTCTGTTAGAGTTTGAGATCCATAGCTAAACAAAGCTATGTTCTTTGTATCTTCCACTTCAAAAGTGAAAAGCCTTCATGTCTTTTCTCCTTTGGCAATCCTTTGAAAGCCTTGCCTTGGGTCCTCAACATATGCTCCAGATCGGTTGAATCTAACCTGCAATCCTTTTTCAACAATCTGTCCAACACTTATTAAATTTTTGGTAATTGTAGGGACATACAATACTTTGCTTAACAGGTTCATATTCCCATCTGATGTCTTCACATTACCTATCTTTTCCACTGAGTGCTTTGTGTCATCTCCTATCTGCACTTCATGCTTGTTATGAGGATCTTCCAAATCAAAAAGTAAAGCCACATTTCCTGCTACATGGTTTGAGCATCCCGAATCAATGTAAAATATGTGGTCATCATCCTTACCCTTCTTCACTGATAGATTCATAATCAATAACGAATCTTCTTGACTTTGGTCCTCTGCATAGTTATTATAGTCTCTTCTTCCTCTATGGCCACTTTGATAGTTGTTATTGTTGTAATTGTTGCTGTAGTAGTTGTTGTTGTAGCCTCCATTGTACCTGCCTCTATTTGTTCCATAGCCACCTCTATTGAATCCTCTTCCTCTTGAGTTCCTCGGGTTCCTGAAACATTCTTCAATAGTATGATTAGATAAGCCACATATATTGCAAGGTTGAGATGATTGGAATCTCCCCCTGCCTTGTTTTCCACTTCTGCCTCTTCCTCTAGCTCTTCCTCTACCTGCAAAGTTTGCTTGGAAAGAGCTACCTTCATCTTCATTCTTCCTATTCTTTGACTTTTCCTTGACCTTAGCTTTATCAGAATATAAGGTAGAAGTTTGATTACCTCTTGAGGACTCACCACCTTT
>CM035419.1:131961125-131963625 GCA_020310875.1 Ceratopteris richardii
AAGGGACTATAGCATAAATGGATCCAGATATTATGTGTTGTTTGTTGATGATGCAACCAGATGGATTACTTTATATGTAATCAAGGATAAATCAAAAGTCTTCAAGACATTCAAACATTATCATGCTTATGCAGAAAGGATCACAGGGCAAAAGCTTAAGAGGTTAAGATCAGATGGAGGGGGAGAGTATTTCTCTAAAGAGTTTGATGATTATTTGTGGAATGCAGGTATAAAAAGAGAAGTAACTTGCAGGTACTCTCCTCAACAGAATGGAGTAGCAGAAAGGAGAAATAGGACTCTTGTAGAATTTGCAAGAGCAATGATGAAGGAAAAGAATTGTCCAAATTACTTATGGGCAGAAGCCATTAATACTGCAACATACCTTGTGAATAGGTTACCTTGTAAAGCTTTGGATGGAGGAACCCCTTATGAAGCATGGTGGGGTAAGAAACCTACTCTTGATCATTGTAAGGTATTTGGATGTGTAGCATATGCTTATGTTCCTTCACAATTAAGACATAAGCTAGAACCCAAGGCAGAAAAGTATGTGTTCATTGGTTATGATGATAGACAGATGGGTTATAGGTTGTGGAGTCCATCCACAAAGCAATTTCTTGTTACCAAAGATGTGACATTTGATGAGCAAAATACATGGTATACAGGATCAACAAATGATTATGCAGGTGTTGAAGAGATACAAAGAAAAGGAAAGGCAAAAGTAAAAATGTATGAATAAAGTATTGATGATGTTGACTCTAAAAGTAGATTGCAGGATCATGTAGAAGATGGGCCAAGATTTGATCCAGAATCAAATGAGGCTGAAACTTCGAGAAGTGCAGAAATCAGAAGATCTTCAAGGGAAAGGAAAGAACCCATAAGGTATAGTTATGATACATCTTTTCTAACAACAAAAGATTATGCTTACATTGTGAAGACAGAAGAAGATCCAATCACTTATGAAGAAGCCAAAGGTAAACAGAATTGGGAGAAGGCAATGCAAGAAGAGTATGATGCTCTACTTCAAAATGAAACTTGGGAATTAGTACCAAGACCAAAGAATCAGAAAGTCATTGGATGTAAGTGGGTATATAAAACAAAAAGGTTTGCAGATGGTAAGGTGTCTAGATACAAGGCTAGACTTGTGGTCAAAGGTTATGCCCAAACTTATGGGGTAGATTATGATGAAACCTTTAGTCCTGTTGCTAAGATGTCTACAATTAGAACATTGATTGCTATTGCTGCTTGTAAAGGATGGAAGTTATCACAATTAGATGTGAAAAATGCATTTCTAAATGGATACATTGCAGATGAAGTATACATGGAGCAACCAGAAGGTTTCATGTATTCAATTGGATCAGATTATGTGTGTAAACTCAAGAGAGCTTTGTATGGGTTGAAGCAGGCCCCAAGAGCTTGGAATTACAGACTTGTCAAGTTCTTGAATGAATGTGGATTTCAAGCATCAAAGGCAGATAGCAGCTTGCTAGTGAAGGCAAGTGAAAATGGGTACATTTACATGTGTATTTATGTTGATGATATTATTGTCACAGGAACAGATGCTCAAGGAATCAATGAACTTAAAAGGCAAATAGAGAAGGAGTTCAAGATAAGTGATTTGGGAAACTTATCTTATTTCCTAGGAATGCAGATTGTGTATACTCAACATGGAGTATATGTTTCACAAGAGAGGTATTTGAAGAATCTTCTAGTCAAGTTTAACATGGAAGATTGCAAGACTTCAACTACACCATTGGAGGTAAATCATAAATTAAGCAGGTATGGAGGTGAAGAGTTCAATGATATGAAGAAATATCAGAGTTTGGTAGGTAGTTTAATCTATGCTACCTTGACAAGGCCAGATCTATCATATGCAGTAGGTGTGTTGTCACAATTTATGCATTGTCCAAAGAAGACTCATTGGATTGCAGCTCAAAGGGTACTCAGATATATCAAAGGAACCCTAAGTGAAGGTTTGTATTATGGATTCACTTCTGACACTAGAATCAAAGTGTTTAGTGATGCAGATTGGGCAGGTGACTCTATGATAGAAGGTCTACTCATGGGTATCTCTGTTATATTGGAGATAAATTAGTTTCTTGGTGTTCAAAGAAGCAACATACAGTTGCTTTGTCATCCACAGAAGCTGAGTATAAAGGAATGGTAGAAGCTGCAAAAGAAGTGATATGGTTGAAGACCTTGATGAAGAGTTTTGAAACTGATCAGAGTACTCCAATTATTTTTGGAGATAATATGAGTTTCTTGTATTTGGCAGCTAACCCTGTTTTTCATGCCAGGACTAAGCACATAGAGATTCAGTATCATTTCTTGAGGGAAAAGGTACTTGATAAAGAGATTGAAGTGATGTATACTCCAACAAAAGAACAAGTGGCAGATATGATGACAAAAAGCTTGGATGGACCTAAGCTTCAGAGATTCAAAGAGATGGCAGGAGTGAAGAAGAATGGAATAATCACAATTAGTGATTGAGGGGGAGCTGTTG
>CM035419.1:131998625-132018625 GCA_020310875.1 Ceratopteris richardii
AATTCTTCATTATGATTCAAGTCATATAGTATGTCTTCTATGCTTTGGTATATCTCTTTTTCTATATCCCCTTCTTCTACTTCTTGAGCATTCCTCTTTTCCACTACTTCCTCTATTTCCTTGATTGTTTTGTATCTTTTTGTTTGTGTACTAAACTGCATAACTGAACTTCTTTTTCTGCTTCTAACTTCCCTTCATCCAATTTGAAATAGGTCTGATGTAAAGGTTTTGTCCATATTGTCTTCAATCCTGAATCCACCAATCCATAGCTGAATTCCTTCCTTACTTCATTCTCTTCTTCCATAATCATTGCTTTGCCTTTCAGTAACCTTCTCTCCTCCAGGACTCACCTGCTTTGCTGCTTCTTCTTGGATTTGCTTTCCTTGTGACTTCTCACTCAAGTCTTTAGGTGTTTTATTTTTTTCGGAGACTTGTGTTATCACCTTTGGTGTGCTAGGCACTGATAAGTTCAAACTTTTCAGCAAAAAGTTTTCAATGTCACTTTTAGAATCTAAAGAAAATTGTAAAGAACCTGCTATTCCTGATTTGTCCATTCTTGGTTCTTTCACAGCAATGGATTCCTCCTGCTTTTTTTCTTCTACTATTACTTCCTCTGTCTCCATGCTTGGTACAGGTTCTGCTACTGATTTTCCTTTACTTTTCTTGGTTAACTTCCTCTTCTGTACAGGTTTCTTCTGAACCTTCTTCTTTACTACAACTGTAGTTCTAGTTTCAAGAGGTCCTTGTAGCTCTTTGAAATATGCTAATAGTTCTACTTCTTTTTTGACAAAAACTTCCTCTGTCTCTGCTGCTATCATTTGACCATGCAGCTCTTCATAGTGTTCTACTTCTTCTTGGATCCAATCAGTTGCTTTACAAGAGTAGTCCTCCAACATCTTTTGTTATTGTGCTTCATATACTGCCCTTTTATTATTTCCCTGTGTCAAATAGGTATACAACTGCTCTTTGCTTGTCTGAGGTGGGTGAGCATCATTTGAAGATTGTACTTGCTTCTGAGCAGCTTCATGCTCTTCCTTAGTTGCTTCCACCTGTTCCAATTCCACTTTTCTTGGATCCAATCTTCTTTTCTTTATTGGAATGACTTCTTCTGAAACTCCTTTTCTTTTCCTTTCTGCTCCCCCCATGCTTGGTTGGGCTTCTGCTTCTCTTACAGACATATTCCTAGAAGGACTTTTGATTCCTGTCATCAGACTTCTGAAGTATTGAGCTTCTGGAGCCAATTGTAATTGATCCTCCATCCCTAGAACATGATATATAATTCTGGTTAAGAATTGGGCTCCATTCATGTACTTCTTTTGCTCCCAATGTTTGGCTGCTTCCTTTAATTGCTCATGTATGTATGGAGTTACATCCATCACTCCAAAAGGCTTAGTTCTATCCTTATTATTGAACATAATCAATGTTACTAGTTTGTGTGGCATGTTGTATCTAGGTAGTTTTGGAAAACAGAAATATTGCAAAAACATTCTGATAGCATACTCTTCATTCTCTTTTCCTTTAAAATCAGGGAATTTGGAATATCCTGCATATGTAGCTTTATTTTTCTTGACAAAAGTGTTGTCTAACTTGGTTCCCATGGTATAAAACTGAAGAGCTGCCATGATATGTTGTGCTTTTATAGTAATGTTTACTTCCCGATTTTCTTTGTTCTTGACAGCACACCTAAAATATGCCTCATTGCCCTTTCCAACTTCCAACAAACTGTTCATCACCTGTGCCACTCTTTCAAAATCTATAAAGAATATGGGCTCATCCAACAACCTGTGTATTCCTATTGCTTTCCATCTTTTGTAATTGACTGCAATTCTTTGGAATTTGTAAAACTCCTGACACAGCATAGTGTACTTGTAACCTCCAACTCCCACTGTAAATATGTGATGGTCAATAATACCCAGAGTTTCCTTGAGCTCCTTAACTATCTTCTCTGCTTCTCGGATTTCTTGCTCTTCATCAGACTCTAGATCCACCTCCTCTACTACAGCTTCACTGTCCAAGACCAATGTCCTGTAGACAGAGTGACTAAGTCTGCTTTGAAATCATGGATTGGTAGTTCCTTTGTAGTCACCATTTTGGAGAAATTATCACATCACACAAAAGAAAAACTCCACCCACATGAGTCACAAGGAATAAAAAATGACATTTTTTTTGAGATGAAATGAAAGAAGAATGAAAATAAAATCTCAACTAAATCCTGACTTCCTCAAAAAACTCAATTAGAGTGATCATTACATGTGTAGCAAGATGTCTAGTGTTCTCTTCTCTTCTGACAGTTTTTTTTTAAGAAAGGAAAGATTTGAAAACTATAAATAAGTTGAAGAAGATTGAATAAAATTAAAAAAATAAAAAATAGAAACCTGCTACACTTCTATCTATATCTTGCTTTGTGCTCTATAACTTATAAAAGAAAAAATGGATAATTTTTCTCTCTTTTCTCTTTTCTCTCTCTTTTTTTTAATAATAATATTCTTTTTCTTATTTTTGTCTTTTTCCCCCTCTTTTTTTTCTCTTTTTCTTTTCAATAATTACCTTCACTTCCTTTCTTCCCCTCCTATTTCTTTTCTCAAAAAAAGGATAAGGTAGAACAAATTGCAATTATTTTCAAAATGTCATAATTTCTTCTCTGTAACACTCTGATTTTCTTATCAAAGATCCTAACTGCATATCAGATTCTCATGTTATTTTTCCATTGAATTAAATCTGATTTCTTTACCCAATAATATTTAACCCTTGCTGACCCTACTCTAGGAAAAAACCCTTCTCCTTTTGATAGGCTGTTCTTGGAATTTTTTGGCTTCCATATCCATTTTGTTCTGGAATTTTGGTCTGATAAGCAGTGTTTGTGTGTACTCTGTTTCCACAATCTTCCTGTTCTGATGCCTTGATGCTTCTGACTACTCCATAGCTGCCCCCTTTCTTCTGTCTTTTCACCATCTTGTGTTCTTTCAAATTTATCATGTTTTTGATTGAATGAAGCTTGATCATAAACTGGTTGTATTGGTAATGCCTTTGTAACTTCTAATGAAAAAGTAAATCCTTCTAGATCTGAGTCATGAATCTCCTGTTGATCTTCCTGTTCTTCAGTACTCCACAAAAACATTAAAAAACTTTTGTCATTTACTGTTAACTTAAGCTTCATTTTTTCAAAATCCAATATTACTTTACCTTGTCTTAGCCATGGTTGTCCCAAAATCAATTTCTCAGTCATCATGTGGTCTGGCCATTCTTCACAATCTATTCTCATATATTCTTCATTGAACTTAACTTTAATAGATGATGAAGACAAGCTTTGTATTATCTGCCCTTCTAAGGTTTTGATAAATGTCTTGCTTTCAGTCCTAGTATACTTAAACTTATTCAACAAAGTTGAGCTGATCAAATTTACCTGTGCTCGTGAATCTATTAAGACTTTGATTTTTTCATCCTGAAAATTCATTGATATAACAGGCAAATTTTCTCTTACTTTTAGAGGTGTTTCACACAAAAAGACTTCTCTAAGATCTTTGGTTTTTCTTATCTTTTCCTTTGCCTCCTGTTGAGCCTCCTTTCTTATATTTTCCTCTTCTTTTTTCCTATTTTGAGCTTGATGTATTCTTCTCCATTCAGAGATTGTTAATGGAAAATCATACCTTTTAATTCTAAATCCACTTATGAAGTTTGGCATGATTTCTCCATCTATGTTAGCTAGTTGGATAGCTCCACTGTTACTGATTTGATGTATGATATAAGGCCCATGTCCTTTTTCCTGAAATTTCTTATGATGTTCCTTTACTGTGTATGCTAGAACTAGATCTCCTTCTTGTAGATCTTTTTCTTTAATATGAACATCATCATAAGCTTTTTGTCTTTTCTTGTCTGCATATATGCTCATAATTGCTTGGAGTCTAGAAGCGCCCAGTTTTTTCCAATTCCATCACTCTCTCAGATAATTCATGTCCAGTCCATTTGTATTGACTTCCCACCTTTAGTGTTGGAATAAGGAATTCTATGGGCAGAATTGCATTTTGTCCATATACGAGATTGAATGGTGTGGTTCCTAATGTAGTTTTGTATGCCACTCTATAGGCCCATAGGACATGATTAAGTTGTAAATCCCAATCATTCCTGTTTGTGTTTACCAATTTTGACAATACAGTGCAAAGTACTTTATTAGTACTTTCTGCTAACCCATTGGCTTGTGGGTGATATGGGGCTGACTTTCTATGACTAATCATGAAATATTCAGTTATGTTTTCTATAATTTGGTTAAAAAAATGAGTCCCCCTATCACTTACCAATTCAATTGGTAGTCCAAATCTCGTAATGATATTTTCATAGAGAAACCTTGCAGTAGTCTGAGCATCATTTCTTTTTGTAGCCTTGGCCTCTGGCCATTTGGTCAGGTAATCTGTGGCTACTAGTATATATTCAGCATGGGATTGTTTTGCTGGAGGATGTATGGGTCCAATGAAATCCAACCCCCATTTACTAAATGCTCTTGCTAAAATCAATGGGACTAATGGCATATTGTCTCTTTTATTTGGTTGACTCATCCTCTGACAAATGTCACATCTTTTTACATATGTTCTTGCATCAGGAAATAGAGTTGGCCACCAAAAACCAGAATATAATATGAGTTTAGCAGTCCTTTCACTTGAGAAATGTCCTCCTGCCACTCCAGAATGTGCCATTTCTAACATTTCCACATATTTATCTTCAGGAACACAAATTCTTAAATATCCATACATCCCTCTCTTATACAATTGTTCTCCTATAAGTTGATACTCTTCAGAAATCATTTGTAGATTCTTTGAGTCTGCACTAACTCTTACTTGTTTTCCTTTCTTGTTTCTTTTCAAACATTCCCAACAGTTAGCAATATATTTTGTTACATGTTGAATCTTATTAGGCCAATGTACTCCCATCCTATTGAGATTATTTAAGGTGACTATTATGGAAGCATGAGTACAAGGGTTCCAACAATGAGCTCTTTTCAGATATTCCTATTGCTCCTCTTCTGGAGTACAATATTCCAATATGCCTGTATGGTTGAGGTGATACAAGTGCCCAACTAACAGCATAAAATTCCTGCTTTGTAATACTAAATGTGTGTTGTTTCCAAATGTTCTACAAGGTCCCATGGTTAGCAAAGGTACTAAAGTCATGGCCCATTCAGGAATACTTTCTACTTTGAATAGATATGTATCTGGCAAGTCATCGTCTAAAGGTGAACTTGGTTCTTTAGCCTGGACTCTGGACAAATGATATGCTCTCAAATGTGTTTTTCCTTGTCTGACCACCACCTCAAACTCAAACTCCATCAATAGAATAAACCATGTGACTATCCTACCAGTGTGACAAGGTTTGTTTACTAGATAGAGTAAAGCTTGGTGATCCACAAAGAATTTAAACTTGTTGGCCAAAAGATAATGTCTATATTTTCTCACAGCAAATATCATTCCCAACCCTTCCCTTTGAGTGGTTGTATAATTTTTCTCTACTGAATTCAGCTGCCTACTAGCATAAGCAACTGGGAAATCCAATTTGCTTCCTTCTATTGGTTGTGCTAACACACATCCTAAAGCATAATTTGAAGCATCCACATGGACATGGAAAATTTTATCCCACTGTGGTGTTTTCAGAATTGGTGCTGTAACCAAACAAGTTTTTAGAGTCTCAAAAGGTTGGTCACACTCTCTGGTCCACTCAAATTTTGTGATCAAAGCATACAAAGGTTTAGCTATGTCAGCAAACTTGTGTACAAATTTTCTATAATACCCGCAATGTCCCATGAAAATTTGAAGTTCCTTTACATTTGTTGGTCTTGGAAGTTCCACTATGGCATTAATTTTTCTCTCATCAGTTGAAATTCCATTTTTGGAGACTATGGGACCTAACATTCTTCCTTGTCTTACAAAGAACACACACTTCTCTAGATTTAAACATACTCTATATGTTCTGCATTTCCTGAATATGTTTTCTAAATCTTCCAAATGATCCTGTCTTTTTAATGAAAAAGTACAAAGATCATCCACATAAATTTCCATTACATTCCTCAGGAATTCTTCGAAGATATGACACATCAATCTTTGTAAGGTTGCTCGGGCATTAGTTAACCCAAAGGGCATAACCCTAAAAGCATAAATTCCCCATTCTGTGGAAAAGGTAGTTTTATGTTGGTCTTCCAAAGCTATGGGCACCTGATTGTATCCTGAAAAACCATCCAAAAAACTATAAACCTCCTTCCCTGCAACTCTTTCTAGAAGATGGTCTGTTATAGGCAATGGGTAGCTATCCCTTATAGTTGCAGCATTCACTTTTTTCAAATTAATGCATACCCTAAGTTTCCCATTCTTTTTTGGTACTACAACTATAGGAGATATCCACTCTGTGTATTCAATCTCATAGATGAAATTGGTAGCCAGCAGCTTATCAATTTCTTCCTTTATTTTAGTAGAGTATTTATCATTGAATGTGTAATGTCTTTGTTTGCTAGGCTTTGCATCAGGTGTAATAGGAATCTTATGCTAACAGATTTTAGGATCAATACCTTTCAAATCCTTGTAGCTATAAGCAAACACATCCCTATAGTTTCTGGCCAAATTTCGTAATGCTTCCTCCTCTTGAGTTGTCATGTCATCAGCTATTAAAATATGTCTTTCTTCCCCCTCTTCCTGGGTGATCATTACCTTCTTAGTTTGTTCTTCATTGTCATATGCCTCCCCTTTTTTCTTTTCTCTCTTTGGTTTCATTTTTAGAAGTAATTTGTCTTCTATTCATAAGTCTTGAAATTTGCAGGTACATCCATTTGTTGATCCTTGTTTGTCATTTTCTCATTTTTTTTCATCCTCTTCATCTTTTTCTATTCCCTTATGTTTGTTTTTTCTATATTTGCTTGAGATTTTATCTTTTATTGCATCTGTAGCTTTTACCTCTTCCAAATATTGTGTTTTTCCATTTTTCAATATCATTTCTTTTTCCTGGTCCTCTTTTGTTTTTGATACCTTTATCATTTGTATTCCTATGTGAAAAACATCATATCCTTCTTCATTTTGGAAATTCACTCCCACATACTCATCATTGGCTAGATCCATGGTAGCCAAAATTTGGTTCCAACCATAAGGCTCAAATTCTTCATCTTTGAATTTTTGTGGTACATAGCTATCATCTTGTAATTTTCTCCCTTCTATACAATCTTCTTTTCTTAATCTTCTTTTTCTATTTGTAAGATTTCTTAACACATTGCACTTCCATATTGATGATTCTGTTTCATTCTGATCTTCCAACTCTGATTCTTCACTTAATTCCTGATTTTGATGTATTTTGAACCATTCTTGAGGGGACATGTCACAATAATGACCATTTCTTAGATTCACTCTGGTTATCCTTCCTTTGCTCTGAAGATATAGGCATTCATTACCCCAATCTTGCACAATTTGCATTTGTCTCATGAATTGTCTTCCTAGGATGATTTCATATGAAGTGGATTGTGGAAATTCAACTATGGCAAAAGTATGCTCTATTTCTATTCCACATATATCCACAATCACCTTTTCCCATATTCCTAGGGGTTTTTCTATGTGTCCATCTGTAGGTTGCAATCTCATTTTAGTGGGTATTAATTCATTTTTTCCCCATCTTTCCCAAGTTTGTTTAGTCATGATAGCCACACCTGATCCACTATCCAATATAGCTTGGGCATGATTTGTACCAAATCGTATTTTCAAACTTGAGTTCCCTTCTTCTCCTTCACAATATCCTCCTATTTTATCAATAGGAATGTACAGCAACTCTTCCAATTCTTGTGGTTGTGGATAAAAATTCTCTGGTATTGCTTCCCATTTTACCATCTTGTATTGTAAGTGACGATTCTATTTTACCAATTCCTCCATTGTGGTGTGGTATAAGATTGTACATTGTTTGTCTATATTTACCTAGAATGTTATTTGTGAGTTATCTTCTTGATCAATAATTTCCCTTGTTCTTGTTACCTTTATTTCTTCAGCTATTGTTTGATAATTATCTAGTGCCCCCAGTTTAAGTTGTGCTTCTTGTATGATTTGTTTGCATTTTTGCATTCTTTCATGCTCTATATCCGGTATAGGATAAGCCATTACATGGTCTGTGGGATTTGGTCCCTCTTGAATTCTTCCCTTGTATGCTTTTATCATAGTTTCCAAACTTTTTGAATTTCTTATCTCTTGCTGGGTTTGTGTCTTTTGGGGTGGGCTATGTTTTGGCAGTTCCATATTTTCTTCTTCTTGACTTTTACCCATTCTCATTTTTCTCTCCCATCTCCCTTTTTTTCTGTTTTTCTTCTCCTTTGGAGATGAATTCTTCTTTTGTTCCTTGGTTGTTTCCTGTTGTTTGGCTTGTGCCCTTGTTATAGCATTTACATTTACTTGTTCAGGGTCACTCAATTCTTCTTGCTCCATGATGTTGACTGCTTGTAATATGTTATTAGAAGTATTTTGTTATTTTTGAGGATTTCTTGGACAATCCTTTATTAAATGTTCCCTGCCACAATCCTTGCAATAGGCTCCTTCTACTCTTAGTATGGGAGGTTGTGGACAGTCTCTAATGAAATGTTCCCCTCCACATCTATAACAAGTTATTTTTTGACTCCCTTTGAACTCAGTCCTCTGATTAGACATGTAATTATTGGTTATGTACATGAATGTAGCTTTATCCATTTCAATTCTCCCATTTCCCAAATCTAGGGCTTGCAGTTCTGGTTCTCTCAGCTCATATCCTTCCCACTCTTCCTGATATCCTTCATTCCAATGATAATCTTCTTTGTATGGTGTTCTTATTCTTGAGTTTCCCTCTTCTATTGGTGTGTATTTGACAGGTACCACATTTGTTGGTAATGGAGGTTGTTGCCCAAGTACCGGTCTTGGTTGCTCAATAAATCCAGATTCTCTTTGGTTCGCATATTCTCTCTCCTTGATGGGTTCTTTATTGTAAAAGCATTCTTCTCTGGTATGATTTGTCCATTTTCTTTCTAGTGTACAATATTTAAGTGTTTTCCTATCTTGCAAATGTTGTGGTTTTTGATATGGACATTGTTGTACCAAATGATTTTCTCCACAATTATAGCATTTTTATTTGTTGTTATCTTGGTGTTTATCAAATTTGTTTTGGTGCTAACTTCTAGGGCTTTAGCAATGGCTTGTGCCAATTCTTCTACTGGTGGGATTTTATCTTCATTTGTTCTAGGTTGTTCAAATGCTAACAGGTCTTGTCCTCTGTTATCCCCAAATCTATTGCCTCTTTCACACATGCTCCTAGATCAGGGCACCTCCTATAATACATCAAGGTTCTTAATTGGGCACTTCTCAATCCTTCCGTGAATAGGGATACTTGTCTTGCCATGGAAGGTACTTCTTCTCTAGGACATCTGTCAATATATTGGTTAAATCTCCTAGCTGCCTCTCTAACATTTTCATCTTTTTGCTGTTTAAAGTTATGTATCAAGGTAGTTGTGCTATGTTTTATTCCAATTTTTGAGAATTCCCCGATGAAGGCTTCTAGGAAAGATTCAATATCCTGATACATTTCCTTTCTCAAAGGAATGAACCAAGATAGTGCAAGTCCAGTTAAGGTTAGACCAAATGCTTCAAATTGAACTTTGTAATCCTCAACTTCTTCTGCTCTAATTAATTGTCTAAATTCTACAGCATGAGCATGAGGATCAAAATATCCTTCATATTGATTCTTCATACATTTGGCTACTTGATAGGGCCTAAGCATTCTTCCTTGATTTTGCCACTGATGTCTTCTTCTCAATGTAAAATCATTAAGTCCTTCTGGGTTTGGGGAAGTATGTAGTCTCCTACCTTGTTGTTGTTCACTACTATTGTGAGTTTCATGTTGTCTTGGTAAGTCTGGTTGCCCTAGGTTTTGTTCCCAAGGTCTCTTGTCTGCACATTGCCCTAGGTCATTAGAATTTTCTGGGTCTTGTGAAAAGATGTATACACATCCTTGTCTATCCTCATATCTACCATCCTTGAACTATGCTACTGGTGTTATATTCAGGGGAACTTCTAAGTTTCTCAATCTAATGAGAAACTTATGCATCCCATCCTAATATACATAGGTTCCAAACCTATTTGTGTACATGTCTTTGAGAATCGTGTTTTTCATGATTCTATGGTGGGAATCGTGTTTTTTCACGATTCTGTGGTGGGAATCGTGTTTTTCACGATTCTGTGGTGGGAATCGTGTTTTTCACGATTCTGTGGAGGGAATCGTGTTTTTTAATGATTCTGTGGTGGGAATCGTGTTTTTTAACGATTCTGTGGTGGGAATCGTGTTTTTTCATGATTCTGTGGTGGGAATCGTGTTTTCCACGATTCCGTTCCTAGATGATCGTGATTGCTCACAATCATACGATTTTCTTTTGAAAATCATGCTCTAGGAATCGCGATTTTTGTGTTTTGTTTTAGAGAATCGCAATTTTGTATTTGACTATAGAATCGCGATTCTGTGCAGATTTTTGAAATTTTTGAGGTTCTTGTTTTTTAAGTTTTTATTTCTTCAATAGAATCGCTTTATTAAACCTTTAACATGCAATAAAAGAGTTTAACAAAATTATTAATTTTTTCACTGAAAACTCAAAAATCTAAACATCGCGATTCCATGTTTTTTGCTATTTTGTGTGTTTTTGTGCTTTAATCATCATATGAAATTTGAAGAAATGCAAAAAATGTATTGAGAATTCCTTACCTTGCTTGCTTGATAAAGAAATCTCCAAAAACTTGTGTTTGCAGGAAATCACGATTCTGATTGCTCTCTCTCTCCCTCTCTCCCACTCAAATGAGCTTTTTTCTGAGATTCCAGGGTTTTATAGACTTCACACCATTAGGGCGAAAAACGGCCGAAAAGGGGTTGTTTGCTAATGAGAGATTAAGGAAATTGACAAATAGAGTCTTTCCACGTGTACAAGAATATAACATTGTTGTCTCCTTTAACCGTATGAAGAAATTCTTTTTTTAAGAGAATATGATCTAAAAGCGCCGCGAAAGTGATGAAGATTCTTGTATTCAGTGTACAATTTCTTGGTTTGATGCAAAAAAAGATATTTTTGCACATCACACAATGCATATCTTTAAAGTTCCAAGAAGGAAATGATTTTTGAAGATACGAAATATTTTTGGGTTCACGAAATTCCATGGTCATTCGGCGACAGGGTTTACATCAAATCAAAAGTTTCCACGTGTACAAAGCCCTTTTATCTATAAATGTTGGCAAAGTTTGTGAATGTCGGTTTCTCGCTTTGAGCATTCTTCTTCTTCTCGATTCTAATGGCTTCTTCTTCTTGTCGTCCTTCCAATCGTGTAACCTCATGTGAGGTTTACAACAGAAGAGAGGATTCTTTATGGAAACCTCTTTCTATGAAGTCAAATGAATGAGTAACTATGCTTCCTAGCTATAGAGGTGCCCATAAAGTCAAGCATGCTAAAAGAGACGACACAAGAAACCATTGCAGGGGACGTATTCTTAGTTTCAAACTAAAGAGATGCGGTTGGTTTGCAAGAGTACAACATGTGTACAACGCTAAGGATCTTGTTCTCGAAAAGCATATGCAATTCCCTTTGTACTGTAAGTGAAGTTTTACAATGATCGTCTATCATTTCAGTTGGTTTTGTATAACAACATAGATGTTTTTGTATTGCAGATATTTTTCCTTCCAATATTTTAGAGTGGCAACCTCTTGAATGTTTAACACGAACATTCAGAGTTCTTCATAAGGAATATGCAAAGCTTATGTATGCAGACAAATCCGCTCAAGTTTTCAATAGCACAGAGTTATTTGTCCATTTTGCATATAATCAGGTGCCATTAGGGAGGAGCTCTTATGGAAATCTTATACATTTGCCTGGTCCTTGCATCTCTTCATTAGATTGGGATGCTCCTGATCATTCAACAAAAGGTGGAAAAGAAAGCTTGGACTTTGGATAGCCTTGGACTCAGAGGAGAGTTGTCCAGAAGTACTGATTCATCCAGATTTTCAATCTAGAAAGATAATTGTCACTGCAAATTGGAAATTCAAAAATGTAAGGGAGCTCTAGAATACCTTGATGAGGCATCATCACAATTCAAATTCTCAATTGATGATGCAATAGTTAACATTAGATTAGAGAAAAAACATTATCTTGCATAACTTGCCTGCCACCCAGGGTGATCAAGTTGCAACCCTTTAGATTGTAATAAGTCTCCTTCTTTAAGAAGCTTTTTTTCAAACTTCCATTGATTTTTCTTTGCAGAATGGTGACTAAGAATGTGACTGATTACATCACTTCAATTATGTCTTTTTATGGACTATATTCATATTGGCATTTTTTTGTTTAATTTCAAGATTCTGAGGAGGTTTCAATGGTGCAATGATTATACAGGAACTTGCATATGAAAAAATGGAAAAGATTGGATGACACGACCGATACAAGCGATACGGGCCATCCGAAATTCTCCGATTGCCCATATCGCTTGCATCGGTCGTGTCATAAAAACTTCTCTATCCTCCTCACATTTAACTTTTCTGCAGGATGGTGAATGAACTTGTCTCTAGCAAATCTCTTCTATATTTGAGGTACTCTTTTCTCCTGTAGACAATAATACTTTGAACATATGACACCCCTACAACCATTGCATAGCTTGAGTAACAAAGGAAGTAGCCTACCCTTGAAGCATTGAATCCTGGGGCATATCCAAAAATTCTTAATGCACCTGTTCTTTCAAGTAGAAAAACTCTGTATGCATTAAAGGGTATTGAAGTAAAACCCATGTATCTTGAAAGAGCCCTCAAGGAGAATAGTGAAAAATCTGCCTCTTCACTATACTGCTTATGAATAACACAAAATAAATTTGGATTCAGTTTTGGAAGATAGTGGATCACTGAATGAATATCCATCTTTGTCTTTCCTTTCTTCTCTATGGTTTTCCTTGTTCCCTTCCCCCTCCCAATGTAGTTGTCTTCATCCAATATAGATATCTGTGGAAAAAATTGAAAATCTAGGTTAGAAAAAGTAAAAGGTCTTTTAAAGTCATAGAAATAACTGAAAACAGAAGTAGAAACAAAGCATGAGATACGACTGATCCAAGCGATTAGGGTCATCAGAGAATATTCGATGGGCATAATCGCTTGCATCAGTCATGTTTGATTTATCATCCTTAACTTTATAGAAACATATAATTAATGTTGAAAATAATATTTATAAACACATTTAGTTGTTCTATATGGAGCATTCATTCATATAGCTATAAATATGATACTTAATTGGACACAACCAATTCAAGCGACTAGGCCCATCAAGGAAGCTTGGATGGTCCTAATCGCTTGAATTGGTTGTCTCCAAAGGAGGTCATCTTGAAGCTTAGATTGCATGTGAACTTTTGTATCTTATTATTGGTTAAGAATTTGGAGAAGATAATGCTACCATTGCGTCCGGAACGTGTCAAAACCCTAAGATTGACTGTCTATTTGCATGATTTCGATACCCAGAGGTCTTGATAAGCCTTTTTGTATTGATTTCTAGACACGACCGATGCAAGCGATTAGGCCCATCCAACATTTCCAGATGAGCCTAATCGCTTGCATTGGTCATGTCCTAGATTCATGCACAAATAGGCTCATCAAGACCTTTCCATATCAGAATTTGCATGATTTCGATACCTAGAGGTCTTGATAAGCCTTTTTGTATTGATTTCCAGACACGACCGATGCAAGCGATTAGGCCCATCCAACATTTCCAGATGAGCCTAATCGCTTGCATTGGTCATGTCCTAGATTCATGCACAAATAGGCTCATCAAGACCTTTCCATATCAGAATCATACAAATAGACAGTCAATCTTAGGGTTTTGGCATGTTCCTCCGGATGCAATGGTAGCATTAGGTTCTTGATTCCGAGCCAATAGTAAGATAGGGAAGTTCATGACCGATGCAATTGAAATAAGCTAGTCAAAGGTAGGTCAAACGCGTGTAATCGCTCGTATCAGTCGTATCGGGTATATAGCACAAGTATGCATGGGTGATGAAGAGAGAAATTCTATGAAGGTTGAAAATGTGAAATGGTGAACGGGACCCGTATTTATAGTGGAGAAGGACCGGGTAACGGTCACATGACGTGGACCAATAACTGAGTGCCACGTGGCAAAAGACGTTGGGAATCACAACGGCTAGATGACGTGGCCCACTCAAATGATGCCACGTGGCATTGTAACGTTGGGATTTGCAACGGCTAGATGACATGGACCAATCACACATTGCCACGTGTCACCAACGGTCAAATCATCCCAGAGACCTATTTAAGCTCTTCTATTCACTTTTTTCATTTTTTGTGAAACTCCTTGCTACCATCAACTTGCCGTTGTCTTCGCGTTGTCATCTTGAAGCTTAGATTGCATGTGAACTTTTGTATCTTATTATTGGTTAAGAATTTGGAGAAGATAATGCTACCATTGCGTCCGGAACGTGTCAAAACCCTAAGATTGACTGTCTATTTGCATGATTTCGATACCCAGAGGTCTTGATAAGCCTTTTTGTATTGATTTCCAGACACGACCGATGCAAGCGATTAGGCCCATCCAACATTTCCAGATGAGCCTAATCGCTTGCATTGGTCATGTCCTAGATTCATGCACAAATAGGCTCATCAAGACCTTTCCATATCAGAATTTGCATGATTTTGATACCCAGAGGTCTTGATAAGCCTTTTTGTATTGATTTCCAGACACGACCGATGCAAGCGATTAGGCCCATCCAACATTTCCAGATGAGCCTAATCGCTTGCATTGGTCATGTCCTAGATTCATGCACAAATAGGCTCATCAAGACCTTTCCATATCAGAATCATACAAATAGACAGTCAATCTTAGGGTTTTGGCATGTTCCTCCGGATGCAATGGTAGCATTAGGTTCTTGATTCCGAGCCAATAGTAAGATAGGGAAGTTCATGACCGATGCAATCGAAATAAGCTAGTCAAAGGTAGGTCAAACGCGTGTAATCGCTTGTATCAGTCGTATCGGGTATATAGCACAAGTATGCATGGGTGATGAAGAGAGAAATTCTCTGAAGGTTGAAAATGTGAAATGGTGAACGGGACCCGTATTTATAGTGGAGAAGGACCGGGTAACGGTCACATGACGTGGACCAATAACTGAGTGCCACGTGGCAAAAGACGTTGGGAATCACAACGGCTAGATGACGTGGCCCACTCAAATGATGCCACGTGGCATTGTAACGTTGGGATTTGCAACGGCTAGATGACATGGACCAATCACACATTGCCACGTGTCACCAACGGTCAAATCATCCCAGAGACCTATTTAAGCTCTTCTATTCACTTTTTTCATTTTTTGTGAAACTCCTTGCTACCATCAACTTGCCGTTGTCTTCGCGTTTTTACATGCTTTTCAAAACTTTCCATAGACCACATTTTGTGTGAGGGTTTAGGGTCATCATGATCAATTATTTTACAACATGACCGATACAAGCGATTAAGGACATTCGAGGATTTCCCGATGACCCTAATCGCTTGTATCGGTCATGTTTCTTGAGTGCTTTGTGAAAGCTTTTTTAATTAGTTTTTCTGCGTTTAAAATTTGTTCCAAGCTTTTAAACTCTTTTTTGTGCAAGTTGGCTTATTTCGCTTGCATCAGTCATGAATTTCCCTATCTTACTATTGGCTCAGAATTTCAAGAAACTAATGATACCATTGCATCCGAAACGTGCCAAAACCCTAAGATTGACTGTCTATTTGCATGATTCTGATATTGAGAGGTCTTGATGAGCCTATTTGTGCATGAATGTAGGACACGACCAATGCAAGCGATTAGGCTCATCTGAAAATGTTGGATGGGCCTAATCGCTTGCATCGGTCGTGTCTGGAAATCAATACAAAAAGGCTTATCAAGACCTCCGGGTATCAAAATCATGCAAATAGACAGTCAATCTTAGGGTTTTGGCACGTTCCGGACGCAATGGTTGCATTATTTTCTTAAAATTCTTAACCAATAATAAGATACAAAAGTTCACATGCAATCCAAGCTTCAAGATGACCTCCTTTGGACATGACCAAGTCAAGCAACTAGGACCAATGCAAGCGATTAGACCCATCCGATATTCTTTGATGACCCTAATCGCTTGGATTGGTCGTGTCTCATGCTTTGTTTATGCTTGTGTTTCGAGTTATTTCTATTAAATATATTTCTTTTCAAAGCTTATTACTCATGAAATGTACATAGATACACATAATTATTTCCCAAAGGGGTACAAGACATCGCAAATATGAAGGATGTAATCTTTTTTTGTGTAATTGATCCATGTCCTAATATTAATCCTTACTGATCCATGATTTGTTTTTCTCTAGTAAAAGTCCTATTTATCTGATGATAATAATCTTTTTTTTGTAGGTTATGGCTAGGACAAAGAAGACAGCAAGGAATTCTCTCCAATCACAACATGGAAACTCCAAAGTGTAAGCCTCGCCATACGTTTTGTTGTGTTCTATTTTGAAGCCTTGCCATCCATTCTAAATTTAACTTTACCTTGCAGTGCTGCTAAGCTTCTCAAAATGCATATTGATCAAAACATTCTAGGAATTCCTTCATTGAAAGAAGAAAAAAGGTTTGGATACATTCAAATACATGTGCCATTACAGAAATACAACACCTCGTGTGACTGGAGAGTGATTGCAAATGCAGTAAGGTTCTTGGAAAGAAGGTTTTACAACCTTGAGTTGAACTTGTCAGACTATCCATATGCTTGGGTCATCTTGATCAAGGAGAGAGCAATAAATGCCATTATGGAACATGCAATATGCCCTCATATTTTTGGAATGTAAGATTGTAATCTAATGTGTAACCAACATATGTTGGAAGATTTATTGATGTACAAATTGTATGTAATTATGCCAGTCTTCATTTGGAAGATGGTCATTGTAACTATATTTATATGCCTTGAGTAATGTAATGTTGAATTGATCCTCTTGAGAACTAAGTAAAAGTGACTTCATTGCATGGTTCCAGAAAAATTGAATTGCTTTATTCATGTTGAAAAGTTAAATGTGAAGAGGATAGAGAAGTTTTTATGACACGACCGATGCAAGCGATATGGGTAATCGGAGAATTTTGGATGGCTCATATCGCTTGTATCGGTCATGTCATCCAATCTTTTCCATTTTCTCATACCATCCATTTTGTCATACCATCCATTTTGTCATATGCAAGTTCCTGTATAATCATTGCACCATTGAAACCTCATCAAAATGTTGAAAAAAAAAAATTGTCAATATGAATATAGTCCATAAAAAGCCATAATTGAAGTGATGTAATGAGTCACATTCTTACTTACAATCCTGCAAAAGCAAAATCAATGGAAGTATGGAAAAAGGTTCTAAAAGGGGAGATATAGTATGTAAGAATTTCTTGGTTTATATTCTTGAATCACCTAGAATTTACTCATGTAAGTTCCTTTATAATCATTGCACAATAGAAACCTCATTAGAATCTTGAAATTAAACAAAAAAATGCCAATATGAATGTAGTCCATAAAAAGACATAATTGAAGTGATGTAATCAGTCACATTCCTAGTCACCATCCTATAGAAAAGTTAAATGTGAAGAGGATAGAGAAGTTTTTATGACACGACCGATGCAAGCGATATGGGCAATCAGATAATTTTGGATGGTCCATATCGCTTGTATCGGTCGTGTCATCCAATCTTTTCCATTTTGTCATACCATCCATTTTTTCATATGCAAGTTCCTGTATAATCATTGCACCATTGAAACCTCCTCACAATCTTGAAAATAAACAAAAAAATGCCAAGATGAATATAGTCCATAAAAAGACATAATTGAAGTGATGTAATCAGTCACATTCTTAGTCACCATCTTGCAAAGAAAAATCAATGGAAGTTTGAAAAAAATCTTCTTAAAGAAGGAGACTTGTTACAATCTAAAGGGTTGGAACTTGACCACCTTGGGTGGCAGGCAAGTTATGCAAGATAATGTTTTCTCTGATCCAATGTTAACTATTGCATCATCAATTGAGAATATGAACTATGATGATGCCTCATTAAGGTATTCTAGGAGCTCCCTTACATTTCTAAATTTCCAATTTGTTGTGACAGTTATTTTCCTAGATTGAAAATCTGGATGAATCAGTACTTCTGGATAGCTCTCCTCTGAGTCCAAGCTATCCAAAGTCCAAGCTCTTTTGTCCATTACCTGTATTTTGTAGAAGCTTTGGATCTTTTCTTAGATGAACATCACCACCAAGAAATCCCATTTCTGAAAGTAGAGATTCACATTTTTTAATGAAAAGGTGAACGATAGCCTTGTGAACGTAGACTTGCGTGCACTTGATTGTAGTGCTACCCTTGTAGACGACATTGGTCACTTCCTGCACGGTGCCATAGTGCTCCTGCACATACATAGATAGATGGGCACTACTTCAACGGATGCCGCTATCATCATCACGGGAGTGGACGAAGCAGAGGAAGTGTGATTACCTGATTGATGGAGTCCCAGCTCATGACAGTTCTGGTGTTATGAAATAGAACAGTCGCTTGCGTAGCTCTCCACATAACGGCTCCGAAAAAAAGTGGTAGGAGTAGTGTACGCAAGTTAGTCGCCATCCTGAAATGTAGCTTCCACTGCCTGCGATATTTCTTCTACATAAGAAGGGATGCCCATGTTTCTCCTAAAAGTCTAATTAGATCATGAAGATTATGAAAAGTGGTATACCTTCCAGTTTGTGGATCAATTGGCTAAACAAATCCATCTGCCCATATGTCGATATGTTTTTTGCCTTCTTTCTGCAATCCAACCACTTTAGAATGTTGAAGAGCCCTTCGGCATACCTTTCTTGTCGTTGCATACTCATGACTAACTGCAATGTTGATATGGAACTTATCACAATGATTTTGGCTGGTTGAAAGGTGAGTGAGAGTGTTTGGGTTGAGGTTCTCCATGGTCTACTACGAAGAGTGACGCGAAAGTGTCTAAAATGACATGAAAGAGAGAAACAAGCCTGCTATCGAAAGTAGAGTAAAAAAAGTGCAAAACAGCATAAGCACACATTATATAGGTCCGTGAACAAGAGGAAAATTCAAATTTTCATGAACGCCCGATGAGCACAAACTTTGAGGCATAAGATATCACACATACTTTTCATGATTATCACACGAGTTTCTCTCTCTTCAAAATTTGCACAAGATACGTTTTAAATGCGCTTACATGGATTTTTTTAAAATGAGTTGACAACTTTAATCCAGATTAAGCACAACTAATTGAAATCCTTACACGGCCCTTTTTTGGCCGTTTTTCGCCCTAATGCAATCGTGATTTTGTGCAATTTTCTCAGGATTTTCACTTTTTACTTGTTCAATTTTTTTATTCTTCAACAATTTCATGGTTTTAATTCCAATTCCTAACTTTTCATCACAAGTTACTCCCTTTATCCAATTAGTGAAAATCGCGATTCTGTACTTATTTTTCAATTTTACTCATTTCATGCTCAATTCTCTCTGATATTTTTGAAATTTGAATTCCTTACCCCACTTTATGAAATTCTCTTACAACCTCTTACCTCTAAACCCAAATGTGCAGAAAATAATTCAACTTCTTTTCCTTACAAAAAATTGCGATCCTGTGCAGAGAATCATATTTTTTCTGAACTTCCTGTTTTTTGCAATTTTGATTCTTCTTTCCTCTTAATCTTCTTCAAGATTCTTCACCAACTCCAAATCACTTGTCACCTGTAGTTTTACACCATCAACAAAAAATAGCGATCCTGTGAAGAGAATCGTGTTTTTCTGAACTTCCATTTTTTTTCAATTTTTGACTTTTCTTTCCACTTGGTCCCCTTTACTCTTAACAACAACACTTCAGTCCAACTTCCTAAGGAAAAAAGAAATTTGTTTGAATGTTTTAATGGATTTTATGATTTTTTTTAGTATTTTGCCCTAAATTAAGGTAAACACTTCACTTAGGGT
>CM035419.1:132055754-132060754 GCA_020310875.1 Ceratopteris richardii
ATAATCTCTGGTTTCTCTGAGTGACCATCTTCAACTCTATCAACTTCCAAGAGGCATATCTCAAGATCTACTGAACCAAATTGGATGATTTAAAGTGCATTGGATTCAGCTTAAAGTCTACTATACACCTACAAAATTTCAAGGCCATTGGATCAACTATTACAGAGAAATCCCAATCGAGGTGGTCACTGGTCTGTGACTGTAAGTCTCCTAAAAAATCGGGGGTGTACCTTATTTTGCTAAAGTGATTTCTCTGAGTATAGTTTATCATTTCCTTTGATTCCACTTGCAAATGGGATCTTACTAAGCTAATAGAATATCTCTAGAAGGAATTTTCTAATTGTAACTACACTGGTCACACTGAGCATAACACTGAGCAGGTGTCAATACCAAAATAGCAAGTTTTTCAGGATTTTGAAGTCACAAGTAGTCTGTCTTGATTTGATCATTACTCATAACATTTGCAAAGCACATATATGGTTTCTTGGTATCATTTGGAAAGCTCAAGGAGTCTACTAAGCATATCTGGAGTCAAAGGAGGGCAGGTGTGAAGCAGGTCTAGCAGCACCAACTCAATCTTTTGAGTGCATCCAACCATCACTCCCAACAGTGGTATCAGAGCAAATAAGGTAATCATGGGTGATGGTTTCCCTTCCTTCATTGACAAATTAGACAGGAACAACTACCAAGCTTGGTCTCTAAGGATGAAGACCTATTTACAAGGAAGGATCTTATTTGGATTCATATCAGGAGATGAGGAATTGCCCTCATTCAAAGCTAGAGGCCTACCCACCAAGGAAGAGCAAGAGAGACTAAATCAATGGTGTGCAAAAGATGCTTTGGCAAGGTCATATCTTCTAAACTCTATTTCTGATTTCCTTCTACCACATATAAGGAATTGCAAAACTTCCCAAGAGACTTGGGAAACCTTGTCAACTTATTTTTCATCAAGCACAAGGTCCAGAAAGAATCAGCTATGGATTGAGTTTACCACTCTTAGGAAGCAATCAAAGCAATCTGTCTCAGACTTTGTCACCAAGGTCAAAGACATTGCAGACCAACTTGAAAGTGTTGGAGAGGAGATTGAGGAAGAGCAAATAGTCAGACAAGTGATCAATGGACTAAAGGCAGATGACAAATGGGAGAGCTTTACCACAGCAATGGACTTATACATGGACATTCAAGCACCTGATCTAACAACTCTGATTGGACAACTCTTCACACATGAAGCAAAGCTTACAAAGAATGGAGAGCAATCAAAAGGTAATAATCCCTCTGCCCTATATACTGATAAGAAGGCTAAAGACAAGGGTAAAAACAAAAAGGTTGATGAAGAAGGCTCTACCTCCCAAGCAAACTATGCAGGGAGAGGTAGATCTTCAAGAGGTAGAGGCAGAGGAGGTAAGTCAGGTAGGGGGAGACCCTACAACCAATCTCCATGCAATATTTGTGGCTTGTCTAACCATAACACAGATGAATGCTACAAAAACTACAAGAACCAAAGAGGAAGAGGTCACCAAAGAGGAGGATACACTCAAGGCAGAGGCAGATTCAACCAATCTCAAGGCTACCATGGCTACAACAATAATTATAACAACAACTACAATCACAATGGCAACTATCAAGGTGGATACAGAAATAGGAAAGACTACAACAATTATGCAGAGGAGCAAGATGACTTCCTATTGATCATGAATATGACATCTAAGTCAGGTATCAATGATGATCACTTATTCTATATTGATTCAGGTTGCTCTAATCATGTAGCTGGAAATGTTGCATTACTTTTTGATTTGGAAGAACCCAAAGGCAAGCACCAAGTGCAGACAGGTGATGACACTAAACATTCAGTTGTTAAAGTAGGGAATGTCAAAACTAGTGATGGTAATCAGAATCTATTGAGCAGAGTATTGTATGTTCCAACAATCACCAAGAACCTAATAAGTGTAGGTCAGATTGTGGAAAAAGGTCTATAGGTCAGGTTTACTCAACATGGTGCATATGTGGAGGATCCAAAACATGGATTCAGAAGGATAGCCAAGGGAGAAAAATCAGGTAGATTGTTTACCTTTGAACTTGAAGACACTAAGAATATTGCCTTGTACAACTATAAGGATCAAACCCTATCGAATTGGAGATTTGGCACAAGAGATTAGGTCACATTGGAGAGAGGACCTTAAAGCAAATGAGTAGGGATCAATGTGTGCTCGGGATACCTAATGTATCCAAGCAACACATGATATACAAGTGTGGGGCTTGTCAATTTGGTAAGTCACACAGATTGCCTTATACCAAGAAAGGCTTTATGCATGAAGATTATCTGGAATTGGTGCATACAGATGTTTGGGGACCTAGCAAGGAGCCATCCATATCTGGATCAAGGTACTATGTGTCCTTCATTGATGACTATAGCAGGTGGACTGTCTTATACTTCATGAAACATAAAGATGAAGTATTTAATTGTTTCAAAAAGTATCTTGCATTAGTTGAAAATCAAACAGGTAGACATTTGAAGAAGCTAAGGTCAAATGGTGGTGGAGAATACTTCTCCAATGACTTTGAAGATTTCTTGCAGGAAAGAGGCATCAAGAGGGAGATTACTACAAGGTACTCACCTGAACAAAATGGGGTAGTAGAAAGGAGGAATAGACTCATTGTAGAGACAGCTAGGTCTATGCTAAATGAAAAGAAATTGCCAAATTATCTTTGGGCAGAGAGTGTATCTACTGCCACATATTTAATTAACAGGTTGCCATCAAAATCACTTGATGGAATGACACCCTATGAGGCTTGGTATGGTAAGAGACCATCTATGGATCATTGCAAAATCTTTGGTTGTGTTGCATATGTGCATATTCCCTCACAGGTAAGGGGAAAGCTAGACCCTAAAGCTGAAAAATGTATCTTTATTGGTTATGATTTGAATCAGAAGGGATACAGATTCTATAACCCCTCAAACAAAGGCTTCAAGGTAAGCAGAGATGTCATCTTTGATGAGAATGATTCATGGTATGAACATGAATGCAGGAAGGTTAGTCTACCTTATGACATGGAAGAAGACTTCCCCAAGCTTATCAAGGAAGAATCAATTCAAAAAGAGGACACAAGCTTAGATGATGAAGACACCATCAACATTGAAGAGTTCAAGGCTTGGAAATCCAAAGGGAAAATGAAGATGAAGAAGCTTGAGGATATACCAGAATCTTCAACTCAAGCTATGAGGAGATCTCAGAGAGAAAGTAAGAAGCCTATTAGGTATGGGTATGATACTTCCCTTGTAACCAAGCATTCTGTATATCTTGCAAAGGATCTCTTGAATGAAGAACCAGGTACATTTGAAGAAGCAATCAATAAACCAGAATGGAAGGAAGCAATGGATGAAGAAATGGAGGCTCTCAAGGAGAGTGACACTTGGGACTTGGTAGCCAAGAAGGACTCTATGAAGGTGATAGGATCCAGATGGATCTACAAACTCAAAAGGAATTCAGATGGTACAATAAACAGGTATAAAGCTAGGTTGGTAGCCAAGGGTTTTACACAAACCCAAGGCATTGATTATGAGGAGAAATTTTCTCCTGTGGTCAAGATGCCAACTATCAGAGTTATGGTGAGTGTAGCTGCATCCAAGAATTGGAACATGTACCAATTGGATGTGAAGAATGCATTCTTGAATGGATGGATATCTGAAGAAGTCTACATGTCACAACCACCTGGCTATGAAGATCCCAAGAAGGTAAATCATGTTTGTAAATTGAAGAAGGCTCTATATGGATTGAAGCAGGCACCTAGAGCATGGAATTACAGGTTGACAACCTACCTCCTAGACCAAGGATTCATAATGAGTAAAGCAGATACTTCATTGTTTATCAAAAGGAACAATTCAGAGGTATATACTTGTGTGTCTATGTTGATGACATCATTATTACAGGAAATGATGTTCAGGGAATTAGACACATCAAAGGACAAATGATGAAGGAATTCAAGATTAATGATCTTGGATTATTGAAGTACTTCCTAGGACTTGAATTGGTCTATACAAATTCAGGTATCTTTATAACTCAGAAGAAGTATATTCAGGACATGGTCAAGAAGTTAAATTTGCAGGAAGCTAAAATCTCAAGCACTCCTATGGAGGTCAACCACAAACTCAGTGCTCATGAAGGGGAAGAACTCCAAGACATTACAAGTTACCAGAGTTTGGTAGGTAGTCTTAATTATGCTACCTTAACCAGGATTGATATATCATATGGTGTTAGTGTACTTAGCCAATTTATGCACAAACCAAGAGTACCTCATCTAGAGGCAGCAAAGAAGATAGTTAAGTACCTAAAGGGAACACAAAATCATGGTTTGTACTTTCCCTATTCATCAGACATTGATATTAAGGTATATTCAGATGCAGATTGGGCAGGTTGCAAGGATGATAGAAGAAGCACATCTGGTTACATATGTTTTGCAGGTGATAAACCAATTTCTTGGTCATCCAAGAAACAACCCACAGTAGCTTTATCATCTACTGAGGCAGAGTATAGAGGGCTAGCAAATGCCACTCAAGAAGCTATCTGGTTGAAGCTTCTATATATAGAGTTAGGTCTATATACAAGACCACCAATTATTTTTGGAGACAACACTAGCTCTCTTCACCTTGCAGCTAATCCAATTTATCATGCTAGGACAAAACACATAGAGGTTCACTACCACTATGTGAGGGAGAAGTTACTTAGTAAAGATATTCAATTGTCATATGTATCTACTAATATACAATGTGCAGATTTGCTTACTAAAGCTCTGGATGGAAGCAAGCTATGCAGATTTAAATCCATGATTGGATTGCAGGAAATAATTGAAGACTAAAAATGATGACTTGAGCCAAAGTGTTTGGCTTGAGGGGGAGCTATTGGTGTAATTCAAGCCTTAACACTTGGCTTGGATATCAACCTTGAAGACTCAACATAAAGCTTGGACCTTGGAAGCCTAGCTTGGGTTAATTCATGGAAATA
>CM035419.1:132065754-132068254 GCA_020310875.1 Ceratopteris richardii
AATACAAAGCATAAGGTAAAGTCAATTGGTTCAGTCAAAGCTAAGGATGGGAGCACTCTTCTGAGTAAGGTACTTTATGTTCCCACAATTCCAAAGAATTTGATCAGTGTAGGTCAAATTGTGGAAAAAAGATATGAGGTAAGGTTCACAAATGATGGAGTTTATGTGGAAGACCCTAGTCAAGGGTATAAACAAGTTATTGCAGGAAAGAAAGAAGGAAGGCTTTTCACATTGAAGGTACAAGGAAATGTTGGACATGCTATGTTCACATATGGAGAGCAAAAGGTGTCAGAGTTGGATCTTTGGCACAAAAGACTTGGACACTTTAATGAAAGAGGTATCAAAGAAATGATTAACAATGATTCAGTGCTTGGAATGCCTAACATTGCAGGTCAACACATGACATACAGATGTGAGGCATGTCAATTAGGTAAGGCTCATAAGCAATCCTATTCCAAGCATGGATTTATGTATTCAGAAAGACTTGAATTGGTGCATACAGATGTGTGGGGTCCTTCAAAGGACTTTAGTATAAATGGTTCAAGATATTATGTCATATATGTTGATGATGCTACCAGGTGGATCACAATTTATGTGATTAAGGAAAAGTCAGAAGTGTTTAATACATTTAAACACTATCATGCATATGCAGAAAGGATTACAGGTCAAAAATTGAGGAGACTAAGGTCAGATGGAGGGGGAGAGTATTTTTCAAATGAGTTCAATGATTATTTGTGGAATGCAGGTATAAAGAGAGAAGTTACTTGCAGGTACTCTCCTCAACAAAATGGGGTAGCAGAAAGAAGAAATAGGACTCTTGTTGAGTTTGCAAGGTCCATGATGAAAGAGAAGAATTGCCCAAATTATTTGTGGGCTGAGGCTGTTAATACAGCTACATATTTGGTTAATAGATTGCCTTGTAAAGCTTTGCAGGGTATGACACCATATGAAGCTTGGTGGGGTAAGAAACCTACCTTGGATCATTGCAGAATATTTGGATGCTTGGCATATGCATATGTGCCATCTCAATTGAGGCATAAGTTGGAGCCTAAGGCAGAGAAGTATGTATTCATTGGTTATGATGATAAGCAAATGGGATACAGGTTGTGGAGTCCATCCACAAAGCAATTTATTGTATCCAAGGATGTTACATTTGATGAGCAAGGTACTTGGTATGCAGGTAAATATAATGTACATGCAGATGATGAAGAAGTAGTGGAACAAAGAAAAGGTAAAGCAAAGGTTCAATTACTTGATGAAAGTGAGAGTAATGAAGTGCAGATTGAAGTTGAAGAGAGGCCAAGGTTTGATCCAGAATGTGATGAACCAGAGACCTCAAGAAGTGCAGAAGTTAGGAGATCATCTAGGCACAAATGGCAACCTACAAGGTATAGCTATGACACTTCATTCTTGACTACTAAAGATTATGCTTATTTGGTAAAAGCAGATGAAGACCCTTCTACATATGAAGAAGCCAAAGGGAAGAAGAATTGGGAAGATGCTATGCAAGAGGAGTATGATGCATTGATAGAGAATCAAACATGGGATTTGGTTCCTAAACCTAATAGTCAGAAAATCATTGGTTGTAAGTGGGTTTACAAAACTAAAAGGTTTGCAGATGGAAGTGTGTCTAGGTACAAAGCTAGACTTGTTGTGAAAGGGTATGCACAGACATATGGAGTGGACTATGATGAGACTTATAGTCCTGTAGCAAAGATGACAACCATCAGGACACTCATTGCAATTGCTGCTTGTAAAGGTTGGAAGTTGTCTCAATTAGATGTTAAAAATGCCTTCTTGAATGGTTACATTTCAGATGAAGTCTACATGGAGCAACCAGATGGGTTCAAAGATCAAGTGAGTCCAAATTATGTGTGTAAGCTCAAGAGAGCTTTGTATGGGTTGAAGCAAGCCCCAAGGGCTTGGAATTATAGGCTTGTAAAATTCTTGAATGATCTTGGTTTTCAAGCATCAAAGGCAGATAGTAGCTTGCTAGTCAAAGCAAGTGAAAATGGATTCATTTATGTGTGTATTTATGTTGATGACATAATTTTACAGGAACAGATGATAAGGGAATACAAATGATCAAAAAGCAGATGGAGAAAGAGTTCAAAATCAGTGATTTGGGGAACCTATCATTCTTCTTGGGAATGGAGATCTCTTATACTCAACATGGAGTATATGTGACCCAAGAAAGGTATCTTAAAAATTTGCTAATCAAATTTAAAATGGAAGATTGCAGGGTTGCATCTACACCTTTGGAAGTGAACCATAAATTGTCTAGGTATGGAGGAGAAGAGTTCAGAGATATGAAACTCTATCAAAGTTTGGTTGGTAGCTTGATTTATGCTACATTGACAAGGCCTGACTTGTCATATGCAGTTGGTGTGCTTTCACAATTCATGCATTGTCCTAGAAAGGAACATTGGATTGCAGGACAAAGAGTACTTAGGTACATCAAGGGTACACTCAAAGAAGGGTTGTACTATGGGTTTACTTC
>CM035419.1:132093254-132100754 GCA_020310875.1 Ceratopteris richardii
GACAAAGCAACTCTATGTTGCTTCTTTCATCACCAAGAAACTAATTTATCTCCAATATAACAAAGATACCCACGAGTAGATCTTCTATCATCTGAATCACCTACCCAATCCGCATCACTAAACACTTTGATTCTTGTATCAGAAGTAAATCCATAATACAAACCTTCACATAAGGTTCCTTTGATATATCTGAGTACCCTTTGAGCTGCAATCCAATGAGTCTTCTTTGGATAATGCATAAATTGTGATAATACACCTACTACATATGAGATATCTGGCCTTGTCAAGATAGCATAGATTAGACTACCTACTAAACTCTGATATTTCTTCATATCATTGAGTTTTTCACGTCTATATCTTCTCAACTTATGATTTACCTCTAATGGTGTGGTTGAAGGCTTGCAATCTTCCATGTTGAACACTATCAAAAGATTTTTCAAGTATCTCTCTTGTGTAACATATACTCCATGTTGAGTATACACAATATGCATTCCTAAGAAATAAGATAAGTTTCCCAAATCACTTAGATTAAACTCTTTCTCTATTTGTTTCTTAAGCTCCTTGATTCCTTGATCATCTGTACTTGTAACAATAATATCATCAACATAAATACACATGTTTATGTATCCATTTTCACTTGCCTTCACTAGCAAGCTATTATCTGCCTTTGATGCTTGAAATCCACAATCATTCAAGAACTTAACAAGCATGTAATTCCATGCTCTTGGGGCCTGCTTCAAACCATACAAAGCTCTCTTGAGCTTACACACATAATCTAATCCAATTGAACCCATGAAGCCTTCTTGTTGCTCCATGTACACTTCATCTACAATGTATCCATTCAGGAATGCATTCTTCACATCTAATTGTGATAACTTCCATCCTTTACAAGAAGCAATAGCAATCAATGATCTAATTGTAGACATCTTAGCAACACGACTAAAGGTTTCATCATAATCTACCCCATAAGTTTGAGCATAACGTTTAACCACAAGTCTAGCCTTGTACCTAGACACTTTTCCATCTGCAAACCTTTTTGTTTTATACACCCACTTACATCCAATGACCTTCTGATTCTTTGGTCTTGGCACCAATTCCCATGTTTCATTTTCAAGTAGAGCATCATACTCTTCTTGCATTACCTTCTCCCAATTTTGTTTACCTTTAGCTTCTTCATATGTGATTGGATCCTCTTCTGTCTTCACAATGTAAGCATAATCTTTTGTTGTTAGGAAAGATGTATCATAGCTATACCTAATAGGTTCTTTTCTTTCTCTCAAGGATCTTCTGACCTCTACACTTCTTCAAGTCTCAGCCACATTAGATTTTGGATAAAATTTTGGCCCATCTTCAACATTGTCCTGCAATTTACTTTTATAATCAACATCATCAATATCTTCTTCATACACACTTACTTTTGTCTTCCCTTTCCTTTGTATTTCTTTAACATCTGCATAATCATTGGTTGACTATCTATCTATCTATCTATCTATCAATCTATCTATCTATCTATCTATCTATCTATCTATCTATCTATCTATCTATCTATCTATCTATCTATCTATCTATCTATGTGTCTATCTATCTATGTATGTATGTATGTATGTATGTATCTATCTATCTATCTATCTATCTATCTATCTATCTATCTATCTATCTATCTATCTATCTATCTATCTATCTATCTATCTATCTATCTATCAATCTATCTATCTACCTATCTATCTATCTATCTATCTATCTATCTATCTATCTATCTATCTATCTATCTATCTATCTATCTATCTATCTATCTATCTATCTATCTATCTATCTATCTATCTATCTATCTATCTATCTATCTATCTATCTATCTATCTATCTATCTATCTATCTATCTATCTATGTGTCTATCTATCTGTCTGTCTGTCTGTCCGTCTACCTATCTATCTACCTATCTATCTATATATCTATCTATCTATCTATCTATCTATCTATCTATCTATCTATCTATCTATCTATCTATCTATCTATCTATGTATCTATCTATCTATCTATCTATCTATCTATCTATCTATCTATCTATCTATCTATCTATCTATCTATCTATCTATCTATCAATCTATCTATCTATGTATCTATCTATCTATCTATCTATCTATCTATATATGTATGTATGTATGTATCTATCTATCTATCTATCTATCTATGTGTCTATCTATCTATCTATCTATGTATCTATGTATCTATCTATGTATCTACCTATCTATCTATCTATCTATCTATCTATCTATCTATCTATCTATCTATCTATCTATGTATCTAACTATCTATGTATCTATCTATCTATCTATCTATCTATCTATCTATCTATCTATCTATCTATCTATCTATCTATCTATCTATCTATCTATCTATCTATCTATCTATCTATCTATCTATCTATTGAAAGAACTTGGAGAAGCTTGTTGAAGGTAGAAAAGTGTATTTCGAAGCGACGAAGTTTGGTCAAGCCAACCGGCACAAGACCATCCCTTGAGCTTATGGAGACTCAAATAGACCTTATTGGCATGCAATAAGTGCAAAGAAACACACTATGTACTTTGGAGCATCAAGGAGAATGAGTCGATACAAAACAGATAGGTTCGCGGGTCGACTAGCTCAAAAAACTTACTATCTATGGAAGAGACAATGAACTTCATATGGCGATAGTGACCAGCGTTATTACAATTAGAAAAAATCCTTTTATGGGAGTGATACACATAGGGTTGAGTGTATGGAATGCACAAAATTATAAGGAATAAGCAAAATATGCTATAGGAATGAATGTGACATTCACCGGTGGTACTTCCTATGTTTCACGAATACGTAGAGATTGACCTTGAGACAGAAAAAATGCGATTTCTCCCAATCTACTAAACCAAATGCTATGAAACATTTTTAGACATAAAATAGACACGTATACCTTTCCAATGAGTCATCTTTCACGCAAGTTGGAGCTCTGGACAGAGAGCAGCAGCCTCTACAAGATTACTATTGGCGAAGAAGATGCTGCAGAGAATTGAAGAAGCAAGACAATGATGGTCACAAGTGTATGTATATTGCTTCCATGTAATGTACTAGTGATTTCAAGTCTTTATATAGACTCTAGGAGTGTTCCGTGACTTTTGCAAGTTGAATTTGAATTCAAATGAAGGTGGGAATGGTTTTTGGAGGGAATCAATTCACTTTCCTACAGTCTAGGAAAAGTGAAGATCTAGTTTGATCTGCTTTTAGGTGATTGATTGCTTGATTGAATGCAACTTCAACCACCACAAATTCGTGGCATTTGGGCTCTATCTTTCGACTTTTACATGTGTAAAGCTCAAGGCTTTTACAAGACCATCAAAAATCTCTCAAAAAAATACAATAAATGAGCATATGAGAAAGAACTCGCCAACGGATATTCTTTCGACGTGATAGCCTTTGATGTAGATCAAATCCACCTCAAGCATAGTGTAAGCTTGATGTTCCAACAGCTCCCCCTCAAGCTAAAGTATGCTTGAGTCTTCATTCTCTGATAGGTTGAATACCTACCATAGCTTTGAATCTACAAAGCTTTATTCCATCAAGTGCCTTCGTCATCATATTTGCTACTTGCTTTTCAGTAGGAACAAAAGAAATGTCAATCTCCTTTGCCATGAGCTTCTCCCTGATGAAGTGGTAATGGACTTCTATGTGCTTGGTTCTCGCATTGAAAATAGGATTTGCCACTAGATGCATGGAGCTTACATTATCTCCAAATATGTGAGGTTTGGAACTCACAAGTCCAAAATCTGTATACAATGCTTTTAACCATATTGCTTCTTGAGTTGCTATGGTCAAACCTCTGTACTCTGCTTCAGTTGAAGATAAAGCAACTGTTGGTTGCTTCTTGTAACTCCATGACCCTAGGTTTGAACCTGCAAATGCTAAGTAACCAGATGTACTTTTTTTGTCATCCTTAGCTCCTGCCCAATCTGCATCTGAATAGATTTTGATATCCAAATCTGAAGAGTAAGGATAGAATATACCTTCGTTGATTGTACCTTTGAGATACTTAAGTACTCTCTTAGCCGCATCCATGTGTGGTCTTCTCGATGAGTGCATGAACTGACTAAGCACTCCCACACTATATGAGATGTCTGCCCTTGTATGAGTAGCATATATCAAGCTTTGATACTCTTTAATGTCTTCAATTTTCTCACCTTCATAAACACCAAGTTTATGATTCATCTCCAAAGGTGTACCTGCAGGTTTAGTGTTCTCCATTTTGAACTTGAGAAGAAGATCCTAGATGTATCTTCTCTAAGTCAATACATTCCTTCTTCTGTATATATCACCCGCATACCTAGGAAATATGTGAGCTCACCTAAGTCACTGATTTTGAACTCCTCTTACATGTTTCTCTTGATCCTTTGAATGCCATTTAGATCATCATATGTCACAATAATATCATTTACATATACACATAGATAGATAACCTCATTGTGATCCCTTTTGATGAATAGAGAAGGATCTGAGCTGCTAGCTTTGAACCCTTGATCTTGAAGATATGTAACCAACCTATAATTCCAAGCTCTAGGAGCTTGTTTCAATCCATACAATGCTTTCTTAAGTCTGCAAACATAAGATGGATGATTAGGGTTTTCAAAACCTAGTGGTTATGACATGTATACCTCTTCACTTATCCAACCATTCAAGAATGCATTTTTCACATCAAGTTGGAGGAGTTTCCAATTCCTTGCAGCAGCTACACTTATCATGGTAGTCATCTTTGCAACTGGTGAGAATGTTTCCTCATAGTCTATACCATGAGTTTGTGAGCATCCTTTGGCAACTAATCTTGCCTTCTACCTGCAGACTGATCCATTTGAATTTCTTTTAACTTTATATACCCATCTGCAACCAATTACCTTTTGATTCGGTGACATTGGAACCAAATCCCAAGTGTCCATTTCCTGCAATGCATCCATCTCTTCTTTCATGGCCTTTTCCCAATTAGGGTTTCCCTTGCCTCTTCATAGGTTGAGGGTTCCTCTGAAATAGAGTCTTTTGCCAAGTATATTGAATGTTTCGTAACAAACGTGGAATCATATCCATACCTTTCTGGTTGTTTCTTCTCTCTTGCTGATCTTCTAGGTGCTTGTTTGGAGCATTCTCCAACCTCATGCATCTTTGCTTTGCCTCTTGACTTCCATAACTTGTAATCCCTTTCTCTTTCATCTTGGTCATAGTCTGTATCACTTCTTGGATCCTGGACCTGTGTATCATGCTTCCTTCCTAATTGATGAGAGTCAAAATCAAGATCATATGGTAGTGTTACCTTTTGTTTGTCTTCATCATACCAAGACCTGTGTTCTTCAAACACAACATCTCTACTTGTAGTGAATTGCTTCGTTGAAGGATTGAAGAACCTGTAACCCATCTGAGTTGAATCATATCCAATAAACACTACCTTTGCTGCCCTTTCATCTAGCTTACCTATTATTTGTGATGGTACATGAACATAAGCTAAACAACCAAAAACCTTGCGATGTCCAAGACTAGGTTTTCTTCCATGCCATGCATCATAAGGAGTCATACCTTGAAGTGATCTGGATGGTAGGACAAGGTACACAGCAGTTGAAATAGCTTCTGCCCATAGATAATGTGGCAACTTCTTCTCTTCAAGCATTGTTCGGGCTGATCCAACGAGTGTCTTGTTTCTCCTCTGCAATTCCATTTAGTTGAGGAGAGTACCTAGTAGTCACTTCCCTTTTGATACCTTTGTCCTGCAAGAACTCATCAAACTCTTTGGAGAAGTATTCTCCCCTTCCATCAGATCTGAGCTTCTTTAGTGATCTACCTGTATGATTCTCCACATGTGCAAGATACTTCTTGAAGCAATCAAAAACTTCATTCTTAGTCTTGATAAAGTATAGAACAGTCCATCTACTATGGTCGTCAATAAATGAGACATAATACCTTGATCCTGCCAATGAAGGTTCTTGAATTGGTCCCATACATCTGTATGTACTAAGTCCAAAAAGTTGTTGTGGATATAGCCTTTGTGGTTGAATGGTAGTCTTTGTGCCTTCCCAATCTGACATGCATCACACCTGTTGATCATGTATTGCTTTGATATGTTCGGCAGTCCTAGAACACTTTGATTCCTGCATATATCCTTCAAGGTTCTTTCATTCACATGAGCAAGTCTCTTATGCCACACTTCAAGCTCACTTAGGGTTTGAGACCCAAAGTTGAATAGAGCTATGTTCCTGGTTTCTCCTACTTCAAAAGTAAAGAGCCTACCATGCTTCTCACCTCGGGCTATCTTCTTGAAGCCTTGACATGGATCTTCCACAAAAGCTCCATGTTGGGTGAACCTAACTTGCAAGACTTTTTCCACTATTTGGCCTACACTTATTAGGTTTTTAGTGATAGTGGGTACATAGAGAACCTTACTTAGAATGTTTGTCCTGCCATTGGAAGCTTTGACATTACCAATCTTCTCCACATTGTGCTTCGTGTCATCCCCTATTTGCACTTCATGTCTATGCTTTGGACTTTCCAAGTCAGATAGAAGAGCAATGCTGCCTACAACATGATTCGAACATCCTGAATCTATGTAGAAAAAATGATCATCTTCTTTACCTTCTTTGTGGCTTAGATTCATAAGCAATGAGTCTTCATGTGGTTGATCTTCTGAATAATTGTTGTAGTCCCTTCTGTTATAGCTTCTATTGTTATTGTTGAAGTTGTGTCCACCTCGGCCTCTATTGCTGCCATATCCACCTCTTCCACTTCCTTTCTGGGTCTTCCCATTGAACCAGCAATTCTGAGTGGTGTGGTTGGTCTTATCGCATATGGCACAAGGTTGAACATTCTCACCTTTGGCTTTTTCTTGCTTTCGTCCTTTCTTCTTCCCTTTCCACTTGCTCTTGCTTGCAAAGTTGGCTTGAGAAGTCTCTTCTTCATCTTCTTCCTTCTTCTTGCCTTTCTTCTTCTTATCCTTCTTATCTGCATATAGAGCACTAGTTGAATAACCATGATAAGAGTTACCTTCCTTTATGCTATTGTTGGCTTCTTGATTGAAGAGTTTTCCAAGAAACATGTTGAAGTCTGGAGTTTGCACATCCATGATGAGATCATAAGCCGTCGTGAAGGATTGCCATTGCTTATCACTTCAAATGCCATTGAGAATTTTCCTCATGATGACCTCTTCTTCAATCAGCTCTCCAATGGATGCTAACTGATCCGCAACCTCTTTGACCTTGGTAACAAACTCTGTGATGGTTTGTTTGAGTGTCTTCTTCATTTGGTTGAACTCGTTCCAAAGATGATTCTTTCTTGCTTTGGTACTAGCAGAAAAGAAAGTCTTGAGGGCATCCCAAGTCTCTTGAGATGTCTTGCATCCTCTAATATATGGTAATAGAAAGTCAGAGATAGAGTTTAGTATGTACGACCTTGCTCGAGCATCCCTTACGCACCAAAGTGTGAGCTTATCTGTCTCCTCTTGTG
>CM035419.1:132128254-132133254 GCA_020310875.1 Ceratopteris richardii
GATACTGAATCTCTATATGCTTAGTCCTGGCATGAAAAACAGGGTTAGCTGCCAAATACAAAGAACTCATATTGTCTCCAAAAATTATTGGAGTACTATGATCAATCTCAAAACTTTTCATCAAGGTCTTCAACCATATGACTTCTTTTGCAGCTTCTACCATTCCCTTATACTCAGCCTCTGTGGATGATAAAGCAACTGTGTGTTGCTTCTTTGAACACCAAGACACTAACTTGTCTCCAACATAACATAGATATCCATGAGTAGACCTCCTATCATCTGAGTCACCTGCCCAATCTGCATCACTAAACACTTTGATTCTTGTGTCAGAAGTGAAACCATAGTACAAACCTTCACTTAGGGTTCCTTTGATATATCTGAGTACCCTTTGGGCTGCAATCCAATGAGTCTTCTTTGGACAATGCATGAATTGTGACAACACACCTACTGCATATGATAGATCTGGCCTTGTCAAGGTAGCATAGATCAAACTACCTACCAAACTCTGATATTTCTTCATGTCATTGAACTCTTCTCCTCCATACTTGCTTAATTTATGATTTACCTCCAATGGTGTAGTTGAGGTCCTGCAATCTTTCATGTTAAACTTGACTAGAAGATTCTTCAAGTATCTTTCTTGTGAAACATATACTCCATGTTGAGTATACACAATCTGCATTCCTAGAAAATAAGATAAGTTTCCCAAGTCACTTATCTTAAACTCCTTCTCTATTTGCTTCTTGAGTTCATTGATTCCTTGAGCATCTGTTCCTGTAACAATAATGTCATCAACATAAATGCACATGTAAATATATCCATTTTCACTTGCCTTCACTAGCAAGCTACTATCTGCTTTTGATGCTTGAAATCCACATTCATTCAAGAACTTGACCAATCTGTAATTCCAAGCTCTTGGGGCTTGCTTCAACCCATATAAAGCTCTCTTGAGCTTACACACATAATCTGATCCAATTGACTCCATGAAACCTTCTGGTTGCTCCATATATACTTCATCTGCAATGTAACAATTAAGAAATGCATTCTTCACATCCAATTGTGATAATTTCCATCCTTTGCAAGCAGCAATAGCAATCAATGTCCTAATTGTAGACATCTTAGCAACAGGACTAAAGGTCTCATCATAATCTACCCCATAAGTTTGGGCATAACCTTTAACCACAAGTCTAGCCTTATATCTAGACACCTTACCATCTGCAAACCTCTTTGTTTTGTATACCCACTTGCATCCAATGACTTTCTGATTCTTTGGTCTTGATACTAACTCCCAAGTTTCATTTTCAAGTAGAGCATCATACTCTTCTTGCATTGCCTTCTCCCAATTCTGTTTACCTTTGGCTTCTTCATAAGTAATTGGGTCTTCTTCTGTTTTCACAATGTAAGCATAATCTCTTGTTGTTAGGAAAGATGTATCATAACTATACCTTATAGGCTCTTTCCTTTCTCTTGTAGATCTTCTGATTTCTGCACTTCTTGAAGTTTCAGCCTCATTTGATTCTGGATCAAATCTTGGCACTTCTTCTACATGATCCTGCACTCTACATCTAGAGTCAACTTCATCAACAATTTCTTCACAAACTTTTACCTTTGCCTTTCCTTTCCTTTGAATTTCTTCAACACCTGCATACTCATTTGGTGATCCTGTATACCACATGTTTTGCTCATCAAATGTTACATCTTTAGTAACAAGAAATTGCTTTGTGGATGGACTCCACAACCTGTAACCCATCTGTCTATCATCATATCCAATAAACACATACTTCTCTGCTTTTGGTTCTAGCTTATGTCTTAATTGTGAAGGAACATAAGCATATGCAATACATCCAAATACTTTACAATGATCAAGACTAGGTTTCTTACCCCACCATGCTTCATAAGGGGTTCCTCCATTCAAAGCTTTGCAAGGCAACCTATTCACAAGGTATGTTGCAGTGTTAATGGCCTCTGCCCATAAGTAATTTGGACAATTCTTTTCCTTCATCATGGCTCTTGCAAACTCTACAAGAGTCCTATTCCTCCTTTCTGCTACTCCATTCTGTTGAGGGGAGTACCTGCAAGTCACTTCTCTTTTGATACCTGCATTCCACAAATAATCATCAAACTCTTTTGAGAAATACTCTCCCCCTCCATCTGATCTTAACCTCTTTAGCTTTTGTCCTGTGATCCTTTCTGCATAAGCATGGAAATGTTTGAATGTCTTAAAGACTTCTGATTTATCCTTGATTACATACAAAGTAATCCACCTGGTTGCATCATCAACAAACAACACATAATATCTGGATCCATTTATACTATAGTCCCTTGAGGGACCCCATACATCTGTATGAACCAATTCAAGCATGTTTGAATACTTGTACCCTGATTTGTTATAAGAACTTTTGTGTGCTTTACCTAATTGACAAGCTTCACACTTGTACACCATATGTTGCCCTTCAATGTTTGGCAATCCAAGCACCACCTGATTCTTTGACATTTCCTTTATAGCTCTCTCATTGAAATGACCTAGCCTCTTATGCCATAGGTCTAATTCAGATACCTTTTGACCTCCATAGGTAAACAATGCATGTCCCACATTACCTTGGACTTTGAGAGTAAACAACCTTCCTTCCTTTTTACCTGCAATTATGGTTCTATATCCCTGATTTGGATCTTGTACATAGACACCATCATTTGTAAATCTTACTTCATATCCTTTCTCCACAATTTGCCCTACACTTATCAAATTTTTAGGAATAGTAGGGACATAAAGTACCTTGCTCAGAAGTGTACTTCCACTCTTTGTCTTCACTGATCCAATGCTCTCCACTTTATGTTTGGTATTGTCACCTGTTTGAACTGTATGTCCATTCACCCTTGCTTCCATATCAGTCATCAAGGATAGGTTCCCACTCAGATGGTTGCTGCACCCTGAGTCAATATAAAACACTCTTTGATCATCTCCCATTGATTCATGAGTTGCATTCAAGATAAGAGTCATGTCATCCTTCTGATCTGATGCATAGTTGTAATAATTATTGTTGTAGGACTGAGATTGGAAGTTTCTTCCACCTCCTCTACCATATGATGTCCTACCACCTCTTCCTCTGAAATTGCCTCTTTGGTTTCTGCCTCCTCTACCTCTTTGACTATAATTCTGATTGTTGTATCCTCCACTTTGATTGTTATACCAACAATCATTTGCCAAATGATTTGTTCTGCCACAAATCCAACAAGCTTTAGCATTATCTTTATTCTAACCTCCTCTTCCTTTACCTCTGAAATTTGTCTTCCCTTTTGTGAAGTTGGCTTGATTTGAATTCCCTTCATCATCATTTGATTGCTTTCCCTTGCCATTCTTTTTCTTGTCTTTAGAGTACATAGCTTGACTTGTACTTCTATCATTGTCTCCTTTAAGATCCTGCTCAAAGGTTAGCATGTGTCCTAGTAATTGATTAAGGTCAGGAGTAAAGTGATCAAGTGACAATTCTATGGACAATATAAAAGGCTTCCACTTCTCATCACCTCTTAGACCTGTAAGTATTTGTCTTACCAACTTTTCCTCTTCAATATCTTCATCCACTGCTCCCAAGCTATCTGCAATATCTTTCATCCTTGCCACATAATCTGAAATTGATTGTGAGCTCTTCTTCTTGAAAGTTGTGAACTCAGCCCATAGTGAGGACTTCCTTGACTTAGTTGTATTTTGGAAATGCTCTTCCAAGGCATTCCAAACATCTGTAGCACTTTCTAAACCTCTGATGTGAGGTAGAAGGTAATCATTTACAGCCATGTAAATGATGCTCCTTGCTTGAGCATCCTTTCTCATCCAAGTCTTCAACATTGCAAGTTCCTCCCTAGTAGGAATACTTGGATCTGCAAATTCTGGTTTTTCTTCATCTCCTGTAATGAATGATATAAGGTCTTTGCTCATGAGGTGTGCTTCCATCCTCATGGACCATGCTGGATAGTTCTCCCTATCTAGCTTATCAATCTGCAAGCTTTCTCCCATCTTGTATCCACCTGTGTATTGAAAACTTCAAGCTTTACAAACAATGTATGTACCTTTACTTCGAATTGAACTCCTTTTGCCTTTCTTGATGTCAATTTGTCTTCTCCTCGAGCTTTGACTCCAAGCTTTCACTTCTTGATCCTTCAAATGTTGAATCTCTTAAATCTGCAGCAGTCGGGATCCTCCTTTTCTTCAAATTGATGTCTCCTGCTCTGATACCACTGATGGAGAATGATAATCTCCAAAAGAACAACTTATTCTTGTGATTAGAGCACCTCTATACCAAGAATAAGTCAAAACCTTTCACACATTTAGAGGATCAACTTCTAATTATCAAAAGATGAACAAATCTGTGAAGAAGGTGATACACAGAAAAGTCTGCTGCACTATTTCCTTACATTGACTTATCAAATGTGTAAAGTTTTTCATGAAACTTTGTACGAATCATCTCTTAGAGATTGCGCAACTATTCCAAGTTGAATTACTCCAAAAGATTAAGTGTAGCTTGAGAAATCAACTTCTCAAGTTACCTATGTCAGAAACTGTACTTCTGAGAAGTCGATTCAGACACCCCTAACTTCTTAACTTTGATTCTCACAGTATCTAACCCGTTTTGCCAAATGCTTTTAGCCACGAGTAGATCACCTTCCAACTTAAAGATTAAGTGCTTGCTTGCACAAAACTTTAAACTATGGAGTGAGCACTGACCAAAAGATTAAACACGAATTTTGCGCCTGTTTCAGAGAACTGTAGACATTCAACACATATGAATGTTCCTACTTACAATTCTCCTAGCCTGTTCACAATTGGACTCTGAAATTCAGGTCACAGGCTCATCAACTAACAACTTAGATATCCTCAAAAGGATTTTACAAATGATCAAACACAGAAGGAGCAGACACGAAAAGATCGGGCGCAATATTTCTTCATTAACTCAGAAAATTACAACTGAGTGATGAGAGCAAACACAAACTCACTTTCCACTATCTCATAG
>CM035419.1:132148254-132240754 GCA_020310875.1 Ceratopteris richardii
CTATCTATATATCTATCTATCTGTCTATCTATCTATTTATCTCTCTATCTATGTATCTATTTATCTATCTGTCTATCTATCTTTATATCTATCCATCTATCTGTCTGTCTAGTTTATATCTATCCATAACGTAATGTTTCCAAATTTTTAAAGTATGCACAACAACTAAAAGCTCCTTATCATATGTACTATAATTCTTTTATGAAGGTTTAAGTTTCCTACTTTCAAATGCAATAGGATGGTCATTTTGCATTAATACGACACCTATACTTGAACCACTCGCATATGTAACTACATGGAAAGGTTGTGGAAAATCCACTTATTGCAAAATAGGTGCATGAGAAAGTGCATGTTTGAGTTTTTCAAAAGATTGTTGCTGTGCTAATCCTTAACCTTTTCTTCAATAATAATGTGAGTGGAAGTGCTAAATAAGAAAAGCCTTTTACAAACTTTTGATAAAAACTAGCTTACCCAAGAAAAAAGTGTACATCATTCAAAGATTGAGGAACAAGGCATTCTTCAATTACTTTAATTTTCTTTGGATCTACATGAAGACCTTGACTAGAAACAATATGTCATAAATACTCTAACCTTTTTTTTCATAACAAATTAAGAGCTTGTTGACGACACGACATATAATCCTTGGACCCATTCTTTTACATCATCATTTGTACTTTTTTCTACCTTTTTATTCATTTTAATAAACACTCTTGTATAGGTGTGTAGGAGTGCCACACTAGAGAATAAGTCGGATTCATTCTCCTTTCAATCTAGAAATCCCACATAGCATGCATTTTTGCACATTTTGTATATAAAGAGGTCTCTACCTCTCATTTTGGCGGAGCATTCTTAGAAGTAATGAGATTATGCTAGTTTGTAGAATGCTTGGAGAGCTCATGTTGTTGTTATGATGTGCTAGCATATTTGTTCCTTTCTTTCCTTAAAAGCTTGGCACCGTTGCCGGGGAGCATTCTCTTGTCACTTACGTGATGGGTTTTGGCATGAAAGAGACGTGTATACAAGCTTTTCATGATGATTTTTTGAGTTCTTTATTTTATTACGCTCTTGTGAGCATTTAGGGCTTGCAAGATTGACAAACTTGTTGAGATGATCCATTTTTGGTGTGACTAGAATCCCCTTTTTAGGTGATTAATCTACCATGTGTGGTGATTCTTCAAGATTATGAGTAGAATAGGAGTAATTTTACAAAATTTTTAGTCTATTATGTTAATTGTTTCCATTAAGTTTGTTGTTTTCTCTAATCATGTGTAAATAATTTTATTTTGGGGTTCTTCTACAAAAATCAAAGGATTTTTGGCTCTTCATCTTCATCAACAAACATGGAAGTGGTACTCCTCTTTTCCTACATGAAAATCTATGTATGTAAAACCTTCCTTCTGCATGTGCCCACATAATTTTATGGTTGAGTTGTGAGAAATCTGGCCTCTCATTACTATGGAAAGATACTTAATCCAAATTTCCTCTTCTTGCTTTACACATCCTTGCTTTCCTCCAATAGTCAAGTTCCTAAAAAGGTTTCTTAGATGCTTTGTTACATTCAAACGAAGGTTGTAGAACTTGTAGGTGGGTTGTTATGCTAGCTTCATAGGACAAATCCATGACAAACCTTTTGGAGTTTGCATTGATACGATGGCCATGAGTACTAGCAAGGTGACGAGGGGAAGAAGATGAGAAACAATTATCATCTGTATTTGAAGAAAACATGAAGGACATGCACATGTTGCTATACTTGCATCTAGAAGTGAGCTATGCTTGGATTACAAAACGTAGCATACCTAGGTGCTATTGCTTCTCAGGTCCTCAATAAACAAGAAGATGGACCCTTGAATGGATCAGGAATGCTGGTATCTCAATCTATTGTCATGAAGGAGGGAACAACAAGCACTTTTTTTTTGCCCTACCTTCGGATCTTGTTGTCAATCCTTTACAAACAACAATGAAGGAGTGCTTTAGGGATTCAAGTTTGTCCTCTCTCTACCTGATGGAGGACTACAATACAGTGAAGAAGCTGCTGCCTTGAGATATGGTGGCCTTGATAAATACGTGGCTATTGAGCATGATTATTTTCGCTCCTCAAGTATTAAAGGTTTCCACATAGGGCTATGAGCAGATAGAATAAACTTGCAGGTGGTGAATGGATCCTTTCATATTACCCTTCTTATCCGAGGGATCAGCCTTAGAGTCATTATCAAAATGTAATTGACCATTCCATGCACGATGGACCTCTTTAGGAACGGAAGTCAACATCAAGTGAGAGTGCAAGGGATAGCGTATGAAGCTTTCAGGAAGGCTGATCCATTGTTGTATTAAACATTAAGAGGTTGCTGAAGCTGACGGATCTAGAGGTGATGGTAGTGATGACGTGAAAGGAGGTCAGGAAAGTGATGAACGGAGAGCACATTAATCATCCTTCTTCATCAGAGGATGTTGAGCAACTGGTGGAGCCTGTTGACTCTGTGTTTTCATCATCAAAAGGTAGCACATGAGTGCTAACAGTGGCAGCGATGTACCCATGCTGAGATGAGAGCCAAGGTGGAAGCTGATTGGAAATGAGAGCAAATCAACAGAACCGCTGATGGAAATGCTATCAGATGGCAAGCGAAAGTCATTCTTTGAATTCTTCAATCTTAATCATGCTAGAGCATAGGAAGACTCCGGGGAGGTTCAAAAAACAAGAGACAGGAGTTTTGAATAGCAAGGAAAGGATCTATTACGTGAGGCAAAGGTGAAGTTTCGCATTGGAAATATCAATAAGAAGATTGGATCTATATGTAATGCAATAAGTTGGTTTGAAGACCATCTTGTTTTTGTGAGAGGGCAGTAATGAGGAAGGCCTAATAATGGGATCCCGAGAAATTCTTTAGATAAGTGTGGTGATGGCAGAGCAAAATCTAAGGCAAGGAGTTCCTCTATTTTTGTTGTGCTAAAGATAATATATGGCTCTTGCATGTTGTAAGCTAGGAATCTAAGCACTTCTCAATGTAGAAAAGGCTTTCAGCGAGCTTATGCCTTGAGAGATTTAAAGCTAACCCCTCTCTAAGCAAATAAGAGGCATGATGGTAAGGGGAGAATGCATGTTGTCTATGGTGATTGTTTTCTAAAAAAAGTTTACTAAAAGGAGAAGAGCGGAAGGCAACCTACTCTATAAAAAAATGGTAAGATGAAGGCAGCCATGTAGCAACGTGAAATGGCATTATCATATAGGAATGACGATTTCATGGTTCAGCTCTTTGTGCTCTCTACTGAAACATCAGAGAAGCAGCTCTGAATGGGTTGGGTTGCTTGGCAAAGATATTGAAGAAGTGGGGGGAAACTCTCAGGTTCAATCCCCTCCCCATTAGTGCACATCACCATCCACTATCCCTCTACATCACGCTGAGTATGAAAAAAATGCAGCGAAGCACCTTGATAGGCACGGGCTAACATATAGGCTTATTGGAAAACAAATGACTTCAAACTGAGAGGACTCATAGCAGAAACCTCTCCTATAAGCATGAGAAGCTGCAAAAGGGAAAAGAGATTGCCTACAGTCAATCAATAAGGATCAAGCTGATGTTTTGAAGACAATGTTAGTTGTAGAGACACAAAGAGAGGTAGCAAAGTTGCGTGCTTCATAATTGAAGGCCAGCTTAAAGAAGGTTGAAGAGGAGATTCTCCTAGTGACTTCACAAAGATCATGCAGCAGGGAGTTAAAGGTTGCAGTTTCAGAATCAGAGAGGGGATTGTGTCAATGCTAGAATGGAGTTTAGCCCTAAGACAAATCTCATTGATTGCTAACTTTCAAGGAGGTTCATAAAATGGGTGGAACCGAACAGACAACTCCATGCTGATGTTGGCACACTTGAACATCAAAAATGATGAGGCGGAAACAAAACTAAAGGAAGCATATAGAGAGGGCTGGTTCTTGTGATCAATTTTTTTTAATGCAGTTGTTGGAGGCATAGCCATAGGGCAAGAATTTTTAAACTTGAAAGCTTTAGGGGAAGGAAAAGCTGCTCGGATCTTTCTTACCTAGACAATGAAATAACTCTAGTCGATGCTTGATATGCACCTGGCTACCTCACGTGCTTTTTAGATAAATTTCGTATCCTTGCGATTTCAGTCTTCCTTGGAAACATGGAATGAGAGTCTCTTGACGTCGACCAAACATTCTTATGCAAGGATGTGAACTTTTTGAGAGGATGTTGGAGAGACATCACTATACCTGATGGTAGGTTTCATGATATAAAGCTATGTTCAAGATGCAAGATACTCACAATAAGTACTGAGATAGCAGAGGAAGGGTTGAAACCTCTAAAGACTTTAGGAACATTTCGAGCTGGAAAATCCTTCTCACTCTCAAAGGCTGTGGATAACTGTGTGGAAACACACATTCTCTTCAACCTATATGTATGTAGCCAGATTCACTAAGGGGGGAGCTTTTCTAACTATGAAAATCCAAGAAACCAGCAGCTACGTCATGTCAATCTGAGCAAAAAAGGCATATTCACACACAGTTTTGGGTTTCCGCTTAAAATAACTCAGGCTAATAGTGCACGAAGTACAGATGCTCTTGATGTATATCAACAAGAATGGATCAGAAGCCAAACTATGGGTGGGCAGAGTCATAGCGATGCGAATCAGAGCCGCTATGATGAGTCATCCTGTAGATGCTAAAAAAGGAACTATATATGATAACTAAAGAAATAAGTAAGCTAACTAGGGAAATAACTAGTCACTTATTACCACTCATAAGTTAGAATTTTTTTTTGCATGTAGCCAATGGAACCAAGGGAACCAAAGAGAACCAAAGTGAACCAAGAGAACCATGAGTGCAAGAGAAGCCAAAGCTACCAATGTTATGCCATAGTTCTATGCCTTAGTCGATGCCTTGGAGTAAGCCAAAGGAGTAACCGAATGATAACTTAATTGATAACCTAATGAGTAGCCTAACTAAAGAAATAAGTGAGCTCACTAGGGAAATAACGAAGCACTTATTGCCACTCAATAGTTAGAACTTGTTCATGTGTAGCCAATAGAACCAGAGAGAACCAAAGGGAACCAAAGAGAACAAAAGTGAAGCATGAGTGCCAAAGAAGCCATAGTTCTATGCATGCGCCGATTGAAAGAGTGTTAATCTCCAGGAGAACAAGTTACTGTTGAATTTATAGCACCTCTATATCAAGAGAAACTAAAAACCTTCACTAATTTGGAGGCACAATAAAAATTTTGGATTAACTGTGAAGAAAAAGACTCTACAGAAAGTCGGGTGCACATATCTCTCTCATTGACTTATCAAATGTGTAAAGTTTTTGATAAAATTTTGCACAAGGTGTCGCCTATAGTCTCCGCACCTCCTCCAAGTTAAAAAACTTCAAAAGACTCAGTAGATCTTGAGAAATGAATTTAACAAATCACCTATGTCTAAAATTGTTCTTCTGAGAAGTCGATTCAGACACCTATAACTTCTAACACTTGGTTCTCTCAATCTAGAACCCATTCTTGCAAATCCTTTTAGGCACAGGTAGCTTCCCTTCTAACTTAGAGATTGAGTGCATGCTTGCTCAAAAATTTACACTGTGGAAGGAGAAGTGACCAAAACATTAGCATCCAATTTTGCACCTATTTCAAGAAATAGTCAACAATATGAATGTTCCTTCTCATAATTCTCACAGCTTGTTTACAATTAGGCTCTCAAAGTTTAACCATAGACTCATTAACTATGGAATTAGACATCTAAAAAAGGATTCTTGAAATGATCAAGCATAGAAGGAGAATGCACGGAAACATCGGGTGCAATATTTCTTCCATTACTGGAAATCTTTACATCTAGATGAGAGAGCTAATCTTCATGCTTCTCAAGAGTCTAAAACACTCCTAATTCTTCTGAATTCGTGTAGTCTATACTCTCATACATTTGCCCCGACATTTTTCCTTTGTATATATAGTCAAATATTTACAAACTCAAAACTAATCAAAGGCATAAGTGAGCTAACTTCAAAATAATGTACATATGTGTATACATCTACATCTTCTGAATATGCACTTCCTTCATGCTTCATAACCTGGTTTTTTCTTCAATCCTTGACTTCAATTCTTCACCAAAACTTCAATTGTTGATTGCCCTGCACCAACAACTCCCCCTCAATCATCAATTGAGGTTTTCTCTATCTTCTTTATGCCTACCATGTCTTTAAAACTTTGTAGCTTTGGTTCATCCAAGCTTTTGGTTAGCATATCAGCTATCTGATCTTTTCTTGAAGTATGTATGACTTCAATCTCTTTATCCATCACCTTCTCTCTTAGAAAGTGATACTGAATCTCAATGTGTTTGGTCCTAACATAAAAAACAGGATTAGCAGCTAAATACAATGAACTCATGTTATCTCCATGAATAGTGGGTGTACTCTGAGTGATGTCAAAACTCTTCATCAGAGTCTTAAGCCATATCACTTCCTTTGCAGCTTCCACCATACCTTTATACTCTGCTTCTGTAGATGACAAAGCAACTGTGTGTTGCTTCTTTGAACACCATGAAATTAACTTATCTCCCACATAACACAAGTATCCATATGTTGATCTCCTATCATCTGGATTACCTGCCCAATCTACATCACTATATATCTTGATGTTTGTATCTGATGTAAAACCATAATACAAACCTTCTTTGAGTGTACCCTTAATGTACATCAACACTCTTTGTCCTGCAATCTAATGTTCTTTCCTAGGACAATGCAGGAATTGAGACAATACTCCAACTGCATATGACAAGTAAGGCCTAGTTAAAGTAGCATAGATCAGACTACCAACCAAACTTTGATATAGCTTCATGTCCTTGAACTCTTCTCCTCCATATCTACTCAATTTGTGATTCACTTTCATTGGAGTAGGTGCTACCCTGCAATCATCCATTTTAAACTTGATCAACAAGTTTTTCAAATATCTTTCTTGAGTTACATACACTTCATGTTGAGTGTATGAGATCTCCATGCCCAAGAAATATGACAAATCTCCCAAGTCACTGATCTTGAACTCTTTCTCCATTTGCTTCTTTAGGCTTTGAATGCCTTTCTCATCTGTACCTATAAGAATTATATCGTCAACATATATGCACATGTAAATGAACCCATTATCACTTGCCTTAACAAGCAAGCTACTATCTGCTTTAGATACTTGGAAACCAAGTTCTTTCAAGAACTTCACAAGCCTATAATTCCATGCCCTTGGGGCCTGCTTCAAGCCATACAAAGCTCTCTTGAGCTTGCACACATGATCTGGATACCTTCCATCTCTAAATCCTTGTGGTTGCTCCATGAAAACATCATCTCAAACATAACCATTTAGAAATGCATTCTTCACATCTAGTTGACATAACTTCCATCCTTTACATGCAGCAATAGCTATGAGTGTCCTGATGGTTGTCATCTTTGCCACAGGACTATAGGTCTCATCATAATCTATACCATATGTCTAAGCAAAACCCTTCACAACAAGTCTAGCTTTATACCTAGAGACACTTCCATTTGCAAACCTCTTTGTCTTGTAGACCCATTTACATCCAATGATCTTCTGACTATTTGGTTTAGGAACCAAATCCTAAGTCTCATTCTCCATCAATGCATCATACTCTTCCTGCATAGCTTTCTCCCAATTTTCCTTACCTTTTGCCTCTTCATATGTAGAAGGGTCTTCATCTGCCTTTATCATATAAGCATAATCTTTGGTAGCCAAAAAAGAAGTGTCATAGCTATACCTTGTAGGTTGCCATTTGTGTCTTGATGACCTTCTGAGTTCTCCACTCCTTGAGATTTCTGGTTCATCACACTCTGGATCAAACCTTGGCACTTCTTCAACTTCAACCTGTACTTCATTGTTCTTCTCTTCATCAAATATCTGAACCTTTGATTTACCTTTCTTCTAATTCATAACTTCTTCATCACCTGCATAAATATTGATTGTACTTGCATACCAAGTACCTTGCTCATCAAATGTAACATCCTTTGACACTAGGAATTGTTTTGTGGATGGACTCCACAACCTATATCCCATTTTCTTATCATCATCTCCAATAAACACATACTTTTCAACTTTAGGTTCCAATTTATGCCTCAATTGTGATGGCACATATGCATATGCCAAACATCCAAATACTTTGCAATGATCTAGAGTAGGTCTCTTACCCCACCATGCCTCATATGGTGTCATACCCTGCAAAGCTTTACATGATAACCTATTAACCAAATAAGTAGCTGTATTTACAGCCTCAGCCCACAAATAACAATTTTTCTCCTTCGTCATGGATCTTGCAAACTCAACAAGTGTTCTATTCCTCCTTTCTGCTACACCATTTTGTTGAGGAGAGCACCTGCAAGTAATTTCCCTTTTTATACATGCATTCCATAAGTAATCACTGAACTCATTAGAGAAATACTCTCCCCCTCCATCTGACCTTAGTCTCTTCAACTTATGACCTGTAATTCTCTCTACATACACATGATAATGTTTGAATGTATTGAATACCTCTGACTTATCTTTGATCACATAGATAGTGATCCATCTGGTGGCATCATCAACATAAATCACATAATACCTTGAGCCATTGATACTGAAATCCTTTGATGGTCCCCACACATCTGTGTGTACCAATTCAAGCTTCTCTGATACGCTTGGAATAAGATTGCTTATGAGCTTTACCTAATTGACATGCCTCACATCTGTATGTCATATGTTGACCTGCAACATTAGGCAACCCAAGCACTGAACCATTAATAACCATATCTTTGATACCTCTTTTATTAAAATGTCCAAGCCTCTCGTGCCAAAGATCTAACTCAGAGATCTTATGTCCTCCATAAGTGAACAAGGCATGAACAACATTACCTTGGATCTTCAATGTGAACAATCTTCCTTCTTTCTTCCTTGAAACAATTTGTCTACACCCATTGCTAGGGTCTTCCACAAACACTCCTTCATTAGTGAACCTAACTTCATAACCTTTTTCAACAATTTGGCCTACACTTATCAGATTCTTATGAATTGTAGGAACATACAAAACCTTACTCAAGAGAGTATTACCGTCCTTGGCCTTCACTGATCCAATTGACTTCACATGGTGCTTTGTATTTTCACCTGTTTGAACTACATGATTAGTTATCTTATTCTCCAAATCAGTCATCAAGGCTATGTTACCACTCAGGTGATTGCTACACCGTGAGTCAATGTAGAAGACTCTTTGGTCTTCACTTTGCCTTTCACAAGTTGCATTCATTATCAATGTTGAATCCTCCTTCTGATCTGAAGCATAATTGTAGTAGGTATTGTTGTATTGTTGACTTTGGAATCCTCTACCTGCATTTCTTCCAAAATAACCTCTACTACCTCTACCTCTGAAATTACCTCTTTGATTCCTATCACCTCTTCCTCTTGAATTAGAATTCTGATTATATCCACCATTACTCTGAGTATTATGCCAACAATCATTAGATAAGTGATTTGTCTTACCACAAATCCAGCAAACTTTGACTCCATCTTTATTACTCCTGCCTCTTCCCTTACCTTTGCCACCTCCTCTTCCTCTTAGGAAGTTGGCTTGGCTAGTTGTACCTTCATCTTCATTTGCTTGTTGCTTCCCTTTGATATTCTTATTCTTATCCTTTGAATACATTGCTTGACCTGCACTCTTATCACTTTCACCTTCGACATCTTGTTCAAATGTTAGCATATGTCCTAGCAACTGATTTAAATCAGGAGTGAAATGATCAAGTGATAATTCAGTAGACAAAATGAATGGTTTCCATTTGTCATCACCTCTCAAACCTGTGAGGATTTGCCTTCCCAATTGATCCTCCTCAATGTCTTCATCAACTGCTCCTAATACGTCTGCAATGTCCTTCATCCTTGTTACATAATTTGAGATAGATTGAGAGGCCTTCTTCTTGAATGTGGTAAATTCTACCTACACAGATGCCTTCCTAGACTTTGTGGTGTTTTGAAAATGCTCCTCCAAAGCATTCCATATATCACTTGCACTTTCGAGACCTCTAATGTGAGGTAGCAAGTAGTCATTAACTGCCATGTAAATAATGCTCCTGGCTTGAGCATCTTTCTTCATCCAAGTCTTCAAATCTGATAATTCTTCCCTAGTTGGAACACTAGGATCTCTGAACTGAGGCTTTTCTTCTTCACTTGTGATGTATCCTATCAAATCTTTGCTCATAAGGTGAGCTTCCATCCTCATTGACCATGCTGGATAGTTCTCTCTATCCAACTTCTCTATTTGAAGAGAGTCTCCCATCCTTTCTTCACATGTGTATTGAATTCTTCAAGCTTTATGAGTAATAGATGTACCTTTACTTTGAATGATATTCCTCTTGTATTCCTTGATGTCGTTTGGCCTCCTTCTCAAGCTTTGCTCTCAAGCTTTCACCTTCTGAATCTTTAATTGTTGAATTCTTTATCTTTGCAGTAGTCGGGGTTCTCCTTCCTTCAATTTTGATACTTCCTGCTCTGATACAACTGATGGAGAGTGTTAATCTCCAAGAGAGCAAGCTACTCTTGAATTTAGAGCACCTCCATATCAAGAGTAACTAAAAACCTTCACTAATTTGGAGGCACAATAAAAATTTTGGATAAACTATGATGAAGAAGACTCTACAGAAAGTCTGCTGCACATATCTATCTCATTGACTTATCAAATGTGTAAAGTTTTTTGTAAAACTTTGCAGAAGGTGCCGCATAGAGTTTGCGCACCTCATCCAAGTTAAAACACTTCAAAAGACTCTGTAGATCTTGAGAAATAAATTTAACAAGTCACCTATGTCTAAAACTGTTCTTTTGAGAAGTCGATTCTGACACCTATAACTTCTAACACTTGGTTCTCTCAATCTAGAACCCGTTTATGCAAAAGCTTTTAGTCACAGGTAGCTTACCTTCTAACTGAAAGATTGAGTGCTTGTCTGTTCAGAACTTTACACTCTGGAAGGAGAACTAAGCAAAACATTAGCATGTAATTTTGCGCCTGTTTTAGGAAACAGTGAACATTTCTTCACATATGAATGTTCCTACTCATCAATCTCACAGCCTATTTACAATTAGGCTCTCAAAATTTAACCATAGAATCATTAACTATGAAATTAGACATCTAAAAAAGGATTCTTGAAATAATCAAGCACATAAGGAGAATGCATAGAAACATTGCGCACAATATTTCTTCCATTACTGGAAATCTTTACATCTGGATGAGAGAGCTAATCTTCATGGTTCTCAAGAGTCTAAAATACTCCTAACTCTTCTGAATTCTTGTAGTCTATACTCTCATACATTTGCCCCAACATTTTCCCTTTGTATATATAGTCAAATATTTACAAACTCAAAACTAATCAAAGGCATAAGTGAGCTAACTTCAAAATAATGTACATATGTGTATACATCTACATCTTCTGAATATGCACTTCCTTCATGCTTCATAACTTGGTTTTTTCTTCAGTCCTTGACTTCAATTCTTCACCAAAACTTCAATTGTTGATTGCCCTGCACCAGCATCGGTGCCTTGAAGTAAACCAGAGAAGTAACTAAATGATAACTGAATTGATAAAAAAAATTTATAAACGAACTTGATAAACTAATTTGATAACCAAACTAAACTCTAACAATGAATAGTGCATAGTGAGCACAAGGGGTATGGGGGGTACATGGACTATAGCGAGCACAATGTGCACAGGGGGTACAATGGGCATAGTGAGCACATTGATTACAAGGGTTAAAGTGTGATAGTGAGCACAGAGCATATAGTTTAATAGTGAGCACAGGAGGTACAATATGACAATGAGCATAGTGCACAGTACCAAATTAAAAAAAAGTCGAAAAAACTAACTGACAAACCAAAACAAATGAACTTGATAAACGAAAACTTGGATTAGAAGGTTGAGATAGTTGTCGATTAGAGAGAGAGAGAGAGCTTATAAGTGCAACAAAGATATGAATGCTTGTTTGCTCTTCGATTTGATATATGTAAAATGAGGATCCAAGTGTGATATACTTTTTTCAATTCGAATCACAAATCAGCATCACATAAGCGATGTGCAGTACTATATGTGAGTCTCATAACCATCGTATATGCAATATTAAAATTTGTTGTACATACGAGTATGCGCAAGCATCACATATGCAACCTTTTTAAGTGTCGTATTAAGGTGGAGTATAATGGACCATGTTGCATAAAAAGTTGAATTATGGAGTATAATGGACAAGAAAATCAGAACAAAAAAAAAGAGGGTTCTCAAAGATTAGCAAAAAACAGGAAGGTAGAAGAGGAATGGAGCTCCTAATGGACCGTTACTTTTTTTTTTTTTGAGTGCATAAGATCTTTGCATATCAATAACATTCCATGTGCGAGTATGCATTCTAAACGTACCAAAGGCGTCCTCTAAGCGCATTTTAAACAATATCTCAACGAATTTTTGAGTAGAACTTTATGAAATTTAAGCACTCAAAACAGCAGTAGAAAGCCTGTTTTCAGTACACTCGTAGAATATACTATATATTAGTTGTACGTGCAAACTGTTTTGGAGTTTTATTTAAAAACAAGAATTAATATTAGATTACGCCCAAAGAAAAGTTCCTTTGACCTACATGACGTATTCCGTGACCTACATGACCTACATGACGACACTTTCTTTTCGCATTTTTCTATCTGACGTTCACGTAGAACAGAACAGAAAAAAAAAACACGCAACTGCGTCCTTATGTACATATTTCGTCCAGCAAAATATCTCATTCACAAAAACTGATAATAGATAATGAATGCTTATCATAAGTCTCTCTCTCTCTCTCTCGGATACAGTTCCAATGAACAGCAAGATCGTAGATGGGCATGCGTGCATTACAATTATCTCAAACTTTAAAATAGATGTTGTTTTCTCCTCTTATATATACATTTTTCGATCTCTTTTGTCCTCTGTATGTTTATCCCTGCATATATATATATATATATATATATATATATATATATATATATATATATATATATATATATATATATATATATATATATATATATATATATATATATATATATATATATGTCCACATGAGCCTAACAACCTGTCTTGGCTTACTGTTGTGTCCAGTCTTTCTTGGTGTTTGGGTGGTTTTCAGTGTTGTACCAAATTGTGCACAACTACAAAGGGAGTAGGTTCTCTCAACACCTTTGGATTGTGGACTAGCCTTGAGTACCCTCCAATGTTCGGGTGAAGAAACACTGGAGACATGTGTGCTAAGCCTTCCCTTCCTCACCATTCTTGGGAACGTCGATTGTCTCTTGAACCGTGGGTAGATGCTTGGTAATGGGAACATCTCCCCTCCACTCGGTGGTGGGTTTGGTACATTTGAGGGTTATGTCCCATGGGGTTGGCTTGTTTTTGGTGGCCTCCCCTTCTCCTTTATGTTAAGTCCATTCTACTTTGCAAGCGTCCTTCATGCCAAGTCGATTGTCCCATTAGTTTGGGTTGTTCATTCTTCGCACCTATAGGTAAACTTCTCTGGATGCACTACAACAGATCGATGGTATACCGAGGTTTTTACATAGGAAAATGAACGCGGCTTTATTTGCCGCGACGCCGGTGTAAAGGTCAGTTTGCGCGTCGGTACCAAAGATTCGGTATAGGCATCGATATATGCATCGGTATATGCATCGGTATGGGCGTCGGTATATGCATCGGTATAAACGTCTGTATACGCATCGGTAATCGGCTTCTGCTGCGTCGCCTCCTGGGTTTACCGAGGGTTATTCCAATGACACTACTGGGAGTACCGTTGCTTATACCGACGACCATACCTGCAAAATTTTTTATGGGCATAGTGTTTTGTCTTTTGCTACAACAACATTACCATGATGTTGCTTAACAAAAGACAATACACTCTGCTCAAAAAAAACCGAGTACATGTGATGTGTACTCTAATGACAACCGAAATATGATTTCATGAAACAGAGTATTATTGTACACAAAAGAGATAATCAGAATGAACAATGAACCATGTACAAAAGAAGTTATATATTTCAATAATGAAGCATGTACAAGAGTGTGGCAAACCACTGTCATATATGACGCTTTTACAAAACGTGGCAAATCAATGTATTGCCATATGGAAATCAAATGCAAAATATTGGTCTTCCACTGCCATACACATGCAAAGAACATTCCATATCAACAGTCCTGCAACAAAGAACATTAATGGAATGAGATAAATTCACATGAAAATTACAAACAAGTAAAAACCAAGTTTATAAATGAATTACCTCATCGCAAATGCTCCCATGAAACTACCGCACCGCGTCCCTCCAAGTCCTGCAATAGTGCAGTCAACCCATGACTATATCCGTAAGACTCCTCCGTTCGTGTTGGAGGACGACCCATTGCTAGCTCCTGAAACAAATATAAAAATATTCGAGAAACATATATGAGAAATTTAACACAAATAAATTCAATAAATGAAATGGTACTTACAAACTCATGACGCATCGTGTCATATCCGCCGCTACCCAAATGTGACGGTCCTAGGAGTAGAAGCGGGCGACACAATGTCCGTCACACTACCTCCACAACAACCGCCTCCTCCGCCTCCAGACCTACCTGTAGATCCACTCCTAGAACCTCTTGCTCCAGAGCATGACCTCGATCTACGAGACGGGCCAGACCCTGTATCGCGCTGAGCTGTCGAACGCACATGTCTACTAGTAGACCCAGTAGGAGATGGCTGCAAAGATGGTCGTGGTGGAGTCACAAAGCTAGGAGACATACCTCCTACGGGAGTAGCACCACCCGCAAGAGTGACACCGGCAGGAGTGACACCGGCAGGAGTGACACCGGCGGGAGTGAGGTCAGCGGGAGTGAGGTCGGTAGGAGTAAGGCCGCCAGGAGTGAGGCCGGGAGGAGTGCTACCACGAGCGATTTTATATTTATTTATGTATATAATTATCTTATTTTATATATATATTTATTTATATATTCAGATTTTTTTCCTTACATAATCCTATTTTTATTTAATTAATTTATTTAAAACACTAGTTCTTTTTATATTTATTTATGTATATAATTATCTTATTTTATATATATATTTATTTATATATTCAATTTTTTTTCCTTACGTAATCCTATTTTTATATATTTAGTTTTATATATTTAATTATAAATATTTAATTAAATTATTTAAAACACTAGTTCTTTTTATATTTATTTATGTATATAATTATCTTATTTTATATATATATTTATTTATATATTCAAATTTTTTTTCCTTACGTAATCTAAATTTTATATATTTAATTATATATATTTAATTAAAACCCTAATCTTAAAATTCTAGATCTGAAATACTAAACCCTAAAACCCTAATCTTAAATATCTAGAGCTAAATTATGTATATTTCTGTATACATGTGTATATACATGTATATATGTATTATATGTGCATGTGTATGTGTGCATATATTTTATGTAGGTGTTAAAACCCTTAAACCCTAATCTTAAAGATTTAAATCTAAAATATGTATATTTTTGTATGCATGTGTATCTACATGTATGTATGTATTATATGTATATGTGTGTTTGTGTATATATGTTATCTACATATTAAAACCCTAAAACCCTAATCTTAAATATCTAGACCTAAAATACGTATATTTCTGTATACATGTGTATATGCATGTATACATGTATTATATGTGCATGTGTATGTGTGCATATATGTTATGTAGGTGTTAAAACCCTAAAACCCTAATCTTAAAGATTTAAATCTAAAATATGTATATTTTTGTATGCATGTGTATCTACATGTATGTATGTATTATATGTATATGTGTGTTTGTGTATATTTGTTATCTACGTATTAAAACCCTAAAACCCTAATCAGAATGACTTAAACTTAAAACTGAAATACTAAACCCTAAAACCCAAATCTTAAATATCTAGAGCTAAAATATGTATATTTATGTATACATGTGTATATATATGTATAAATGTATTATATGTGCATGTGTATGTGTGCATATATGTTATGTAGGTGTTAAAACCCTAAAACCCTAAAACCCTAATCTTAAAGATTTAAGTCTAAAATATGTATATTTTTGTATGCATGTGTATCTACATGTATGTATGTATTATATGTATATGTGTGTTTGTGTATATATGTTATATACGTATTAAAACCCTAAAACCCTAATCAGAGAGACTTAGACTTAAATCTGAAATACTAAACCCTAAAACCCTAATCTTAAATATCTAGACCTAAAATACGTATATTTCTATATACATGTGTATATGCATGTATATATGTATTACATGTGCATGTGTATGTGTGCATATATGTTATGTAGGTGTTAAAACCCTAAAACCCTAATCTTAAAGATTTAAATCTAAAATATGTATATTTTTGTATGCATGTGTATCTACATGTATGTATGTATTATATGTATATGTGTGTTTGTGTATATATGTTATCTACGTATTAAAACCCTAAAATCCTAATAAAAAAGACTTAGACTTAAACCTGAAATACTAAACCCTAAAACCCTAATCTTAAATATCTAGACCTAAAATATGTATATTTCTGTATACATGTGTATATGCATGTATATATGTATTATATGTGCATGTGTATGCGTGCATATATGTTATGTAGGTGTTAAAACCCTAAAACCCTAATCTTAAAGATTTAAATCTAAAATATGTATATTTTTGTATGCATGTGTATCTACATGTATGTATGTATTATATGTATATGTGTGTTTGTGTATATATGTTATCTACGTATTAAAACCCTTAAACCCTAATCAGAAAGACTTAGACTCAAATCTGCTTATTTTTCTCTATATGTGTGTTTGTGTATATATGTTATCTACGTATTAAAACCCTAAAACCCTAATGACTTAGACTTAAATCTGAAATACTAAACCCTAAAACCCTAATCTTAAATATCTATACCTAAAATATGTATATTTCTGTATACATGTGTATATACATGTATATATATATATATATATATATATATATATATATATATATATATATATATATATATATATATATATATATATATATATATATATATTATGTGTATGTGTATGTGTATGTATGTGTGAATAGTGTAAAAAACCCTAATCCTATTTTTATATATGTGATGTAAAAAAAAACTTCAAAATAAAAATAGAATTATATGTGTGTATGTATGCATGTGTGTATATATGTGTGTGTATGTATGCATGTGTACATGTGTGTGTCTATGTGTGTGTATGTGTATGCATGTGTGTGTATGTATACATGCATGTGTGTATATGTGTGTATGTATGCATGTGTGTATATACGTGTGTATGCATGCATGTGTGTATATGTGTGTATGTATGCATGGATGTGTGTATATGTGTGTATATATGCGTGTGTGTATGTATGTGTGTATATGTGTGTGTGTATGTGTATGTATGCATATGTGTATATATGTGTGTGTATGTATGTGTGTGTGCATGTGTGTGTATGTATGCATGTGTGTAAATTTATGTGTGTGTGTATGCATGCATGTGTGTATATGTGTGTGTGTATGTAAGCATGCATGTGTGTATAGGTGTGTGTATGTAAGCATGCATGTGTGTACATGTATGTGTGTATGTATGCATATGTGTACATGTATGTGTGTATGTATGCATGTGTAAACGTGTAAATGTGTGTGTATGTGTGTGTGATGTATGCTCTATTTTCCTATCTCTATCTTCCTTTCTCTTCTCTCTATCTTCCTTTCTCTTCTCTCTCTCTTTCTTTCTCTCTCTCTCTCTCTCTCTTTCTTTCTCTCTCTCTCTCTCTCTCGCTCTCTCTCTCTCTCTCTCTCTCTCTCTCTCTCTCTCTCTCTCTTTCTCTCTCTCTCTCTCAATAGAGAATAAAAGAATCACTTACAAGTATGTCCCTCTTTTGAATCGTTGTCGTCAAAGCATAATGTAGGTCGTCTATCGTCCAATTCCAAACAATCGACGCCAAAGAACTTCTGCAAAATCAAAGAAAAGAGAAATTACAAACCCTAAAGCATAGAGAAACACAAATGCTAACAGTACGCGCAGCACTTACCAAGACGTGAGATGGATCAGCATGCAACAGATGTTTGGAATGCTTTGGAAGAGCATTTCCAAAACAGAACCAAGTCAAGGAAGTCCTCATTATGGGAAAAATTCACAACTTTCAAGAAGAAGAGTTCACAATCAATTTCTGATTATGTGCCGAGGATGAAAGATATTGCAGATAGCTTGGGAGCAGTAGATGAAGACATTGAAGAGGATAAGTTGGTAAGGCAAATACTTACAGGTCTGAGAGGAGATGAGAAGTGGAAGCCTTTCATATTGTCCATAGAATTGTCACTTGATCACTTTACTCCTCATCTTAATCAATTGCTAGGACACATGCTAACTTTTGAGCAGGATATTAAGGGAGACAATGATAGGAGTGCAAGCCAAGCTATGTACTCCAAGGACCACAAAAAGAATGGCAAAGGGAAGCAATCAATTGATGATGAAGGGACCTCAAGTCAAGCTAACTTTACAAAGGAGATATGAACTTCAGAGGTAAAGGAAGAGGAGGTAAGAACAAAGATAACACTAAAGCTTGTTGGATTTGTGGCAGAACCAATCGTTTGGCAAATGATTGTTGGTATAACAATCAAAATGGTGGAAGTTATAACCAAAGTTTCAATCAAAGGGGTAGAGGAGGCAGAAACCAAAGAGGCAACTTTAGAGGAAGAGGTGGTAGGACATCATATGCTAGAGGAGGTGGAAGAAGTTTTCAATCTCAGTCCTACAAGAACAATTATTATAATTATGCATCAGATCAGAAGGATGATATGACTCTTAACTTGAATGCAACTCATGAAGCAGTAGGAGAAGACCAAAGGGTGTTTTATATTGACTCAGGATGTAGCAATCATTTGAGTGGCAATATATCCTTGATGACTGATATGGAAGCAAAGGTGAATGGACATACAATTCAAACAGGTGACAATACTAAGCATAAGGTGGAAAGCATTGGATCAGTGAAGACAAAGAATGGAAGTACACTCTTGAGCAAGGTACTTTATGTTCCTACTATTCCTAAAAATCTGATAAGTGTAGGGCAAATTGTGGAGAAGGTATATGAAGTCAGATTCACAAATGATGGTGTTATAATGTGCAAGGTCCAAATTAGGGATATAGAAACATTATTGCAGGTAAAAAAGAAGGAAGGTTGTTTACTCTCAAAGTCCAAGGTAATGTGGGACATGCTTTATTTACTTATGGAAGTCAAAAGATGTCTGAGTTAGACCTATGGCATAAAAGGCTAGGTCATTTCAATGAGACAGCCATAAAGGAAATGTCAATGAATGATGTGGTGCTTGGTTTGCCAAAATTTGAAGGGCAACATATGGTGTACAAGTGTGAAGCTTGTCAATTAGGTAAAGCACACAAGAGTTCATACAATAAATCAGGATATAAGTATTCAAATATGCTTGAATTGGTTCATACAGATGTGTGGGGTCCTTAAGGGACTATAGCATAAATGGATCCAGATATTATGTGTTGTTTGTTGATGATGCAACCAGATGGATTACTTTATATGTAATCAAGGAAAAATCATAAGTGTTCAAGACATTCAAGCATTATCATGCTTATGGAGAAAGGATTACAGGACAAAAGCTCAAGAGGTTGAGATCAGATGGAGGGGGAGAGTATTTCTGTAAAGAGTTTGATGATTATTTGTGGAATGCAGGTATAAAGAGAGAAGTAACTTGCAGGTACTCTCCTCATCAGAATGGAATTGCAGAAAGAAGAAATAGAACTCTTGTAGAATTTTCAAGAGCAATGATGAAGGAAAAGAATTGCCCAAATTACTTATGGTTAGAAGCTATCAACACTGCAACATACCTTGTGAATAGGTTAACTTGTAAAGCATTGGAGGGAAGAAATCCTTATGAAGCATGGTGGGGTAAGAAGCCTACTCTTGATCATTGTAAGGTGTTTGGGTGTTTAGCATATGCTTATGTTCCTTCACATCACCTTTTCAAATCCTCCCTTAGTACATGCGAATTTGCTCCCCAAAAGAGCCCTAAATCAAGTTTTTAACTTTCATGCAAAAACTTAAATGGGAGCTTTTAGCAAGCTTCTAATCCACTCCTAATGTGGATTTCTATTGAATTTTCTGATTCTCCATGGTAATAGATATGCTCCATGTATAACTAGATTATTGGCACCGTTTGTAAGGTCTTTCTATCATTTTGTGATGATGTGGCAATAGTTATGTAAAAAGAAAACAACAAGTTAAAAGAAACTTAATGCACGTGTTGCACATCTGACCGTTGCACTGCAAGCAACATAGAACTCTCTCTCTCCTTCGTCTGAGTGTGCATCTCTACATGTATGCACACGTGCCATAGCTGGATGATTTATCAAAGTGGTATCAGAGCAGTGGGGGATCAACTTGAAGGCATGACATTGAGCTTCTTTCAAGAGCTTCCATCTCATGATAGAGACATCGGATGCCAAGAGATGACAGAGGACGTATGTAGCAAATGACTCCCCTATCGCATCCCACAATCTATTAACCCCTTCGTGCATAAAAGTGAAAGGGATGATCTTGTTCACCTTCGATTCTTCGTGTCTGCACTTGCTAGATTCTGTTCTGATTCTTGGAATGGAAAGGATCTCTGAATGTTGTTCACTACTCTAATAGCATGAACATGCCCCAACTGCACATTGAAGGAACAATAGAGGACATATGCAGTAGAGGCTCTATTTGGAAATTCACATGGTAGCACTTCAAGCATAGATATTTATTGAAGATAGTTCATGATCTGACTTTGAGTGACTATTTAGAATTTGACATAAAAGTGTGAGGGTTTTATCTCAGGTACATATTTGATGGCAGTTTTTTCATTCCGATTGCATGTGGTAGGCCAGGTCATGTATACTTTTGCGGGTCTATGAATGGAAAATACTCACACACTGTAAGACGAATGTAAGCATTTTGCAGGTCCTAAATGTGGACAACTCACGCGCTTTGTGAGGTTTTATTACCCTGGTGAAAACCATTGAATTTAAACAAAAACTGAGGGATGTGGTAAGGTTTTAACTAGGGTATTCTCATGCTTGGAGATACTCTACTGATATAGGTGGAAGGCCAAAGAGAATATAGTCCAAAGACCTCATGTACCCATCACGGGATGAATGTATGATTTTGAGGCCTCCCGTAAAAGATTATTTGCTTACGTTACATGTTATCCGTAAAAGACTATTTGCTTACGTTACATATTGTTATTGATGCTTTTACCTAGAGTTTGGGTTTTTGGAGTGGATTCATTATAGTTGATTTGGCTCATATACACTTTGGACAATGGGGACTCTACCGAAGATTTTTCGAAGAGGTAAAAGTTGAGCATATAAGTGCATAGAGACACAGGGACTGCTTACAACAAGAGGGAAACCACTGATATTACTTGTAAACATTCAATTTTTGGTGCATATATCTAGAAATACAGCCGAAATGCTATCAATGTTTTTCCTTGCATAAGATTTCCATTGCATAAAGAAGTGCTTAAATTGCAAGAATGGGTGATAACGTTGCACAAATAGTTGGTGATAAGCTGAATAAAGACAATTACCACATATGGTCATATAGGATGGAGATTTTCTTGATGGGAAAAGGTCTTTGGGGATTAGTGAATTGAGAAGACGAGTGTCCTGAGTTGCCAGAGAACCCGAATGCAGAAGAGCAAAAGGAATATAAAACATGGATAAAAAAATCTAGAAATGTTCTCCATTGGATTTCCATATGTATGTCAGAGAGCCTAATTCCACATATTATGAAGGCTAACACACCGAAGGAAGCTTAGGACATAATCCGTAAAATATATGGTACGTCAACGAAAGCTAGAAAAATTCACTTAAAGCAATAATTGCATAGCGTATGGCGTGGAAATAGGTCCATAACGGATTATGTGGCTGAAATTAGAAAGATCACTGATGATTTAGCTTCCATAAATGTAAAGTCAAAGATGATGATATGGTTTCAGTTATGCTGAATGGTCTAGGACCATAGTACAAGAGCTTAGATACTTCTATCTTAGTGAGAGGCACTATGCCAGATTTGGATGAGCTAGTAGCACTTTGTATGACAGAATAAGTAAAACTTGGTTTGAATGCATTGGGAAGTGGCAATTCAAGAGATTATGTATTGTTTCAGCATAGAGGAAGAGGTTCTAGTCGTGGACATTCATCTTCTAGAAATCGAAACACAATGGATATGCCAAGAGGTAGAGGAAGATCAAACTCTAGAGGTAGAGCAAGATCACCAGCACCTCGGAACTATTACCATTGCGAGGAGTATGGCCATTTTGAGAAAGATTGTTATTATAAGAAATTTAGTCAAAGAGGAAGAGGTAGAAGCCATTATGCGGCACATGGAAATTTCTCTACTGAAAGTTCATATAGAGACTATGGCAGAGATAATATGTTTGCAATGGAGCATGTGTTGAATAGTATGTCTAAACCTCAAAATGATATGAACTCGTACATAGAATCTAGTTGCACAAATCACATGACGAGCATAGGAAATTGGTTTGAGTCAAAAGAGGTTTTCAAGACTAGAGAGTATGTGGCAACTGGTGATGATACCTTAGATTTGATTCACAATGTTGGAAATGTACCGCTAGTACAAAGAGATGGTGTTCAAAACTCATTAAGTGATGTCTTACATGTGCCTAGCATTACAAAGAATCTAGTTTCGGCTGGTCAACTTGTGATCAGGACATGAAAATTATTTTCAATAAACATGGTTGTTTCATACATGATTTTAAGTATGGAAAAAAAGGAAAATTTCCTGGACATGGAAAAAAGATGGGTAGATTGTGTGAAGAGATGGATAGGTATGTGCTTAAAGATGAAGAGGTGTTGCAAAATCCTTGATCTACACCAGCAAAATGAACTCCAGGAGTATATGGTGGGCCCTTTTAGCTTGCCAATGGATGTATTAGACACCCTATGTACCTTGGAAGATCACTCTCAAAAAGATAGATCAAAACAGATAAGTTGGAGTTAGCTCAGAGGTGAAAACTTGCTATTCTAGGTTCATACACCTGTCCAGTGTTTTACATAATTCTCTGAGCACAGCAGAAATTAGCTCAATTCCTCTTGGGGAAGTCTAGGCAACTTAAAGAGCTAACTTTCAAGAGTAATCTCATAAAAAATAATGAACCACACACTGAGAATGAGTTTTAACAAGTGATGACATCATCCCGATTTTCACTGGCTGCTACAGAAATAGACTAGTGAGTAGAAAAATCAACATAACTCAAAATGTAGAAATCCAATGATTATGATAATTTGTATGGTTATACTAGACAGTAAGCTGAATCCAACAAGCTTTAAGTTACTAAATTTGGATAAGTAACCATTGAGAAATGGCTCTGACAAGATGAGTGAAAAAGTCGGGTACCTGACAGAGAAGTGAAGATGAACAGACCCTGTTGACTTCAAATGAACATAACTGACGATTGCAACATCCAAGTGACATGAAAATTTGTGAGCATATAGTAGACTTTTAGAGCTAACTGTACCAAGTTAAATCACTGAAAATGATGCACCAAGCTCAGAGAAAACATCTCTGCAAGCTGACTAAGAAAACTGAGAGTAATGGCAGTGAGTAGTACACTTCACATGAACATGGAAAGATGAACTCAAATAATCATGAAAATGGAAGTATATTGCTTGTACAATACAATGACTTACTGATACATATGTGTGCCTTGTAATCACACCTTGATATGGCATAAAGCTCAGCTCTTGGAGGTCTTCACATAGGTCTCTCTCACCACGACTAAAACTGCCATCTATTTATAGTTGAGTTTGGGAGGCTAACTTCCGTCAATCACTCTCCAATCAATCAATGATTGATTTGATTCTCTACCTAACACAAATCACGAATTCGTGGCTCCTCTTTCCATTCTTTATCAAGTGGACTCAACCACTTAAGATTCTCTTACTTTTACATTAAGTAAACTCTTCAAAAGTTACAAGAGGTAGTTCACAAGTGAAATTTAGATAGTCTTCTTTTTAAAGCTTCTTCTAAGACTTTGTGAGACTCAAGCCAATACTTAGGCTTGTCATAGACTTGCTCCAACAGCTCCCCCTCAAGCCAAGTATGCTTGAGGTCTTCAATCTTCCAAGATTACCTCCAAACCAATCATAGCCTTGAATTTGCAAAGCTTTGTACCATCCAATGCTTTGGTTAGAATATCTGCACATTGTTGATGAGTGGACACATATGATATTTGATTCATCCGCCATGTTGTCCAACCTTGCTCTGATACCACTGTGAAGAGATGGATAGGTATGTGCTTGAAGATGAAGAGGTGTTGCAAAATCCTTGATCTACACCAGCCAAATGAACTCCAGGAGTATATGGTGGGCCCTTTTAGCTTGCCAATGGATGTATTAGACACCCTATGTACCTTGGAAGATCACTCTCAAAAAGATAGATCAAAACAGATAAGTTGGAGTTAGCTCAGAGGTGAAAACTTGCTATTCTTGGTTCATACACCTGTCCAGTGTTTTACATAATTCTCTGAGCACAGCAGCAATTAGCTCAATTACTCTTGGGGAAGTCTAGGCAACTTAAAGAGCTAACTTTCAAGAGTAATCTCATAAAAAATAATGAACCACACACTGAGAATGAGTTTTAACAAGTGATGACATCATCCCGATTTTCACGGGCTGCTACAGAAATAGACCAGTGAGCAGAAAAATCAACATAACTCAAAATGTAGAAATCCAATGATTATGCGAATTTGTATGGTTATACAAGACAGTAATCTGAATCCAACAAGCTTTAAAGCACTGAATTTGAATAAGTAACCACTGAGAAATGGCTCTGACAAGATGAGTGAAAAAGTCGGGTACCTGACAGAGAAGTGAAGATGAACAGACCCTGTTGACTTCAAATGACCATAACTGACGATTGCAACATCCAAATGACATGAAAATTTGTGAGCATATAGTAGACTTTTAGAGCTAACTTTACCAAGTTAAATCACTGAAAATGATGCACCAAGCTCAGAGAAAACATCTCTTCAAGCTGACTGAGAAAACTGAGAGTAATGGCAGTGAGTAGTACACTTCACAAGAACATGGAAAGATGAACTCAAATAATCATGAAAATGAAAGTATATTGCTTGTACAATACAATGACTTACTGATACATGTGTGCCTTGTAATCACACCTTGATATGGCATAAAGCTCAGCTCTTGGGGGTCTTCACATAGGTCTCTCTGACCACGACTAAAACTACCATCTATTTATAGTTGAGTTTGGGAGGCTAACTTCCCTCAATCACTCTCCAATCAATCAATGATTGATTTGATTCTCTACCTAACACAAATCACGAATTTGTGGCTCCTCTTTCCATTCTTGATCAAGTGGACTCAACCACTTAAGATTCTCTTACTTTTTACATTAAGTAAACTCTTCAAAAGTTACAAGAGGTAGTTCACAAGTGAACTTTACATAGTCTTCTTTTTAAAGCTTCTTCTAAGACTTTGTGAGACTCAAGCCAATACTTAGGCTTGTCATAGACTTGCTCCAACAGATTGTTCATGTTTGACATGGGTACACTCCTTTATGAAAATATGTATGCCAGGAATAGTGAATACTGAGACATAGTTGAATTATGCCATAAACGAATTGTTCATATCAATTTCAGGAAGTTTAAATCTATGTAAAAGAAAATGTTAGTGCGTGGACTACCAAGATTTGGTAATTTAAACTTCAAAAAATATGTGAAGCATGTGCATTTGGAAAACATCAAGGTATGAAGTTTCCAAGACGAGAAATGCATAGACGGAGACCTCTAGAGCTAATTCATAGTGATGTGGTTGGACCTGCTAGAACAAAATCAGTTGGTGGTTCATTATATTTTCTGATACTCATTGATAGTTATAGCGGATATACATGGATTTATTTTTTGAAGCATAAGAGTGAAGTTTTTGAGTGCTTTGTGAGATTCCAAAATATGGTTGAAAAGCAGTTGGGAATGTATATAAAATGCCTATGATTAGATTCAGGGGGAGAATGTATCTCAACAGAATTCGATCAATACCTTAGTGATCATGGAAACAGAAGGCAATTGTCTTGTAGATATACACCACAACAAAATGGTGTTGCAGAATGCAAAATTCGTGTCATTGAGGAAGTTGCTAGAGCCATGTTGAATGAAAAGAACATGCCTGATATGTTTTGGGCAGAAGCTTTTCATATGGTTGTGCATGTTATAAATAGAGCTCCAATAGGCATGGTTCATGATCTCACTCCTTATGAGAGGCTATGGAAGCATAAACCAAATGTAAGCTATTTACGAGTTTTTGGATGTATTTGTTATGCACATGTGCCTAGTCAGCTGAGACACAACTTTGAGGCAAAATCTGAAAAGTGCATATTTATTTGATACTCAAAAGAGAACAAAGGATATAGATGTTATAATCCTATTACAAAAGAATGTATAGTGACTAGAGATGTTATATTTGATGAAAATGCATCATGGTATGCACCCAAAGACATGGCTGTGATAGAGAACGATATGGATGATTCTATGCATAATGTTCATGATGAGCCAGGAACAAGTCGTAGATGTTTTGACCATGAAGAAAGCCAAGACTATGGTTCATATGAATTTCCTACACCTGAAATTTCATGGAGTGAAAATGCAACGGACTATGCAAGAAGCAAGGAGAAAGGGAAAGATACGTACATGTCTGATTAAGATATTGAGGATGAGATAGTTACATCTGGCATGTTGAAAAAAAGGAGAAATATGTTCCTCCAGACGCAAGGAAAGAGACACGTTCAAGATGCGATGAAGAAACACCTTTGAGATGATCTACAAGAGCAAGACATCCTGTGGATAGAGTGAATCTATACAATAAGTCTATGAAGCTTCATTATACATAAATGACAGAAAGAATTAAGCATGAGGAACCAAAGAATTTTCATGATACGTCACAAAGTGAAGATTGGTGCAAAGCAATGGATGATGAGATGAATGCATTGAAGAAGAATGATACACGGGATTTAGTGAAATTGCCACCAAATAAGAAAGCTATTGGATGTAAATGGGTATATAAAGTGAAGTGCAAATGTGATGGTTCATTGCAAAGACCTAAAGCATGCTTATTTGCAAAAGGATATGCACAAGTATATGGATTGGATTATGAAGAAACGTTTAGTCCACTCGTGAAAATGACAACGGTGAGAAGTCTGATTGCATGGGCTTCTATGAACAATTGGAAATTGTATTAAATGGATGTTAAAATGCATACTTGAATGGAAAATTGCGTGAGAAAGTCTATATGGAGCAACCAGAAGGTTATGTGCATTCAAAGTATCCTCACTTTGTATGGAAGTTAAAGAAAGCGCTTTATGGATTGAAACAAGCACCAAGAGCATGGTGTGAACGATTCACAAGAAGTTGTTGGATCTGAAATTTATGCAATACAAGGCTGATTATTCATTGTTTGTATGGAATCAAGGAAGTGAAACGATTCTATTTGTGATTTATGTTGATGATTTGATCATTAGTGGCAATGATGAGAAGAGGATTGCTGATTTGAAAAAGCAACTCAAATCTGAATTTTTTATGTCAGATTTGGGAGAGCTAAAATACTATTTGGGGATTGAAGTAATTTCAGTGAAAGAGGGAATTTGGATGATACAACGCAATTATATGCTTGAAATGCTTGAGAGATTTGGTATGAGTGCTTACAAACCTATCGATATGCCACTTGATGCTAATGTTAAGCTTCTGGATTATGGGAAGTACTTGCATGATGTGAATGTGTATAGGAAGATGGTTGGAAGTTTGATTTATGTAATAAAGACAAGACCGGATTTGAGTTTTGTAGTTGGTTTGGTAAGTCAATTTATGCATAAACCATGTAGAGTGCACTTGGATGCAGTGCGATGCATATTGCAATATGTGAAAGGAACATGCAACTTTTGTTTGTTTTATGAGAGAAAAATTATGCCATGTATATATGCATACACAGATGCCGATTGGGCAGGAAATGTCATGGATCAAAGGTCAACAAGTGGACTTCCATTTTAGCTTGGAAGTGCAATCATTTCTTGGAGTAGCAGAAAGCACCCAATTGTCACCTTGTCAAGTACCGAAGCTGAATATAGAGGCATTACACAAGCCGTTTGTGAAGCAACATGGATTAAGTACCTACTTGAAGACATGGGAGTCTACATCAATGGAAAGGTGGTCATCTATTGTGACAATGTGAGCAGTGTTACAAGGCTGATGGAGCGAGATAACCGCAACCGCAGAAGAAGGATAAACAAGACTTGTGGCTGAAATGACGGAGATGTAGGAAATTTCGCAAGAGTCGGTAGATGAAGAATGCGAGAGCAATAAAAAGCAGGAGACAGGAAGAGAAAAGAGTTCGATCGTCGCATCGTCACTTCGTTAGACTGGTGGAGCAGAGTTTACTGTGTTAAACAGACTCTTGGATTGATAGTTAACAGGAATGTATTTGAGAGAGACAGAAGGATAGATACGTCTCTGTTCTGTTACGCACTGTAGTGAATAGGGTTGATCACACCAAAACTGAGGTATTCGGAGATCACGAGTGACATATTTTAAAAGACTGTGTACGAGATATTGCTGAGGACATTGAATACTGTTCCATTCTATTCATATTTAATTATTCTGCTATTCTTTGGTTGAATCAATTTTCATTGGGTAGTTTGTGATGTTGTGAGTCTATTTGATGAGCGGTTATATATGATTCTATATTTTTCGATTGTGAGATTGTGTATTGATTGTCCTGCGTGAGACTGTGTAAGAACAGAGTTTGGTACCATTTCGGTTAAATGACCAGGTTTTATACAATAAACTGTAATTACTGAGTAGTCGACAAGGATCTATGTGTGGACAGAAGTCTTAGTAGGTCATTAATTGCGGTAGAAATCTATGATCTGAGTCAGTATACGAAAAGTTTAATATAATCTCGATCCGAGTTGTCTGTGCATTTCGTTCGGTGTGTTTAGTTGTCACATGAAAGCGTCTTATTGAGGAGTATTTTGAGAAGAGCGTATTCTCGTAGTTGTAAGTTTCGGCAGAATCACTCTGCTATTACCATAAGTATATTCATGACTGAACGTTCTGACACTTATCATACCGAGGAGTAGTCAGTATTCAAACTCACTCCCTGTGTTAAGAAGTGAGAGAATACTTGCGATTGTGTAAGGGATTGGGAAAATAGTACAGGGCCTCTGTTTAACAGACCCCTACCACTCCCAAGAACCCGAGGACCCGATAATACTCGTCCGAAAGTTGGATTGAGTTATTATCGTCTAACAGCAGCATAATGTTGTTAAAGAATCCAGTATATCATGCAAGATCGAAGCACATTGAAGTTCATTATCACTTTGTTTATGAGAAGTTCATCGAAGGAGAAGTGGAGTTTCTCACATCAACACTGGAAAACAAGTGGTGGATATCTTCATCGAAACTCTTCCCCAATAAAAGTTCATCTTCTTTAGAGAAGCTTTAGGATTTAGAAAGCTTGAGTTTGTATTTAGATTTCATTTATTATTTCATCTTCTATGGACATATGTATTTCTTTCATTTTGTATTCCAGCTCATTTTGAGATTGAGGGGGAGATTTGATGATGTGGCAATAGTTATATAAAAAGAAAACAAGAAGTAAAAAAAAACGTATGTGCATGCTGCACATCTGACTGCCACACCACAAGCAATTTTAGAACTCTCTCTCTGCTTTGTCTGAGTGTCCATCTCTACATGTATGCACCGACGCCATAGCTGGGTGATTTAACATTTTGTACAGGAAAAGTTAGCATTAATACCATCTTTCTTTAAGTCTCGCGTTCATGCATTTTCTCTATCCTTCTCTCTCTCTCTCTCTGAGTATGTCGCGCTGGTGTACGTTATGTAGCCGAGATATTTTGTTCCAAGCTTATTATATGCTGGCACTAAAAACATAGTGATTGCTTTGGAACTTCTAGATTTTGCTGTTTTAGTCTTCAATGCCTAAGCTTTCTCTCAGAAGTTGCTCGTTCCTCCACATTTCCGTGCTTTCTCTATAATAAGAAGAGATTTCCAACGTTGGCAGTTCAACAATGAATGAGGTACCTTCTGCACATATTTGCAGTGTTCATCTCCTGTCCTTTATTCTTTACGTTAGATAGATTAGTTATTGACAATGGAAAAAATCAAAGCTTTTTTCAAAGATGATGAGAAAGATGACAATAAAGTTGATACTTGAACAAGTGAATTGGTTTCCCACAAGCTCTTGAACATATGATAATTTTGACAAGGTTTTCAAATTGAAATGCTAACCATCTTTGAATTTGCATTTATCACTCGAACCACTTATAGCATCTTGCATGTGTGGACATTGGAAACACTAGCAATGGGAGTTGATCTGCCCGATTGTGTGCACCATCACAACGACATTTGAATCTGATGTGAACTTCCACGACACTTTGATGATCAAGGTGGTATAATTGCACATTTTTCATATGCATTCGTATGCTTGGCGAGATTAATGTAGGGCCTTCATCCTGGGGGGTAGCTGCTTGACCAAAATTGTGTAAGATCTCCTTGGTGTTCAAAGCTGATCTACATGATCTGAGTGCCTCCATGGAGACTTGCAAGTTTCTGACCCTTGTAACTTCACCCTTCCCATCTACAGATTGAAGTTGCCATGTTCGCACACAACATTTGCTTCAACTACCATTGTATTTAGGATTTTTGTCAAAACCAAAACTTATCTATGTTCACACAAGCACACACAGTGAACCTCTTCTTCAAGCCATTTGGGTATACACATTTCAAGTTCATGCATCTTTACATTTCGAAATGCATAGAAAGAACACTTCACTTTCAAAGATTCACGTTCACATTGTCACACTTTTCATTTTAAACATTTGTATTCCTGCATACGTGCTTTGAAAACACATAAAAAGATCAAAGAACAAAATGGAAGATTTTTTCAAACAAATGATGCATGAAAACAAAGGATAGAAAGTAGTAGAAACCTTGTTAAAGGAAAAGGGCAAATTCACTAGGGTTAATGAGACTAATTATTTAGATCCATTTGAGGAACTTGTAAAACTTCATGGTCTACTTGACCAAAGGTTTATTCCCTAACTGATTCATTTAGGAATTGGATATGTGGTTGCTACAATCGAAACAAATCCATAAGGAATTCCACCCAGAAGATTTCAGCCATCATATTTGAGAGGGGTTCATGAAGTGGATTAGTCGACCGAAATAAAAAAACCCATTACGCAACTACATAGTGAGCATATGAAACAATTTTCTTATCTACAAAAGGTAGAACACCCAATATCGCGATCAATTTCCTCAAAACTTTAAGTCCAAATGTGAGAGTAGAAGTTGACAGAAGACTTGAAGAGCAAGGGAAGAGATATGCTCTCACCAACGACCAAACTATAGTGAGGAACATTGTTGAAGTGATCGCTCATACAAAGCAAAGACAATCGATGCTTTATGACCCATCACTTAGTCATCCAATTGCAAATGATGATTGTGGAATTTGAGCTCATGAACTACCAGCGAGGAGTATCATGGGCTAACCACTTGCCCCAAAAGCCATGGTTGAGGATTACTTCCTAATCCACCCTGTTAGGGTGTGGTTCAACCATCTTCTGCCTATCATTTCTTGAGTCTAACACTTTGTTCCCCTTCTAGAGTTCATTGTCCTCAATCATCAATCCTTGGTCTCCCCTTGAATTGATGTCATCACCCGTTGTAGATTCTCTTGAACCTTCTTGTTCTCAAGCTTGGTCTCTTGAACTTTTGCTCTTAGCCTTCGTCTCTTGAACCTTGCCTTTCCACTTCTTGGCCACTTGCCTACAGACTTGCCTTGTTTGCAACATTGGTCCCTTGAGCCCCTTGTTCCCAATCTTCTAGTTCTCACCCATTCTAGGTATCTTTTAACCTCAATCTAATGCTTTCATTATAGAGTTTGTCTCGAGAGCTTTCCAATAGTATCTTACATATCTAAATCTAACCTATGGATTGAGAGATACATTCTAATCTTTGTTGGATCATTTATGGAAGCAACACGTGTGTCTTCCATCCACTTTCCCAAGCCTACTTCCTAGGCTCTGATACCAATTGTGGGATTCAAACTCACAAAGTACCAGCTTGGAGTATGATGGGCTAACCACTTGCCCCAAAAGCCATGGTTGAGGGTTACATCCTAATCCGTGTGGTTGAACCATCTCCTCCCTATCGTTTCTTGAGTCTAACAGTGATCATGTAGCATCCTCATCTAGCATACCTAGTGAATTTCAAAATGAGATCCTTTTTAACGAGTTCGAAAACATGCTGCAAATACAAACCAACATGTCCAAAGAATGAGCATCCCTTCAAAACCTATTCTATGCTATGAACACTTAAGATACTATGTTTAGACATTGAAACTTAGCTCAAACATCCGCTCCAACTAAACCTCCTCAACTTATCCTGCAAAGAACTTACAATGCAAATGAGCATTGTACCCAAAGGTGTGGAGTTGCGTCTAGTGTGATGCCATCGACCATCTCACATATTCATGTGAGGCATTAAAGGAGACTAGCCATCAATTGAGGAAAGGGGAAATGAAAAAGCTATATAAGAAGCTTTGGAACTCTAACCTTGGCATCTGTACTTTGAAACCAGAGAGGATGGATACTTGTCACCACGATTTTACCAACCTATTGCAAAGAAACATTATTTCATAGAAGCACTAGTCATAACATGAGATGCAATAATGTACAAAACAGCTTGGGACTCAACTGATAATCAATTCTCCATCTACTCTCATATTACCAACACAATGGAAAAGAAGAAATGAGATGACAAACAAGATGAAAATGAGTTGAGGAGACACTACAAGAAATAGGGGGGTGAAGCGACGCCATCGAATTGAAAAAAAAATGGGTACCGTCGCTTATGCGACGTTGTCGTCGCATAAGCAACGGTACAATTTTCAATTTTTTTTTTCAACAGTTGTCACATAAGCGATGCTAGCATCGCTTATGCGACGCTAAATTATGAGCGTCGCAAATACCGTCGCTGAGTAGCGATGTTGGCAAACTGAAGAGCGTCGCATATGCGACGTTGTGGAATGTAAAAAAAAAAATCGATTTCTCCTGGCACATTTGTGCCGGGATTTGGATGCGAGAGCAAGAAGAGACCGAAAGAGAGAGAGAGAGAGAGAGAGAGAGAGAGAGAGAGAGAGAGAGAGAGAGAGAGAGAGAGAGAGAGAGAGAGAGAGAGAGAGAGAGACGCATCTACTTGAAGCAAGGTATGCACACACATACACACTTACACACACATACATATGCATACACACACACATATACACACATAGACACACACACACACGTACACATAGACACACACACACACACATACACACAAATACACACATATACACACATACACAAATAATGTTGCACACACATGCACACATAATGCATACACATGCACACACATATACACATACATATACACACACATACACACATACACACATACACACACACATACACACATACAGACACATATATGGATACACACACACATAGAGAGACATGCACACACATACACATACATGCATACATAATGCATATGCATATGCGTACATCCATACATACTTACATGCATACACACACATATGCATACATAATGCATATGCATATGCATACATACATACATACTTACATGCATACACACACATATGCATGCATAATGTACATGCATAGATACACATACATAATGCATATACATACATAATGCACATGCATACATACACATACATAATGTATACACACATATATGCATACATAATGCATAGACACACATACACACACATATGCATACATACATGCATACACATACACACATAGATACATACACACACATAGACACATACACACACATAAACACATACACACTCATAGACACACACACATACACATAGACTTGCACACACATACACACACATATACACACACACATACACACATAGACACATACACACATAATCATGCATTCACACACATACACATGCATACACACATATACACACATACACACACATATATGCATACACACACACATAGAGAGACATACACACACATACACATACATGCATACATATGCATACATAATGCATATGCATACATACACATACATAATGCATACACACACATATCCATACATAATGCATACACACACCTATGTGTACATACATGCATACGCATAGACACATACACACATAGACACATACACACACATAGACACATATACACACATAAACACATACACACTCATAGACACGTAGAGACACATACACATAGACACACACACATACACACACACATGCACACACACATATACACAAACACATAGAAACATAGACACATACACACATAATGATGCATACACACACATACACATGCATACACATACATAATGCACACACACATAGACACATACACACATAAACACACACACACTCATAGATACACACACATACACATAGACACACACACACACACATATACACACACACATGCACACATAGACACATACACACATACACATGCATACACACACATACACATGCATACACACACATACACATGCATACACACATACAGACACATATACACACACATACACACATACACAAACATATATGCATACACACACACATAGAGATTCATACACACATATACACATACATGCATACATAATGCACATGCATATGCATACAATGTACATACATACTTACGTGCATACATAATGCACATGCATAGATACATACACACACAGACACATACACACATAGACACATACACACACATAAACACATACATACTCATAGATACACACTCATACACATAGACACACACACACACATACATATGCATATACACACACATACACACATAATGATGCATACACACACATACACATGCATACACACATACAAACACATATACACACACATTCACACACATATATGCATACACACACATAAAGAGACATACACACACATACACATACATGCATACATATGCATACATAATGCATATGCATATGCATACATACATACTTACATGCATACATAATGCACATGCTTACATACACATACATAATGCATACACACACATATGCATACATAATGCATACACACACATACACACATATGCATACATAATGCATATGCATATGCATACATACATACTTACATGCTTACATAATGCACATGCTTACATACACATACATAATGCATACACACATATATGCATACATAATGCATACACACACATACACACATATGCATACATACATGCATACACATACACACATAGACACATACACACACATAGAAACATACACACACATAAACACATACACACTCATAGACGCATAGCGCCATATACACATAGACACATACACACACACACACATACACACACACAAACATACACACATAGACACATACACACATAATGATGCATATACACACATACATATGCATACACACACATATGCATACATACATGCATACACATACACACACATAGATACATACATACACATAAGCACATACACACTCATAGACACACACACATACACATATACATACACACATATTTGCATTATTTGCGTTGGCGCATTGCAAATGACTATATAGTCAATCCCTGAAAGAAGGTATATCTGTAATCTCATTATTATCGAGATAACGGAGCTAAACCTTTTTTTTTCGCCTCTTACTTCGGAGAGTTTGAAGTTCCTCGTATTTGCTAAGGAATGCTTGCATGCATTCGCTATTATATGCTACAAAAGTAGAAACATCATTTTTTCCTTGAAATGTAAATAAGAATGGAACCCCCTTACCTGATAATACCTCATCTGTTATTTTTGAAGAAGACTCGTTGGTCCATGCACGTGGAGCTTCTTCATGAACTCTTTCAAGGTACTCACTAACGTAATGCATGCACTCTTCAAGCATCCAACCCTTTTCCATGGATCCTTCTGGTTTTGCTCTTTGTCACACATAACCTTTTAGTATTCCCATAAATCGCTCAACCCAAAACATCCATGGAGTGTTGACAACACCTGCAATCTCTAGCTCATCTACAAGATGGACTAATAAATGAACCTGAATATCGAAAAATGAAGTAGGAAGTTCTTTCTCCATCAAACATAGTAGCTCTTTGCATTCAGTTTTTTTTTGTGGGATCGAGTTTCTGTCAATCTCTTTGGATGTAATCCACCTATACATATCATAAAAACAATTATAAAGAAGTTAATTAAAAAATAGAAGATATCCAATATTCATAAATATTAAATATAAAAGTATCATAATTACCTTATAAGTGATCCAAGACAATAGATCACATCTCGTACTCCTTTCGTTGTACATGCATCGATAACCAAAGGTAAAATATGTTTCAAAAAGTTATGCAAGTCATGGGTCTTTAACCCAGATAAGCTCTTATCATCCATAGTAAACATGTTTATGATGCTCCATATCCTATAGGAGTCTTAATCAATTGAATTCTATTGTTGATAGTTTGTATCTCTTTTGTTGTAAGTACCCAAGGGGAAGGTGCATAAGTCGTTTCTTGTCGATGTCTATAAAAAACTGGCCATAACTTTGGTTTGGATTTTTGATCTTTCAAATCATCCTTGATGCTATGGTATCTTTTAGTCCAAGAAGATGTTGCCATAGTGAATAACCAATATTTTTAAATATATGCATAGGATCAAGAAGATGACATACTTTTAACTCTTTCCAATACTCCAAAGAATACCATATTGATATTTTCTCTGCGAGTGCCAATTTTCCTTTACCTCTATTCACATACTCATTATCTAAATCATCACTGAAGATTTATGCTTATGGATCTATAAGAGGTCCATCTGTCCATTTTTTATACCAATCCATAGGCATCATAGGTTTTGGACACTGACTTGTTTCAAGCTTTCCATTAAAATGTATCGCTTCTCTTTTAGATCTTAATGGATGATCATCAGGCAAGAATCGTCGATGTCGAAGATAAATATTTTTGTTGAGATTCTTACTATAGATTGATATCAACCAATCACCACAATATGGACAAGCTTTATAACCCTTAGTAGATATTCCTGCATCATGGAAAATGATAAAAATATAACTAGATTAAATCATATTTATTTACATGCATATTGAAGAAAAAAATTACATCAATACCTGAACAAACACCATATCCAGGAAAATCGTGAATAGTCCAAGCCACAATACCACGAAGCGTAATATGTCTTTCATTGATGCTTTTTGATACATCACTGACATTAATACCTCTCCATAACTCTTGAAGATTGTCAATGAGAGGAGCAATATATATATTCATATCTTTAACTTGTCTTTTGCCAGGGATTAGAAGTGAAAGCATTAAATGTTCCTTTTTAATGATATGGCAGAACATTGTAGTTTATGACTACCACTGGCCATGTTGACCATTTAGTTGATTTCTCGGAGAATGGATTAACCCCATCTAATGCAACTCCTAACTTTAGATTTTGTGGATTTTGTGCAAATTTTGGCCATGTAGAATCAATATGCTGAAAAGCAAAACTATCAGGAGGAATTCTGATTATTCCATCAGTACATTTGTGATCATGTCCCCAAGTCAAAAGCTTTGATAATTCGGGGCTTTGAAACATATGTCTAATCCATGGAGCCAATGGAAAATGTCTCAATACCTTTTTTGGGATTGTACCTTCTTCGCCCTTATATCAAGGAGATTGACATTTGGGACATGTCAAAGAGTCTGCATATTCACCTCTATATAAAATACAATCGTTAGGACATGCATGTATACATTGATAATCTATACCAAGATTGTTGATTATCTTCTTCATTTCATCATGTGAGGTAGGAAGAATATTCTAACTTGGTAAAAACATTTCAGATAATAACCTGTAAGTTTATCAAAAAAAGATATATTAAAAAAAGTAAATAAATAAATATACATATATATATGCATATAATTTTATATATGTGTATGCTAATGTGCATCTTTCAATATATTCGCGCAAAATTTGATTGTTTTGGATGGCAGGATACGATTGTTTGTTTTGGAGGATATGAAGTATGTACCTTCATTGAATGATTTGTCGATTCTCTCATATGTTCAGTTTGAAAGTGTGAGAAGCGGGTTTATAATTGCTATTCAAAGTATTTGGCACTGTTTATAGGCCATACGATGGTGACCTGGATGAATCGCATGCACAGAGGTTACTCAAGATAGAGCAACCTGATTATAAGGGACTAGTACTAGTAGGATTTCTGGGGTATGCAGTAAACCTCTTGCATGTCAATGATGAGCATTTGAACTTTAGGATACAAAGTGGAAATCATGGTGGCTTGAGAGGATCACTTTTATACAGCTTGTTCAAAGAACTTCAGGTTTATGACACTGAAGTTTTTTGAACAAACTGTATAAAAGTGATGCTCTCAAGCCATCATGATTTCCACTTTGTATCCTAAAGTTCAGATGCTCATCATTGACATGCAAGAGGTTTACTGCATACCCTAGGAATCCTGTTGGCACTAGTCCATTATAATCAGATTGCTCTATCTTGAGTAACCTCTGTGCATGTGATTCATCTAGGTCACCATTGTATGGCCTATAAACAGTGCCGAATTCTTTGAATATCAATTATAAATCCACTTTTCACACTTACAAACTGAACATATGTGTGAATCGACAAATCATTCAATGAAGTTACATACTTCATATCCTCCAAAACAAACAATCGTATCCTTCCATCAAAAACAATCAAATTTTGCACGAATATTTTGAAAGATGCATTAATAGTTTTAAAAGATGCGTGGACAAAAAGTGTCCATTCAATTCAAGTTCTTGTTCTTACCTTATCTAAAGTAAGAATAGAAACCTGCATATATATATATATATATATATATATATATATATATATATATATATATATATATATATATATATATATATATATATATATATTACTCCATAACAAGAGTTACACCAACATATAATATGCTCTTCATAGTAAAATGCATCATAATTCCTATCGGAGGACACATGTGAAGTCGTTGCACGGGTAGGAGGTGGTGGAGTACCCTCTGATTGACCAGAATCTGCACATAATAAGAAATAGAAAAATATATAAGTTATGTATCCATCAAATATATTTAAAAATAAATGTTTGATATACTTATAGTATAAAGTCATTGCACGATGAGGAGACGGTGGTGAAGTTCCATCTGATTGATCAGAATCTACAAATAATGGTATTTGATATTCGTAATATGATTATCTACATACACAAAAAATTCACATATACATATTTACACATACACACATATTCACATATACACATTTACATATACACACATATTCACATATAGAGAACTACACATTATTGTGGGATAAATGCATGTATTTTGTATGAATGAGTGTATATGCATGCATGTGTGTGTACGTATATATGTGGATATGTATATGTGTGTTTATGTTATATGTATGTATATGTGTATATGTATACATATATGTATGCATATATGTTTGCATGTATATGTGTATGTGGGTATGTGTATGTGTATGTGTATGTGTGTGTATATATGTGTATGTAGTCTGATTTTTTTTTCTGTTTGAGATTAAATTAACAGGAGATATTGTATGGTCAAAAAATTAAGAGGCGAGCTAACATACCATCTGAGACGTGGCAGTTTTTTCGTAGACAGCTACGTCTTCAAGAGTCATTTCCTCAGCAGAAGGTAGACAAATTAATAGTTTATATTTATAATTTTTATATATTTTAGTAATTTTTTTACATTTAATTAATTTATTTTTTTCTTGAATAAACAGGCTGCTGCAAAGAAGAGAGTGGATTCGGGCCACACATCGCACCTAGGCCAAATGGGCCTTAATGGTTTTGTAGCTATGTTTGTAAGTATGTGTTATTGTGAGTATATTTTTTATTTAAGTTAAAATGCAAGCAACTTATTTTTTTTATTTGTTTCATTGCAGCGGAAGGATTATGGCCAATATCCTACGAAACATGAGATTGAGTATGCTACACATTTTGGATATCGGCGTTTGAGCGAGTATATGCAAGATCATCCTGATGCCTTTGTGAGTATTTTTAAATTTTATTGATTATTTTATTTTTATGAATGGTTTAATTATTTTAGTTATTTATGTTTGTTATATGTAATACAGGAGTATTATGGAGAGACAAATATGGATGAGGTGGAGAGACAGACACAAGAGGGACGATCTCAATCGTCACAGGGTGATCATGACGATGAGGATGAGGAAGATCAGGATGATCATGATATTGCTGATGATGATGATGATGATGATTAGGATTTTAGTTGATTATGACATTGGATTATATGTATTTACACACACACACACACACACACACACACACATATATATATATATATATATATATATATATATATATATATATATATATATATATATATATATATATATATATATATATATATATATATATATATATATATATATATATATATATATATATATATAGTATCTATATATTTTTCATTTCAGTTATGTTTTGAATTGTGTGTATGGTATTAAGTAATGAAGAGTTTTGTTTTATTGATTGTTATTATTGTTTATATTAAACATGTGTTTTAATACTTTATATATATATTTCATTCATATGTGTGTAAAGTGTATATGTATGTAGTGTATATGTATGTATGTGCATGTGTATGTGTGTGTATATGTATGTATGTGCATGTGCATGTGTAAGTGTATATGTGGTTATGAGTATGTGCATGTGCATGTGCATGCGTATGTGTATATGTAGGTGTGTGCATGTGTATATGTGTTTTAATACTTTAATTATATAATTCATTCATATATGTGTACCTAAGTGTATATTTATGTGTGTGTATATGTATGTATGTGCATGTGTATGTGTGTGTATATATATGTATGTGCATGTGTATGTATAAGTGTGTATGTGAGTATGAGTATGTGCATGTGCATGTGTATGTGTGTGTATATGTATATGCATGTATATGTATAACTCTATGTGTATATGTGTGTATGTGCATGTATATGTGTATATGTAGATATGTGCATGTGTGTGTGCATGTGTATATGTTATTGAATACTTTATTTATATAACTCATTCATATGTGTGTACCTAAGTGTATATGTATGTGTGTGTATATGTATGTATGTATGTGCATGTGTATGTGTGTGTATATGTATGTTTGTGCATGTGCATGTATAAGTGTATATGTGTGTATGAGTATGTGCATGTTCTTGTGTGTGTGTATATGTATATGCATGTATATGTATATGTGTGTATATGTATATGTATATGTATATGTATATGTATATGTGTATATGTATATGCATGCATATGTATATGTGTGTATATGTATATGTATATATATATATATGGTTATGTATATGTGTATATGTATATGCATGTGTGTATGTATGAAACATGCATGTGTATGTGGATGCATTTCCATTTGCATCCATGTGCATGCATGTGGATGTGCATATACATGTATTTGCATATATGTTAATGTGTGTATGTGTTTATACACACACACACACACACACACACACATATATATATATATATATATATATATATATATATATATATATATATATATATATATATATATATATATATATATATATATATATATATATATATATATATATATATATATATATATATATATATATGCAATAATGCATGCATGTAAGTCTTTTTATGTGCTTGTAGGAATGTTTGTGCATATGCATGTGTATATGTGTATATGTCTAAGTGTATGTGCACATGTATCTGTGTGTATATATGTGTGTATATGTGCATGTGTATATGTGTATATGTGTGAAAGTGCATCTTCATCATGTATAAGTGTATAAGTGCATATCAAAAGTGTGAGTATGCTATGTAATCAAAATAACACAATTCAAATGATATACAAAGAATCGAAATTGTACTTACAATAGTTAGCCATACTTTTTGCTTGGTTAACTTCTTGAATACCTGCAATAAAGAGAGAAACAAAAGAGAGAGAGAGAGAGAGAGAGAATTCAAAGAGAGAAAGATGTAGAAAGAGAAAAACAGAGACACAGGGAGACAATAAGAGAGAGCTTAGGCAAAACAACAATTCTGCATATACTTGCTTCAGATCGTAAGCGCAACGCAATTGCGAACGTTGGAGAGCTCTTCGATCGGATGCGTGAAAATTCCGATCGAAGAGCCTCCAATGTTTTAATTTTTTTCCATCAACAGACCATCGTATAAGCGATGCTTCCCGTCGTTGCATAAGCGACATCTTTTTGGTGTCGCTTATGCAACGATAAAGATTGTCGCCTATGTGACGCAAAAAAGCATCGCATAAGCGATGCTATTTAATAGCGTCGTGTTAGCGACGTTGTATGAGAGCGTCGCATCCCCCTTGCGCCACAAGTTGCAAAAACCGTCGTTTTCTCCGTTGTTTAAGCAACGGTCGGTGCACGATGCTAATTATGACGCATGTTGCAATTTTATAGCGACGAAATTCTGTCGCCTTAACCGTCCTTATATGCGCGTATTCCTTGTAGTGAGAAGAGTTGGACGTGAGCGAGGGATGATCCTAGGAACATCCATCTTGAACAACGGGAAGGGTCTAAATCAAACCAATAAAGAAGAAGAGAAATAAACGAGAGGAAAAAACCTATTGTGAGTGAACAAAATCGAACAAAACAAACTAATGAAAACACACTAAGCAAAAAATATTGATAAATCAACTAAAACTCAAACTGATGAAAATAAAAAACAAAGAGACCAAAAAGAATTCTAAAAGCAATTTTAATCTTTGAAATTGAATAGAAAATTGATCATAATGAAACCTTACATTAAATATTATTAGAAAGCCAAGTGACAATGTCGGTAGAACAAATCTTTTTGATTGCTAAACTTGATTTCAATGATTGTAGACTTCACTCAAGTTGGATATAAATCTCTTACTTTTGATAAGTTTGATGAAGATGATGAGGCTCGTAACGTTCATAAGAATTCCCTAGGTCGAATCATGCCTAATCACCAAAGTAAACAAACAAAAAGCCTTTTTAGAAAACGTTTCTAGGCTAGAGGAGCACGTGAAATGAAAATCAACGTAGCAGATAAAAAGAATTCATATTCAGCTCCGTCACTTGTTGATTCACGGTCAAAGAGTAGTGTGGTTTCAAAGAACTCTATCATAAATTCAAATGGCCAATTGACAAAAACCATGGATGGTTAATGAGAAGAATTGATAAAGGTTGTAGTTCTTTACAAGGAGCATGTGAAAATATTATTGTAATGATAGATGGGATTTTTGACACATTTCACTTCTTCATTTAGGAAAATTCCTCTCATGAGACTATTTTAGGTCGAACTTGCATATGTGAGATGCGAATGGAATGAAAGTAATGGAAAAAATGGGTCTCCATATGCTAGGAGTTGATCTGAAGATAATTTTAATCACTCCAAGTAAAGACCATCAATCTAAATCATGTAGAAAACCGAGAACAAATAAGAAAATCTCATATGCACTCACAAGAGAAAGTATGTGATGATTACTTACCTCTATGTGAATTTGGAACTTACTTTGATTAAAGTTTTTCCTAGATGCCACTGTTGAGTGGGACAATAGTGGATCATGGACTGATATCTTGCAACCCCTTGTACATTCTTTTGAAAGTTTTTAATTTGTTTGTTTTCGTACATCAACATAGAATTTCTTTAATCTCAAAAATGAACCCAAAAAAATCATAAGAAAGAAAGAAAAATACTTCAAAAACAAAGGATAAGTTTTACTGGATGAGCACATTGAACATATGATTGACAGTTCATTTACTTTCTCATTACTTCAAGAACTTCAACATGCACTACATGATGTAAAGGTTTCCCAATTTGTGCTTCCTAACTCCCTTGATGAATATGAGCTAATTTCGACTTTTCTTAAGGAGCACATAAATGAGGAAGCTAAAATCAATAGGAGGTATAGAACAGTGGAGAAAAGTATAAAACCTACTATTCAACCTTTAGCAAAAGGAACTAAAAAAAAAAAGAAAATGACACAAGATCCTATTTTATATGAGCGAGAAACCATAGGACATACATTCACCAAGGAAACTATTAAACAACTTAAAATTGGAAATGAGGAGTCATTTCTATTGCTTGCTGAGGGGAGTTATTTCCAAAAGTCACTAGAAAACATGAGAAAGCTTTTTCACTTTATCCTCACGATATAGATTGCACTAATTCATTAGTTCCACCTATGATCAATTTTATAGTACCACATATTCCATGGAATCTTTGCCCCATATTGGTCCCAAAAGCTCAGTTTCCAAAGTTGATGAGATTGCTCAAGGAGAAGATGCACATGCAAATTCTAAACCCATCCTTATTTGCATATTCCAATAGATGGTTTACTGTACATAAAAAAGAATGGAAACTTGAGGTTCATTCAATAGTTATAGCTTGTGGATAAAGTCACAATTGGAAATGTTGGAACTAGCCCAATTGTAGGTGAACTTGTAGAAGCATTTATTGGGCACTCTATCTACTCTATGGGTGATTTATGTTCAAAATATCACCAATTCCAACTTGCTGTTGAGAGTTCATATATTACCACAATGAAGAATCCTCTCGGTTTAGTTTCTATGTGCACTTTGCCATAAGGAGCAACAAATTCTGAGCACATATGATGAATGCTATGAATATGTTCTTGCATGATTTCATTCCGAATGTGAGAGTGCCTTTCATAGATGACATTCCCATTAAAGGATGTGAGAAAAAGTTAAAAGATGAAACCTTAGACTTTTTAGGATGTTGAAAATTTGTTGCTCACCGCATCTTTGATTGTGAACGAATATTTCCAAGATTTGAAAAAGTTGTTCTCACATTTTCTCTTGAGGAATATGTATTTGGTTTGAATGAGCTGCTCATTGTTGGACATCTATGTGGTCACTATTTCTGTAGACCATACCCACCTAATGTTGAGGGCATAAATAAGATTTTTGAGGCTTAAAGCAATGTTAGTGAAGTTAGAAGATTTCTAGGAGCTTGTGTCTTCTATGCTATTTAGATAAAACACATGGTTTTATTTATCTTTATGATTTTATGAGGAAGAATAGAAAATTTTTATGGACAAAAACCCATTCTAAAGCCATGAGAAAATTGAAAAGACTATTTGAGGCTCCTATCTTGAAAAGAGTTGACTATTCAGACAATAAAGCCATTATTTTGATTCATTATAGATGGGTTGTTGATCAATATGGGAAAGAGGGGAAAATATATGCAGTTAGATTTTGTACAAAGATTTTGTATGAAAATCAATAAAAATACCCATAAATCAAACAAGAGTGTTGGGGTTTTGTCACAAAAGACTAATAAGGAACATTTCATGAGAGGCAAAGTGATTGTTGAAATAGATTGTTTGCCACTTATTTGTATGATTGCAAAATATTCATCACATGATATTGCAATGTTGAGATGGATATAAATATTATTTTAGCTCATATTTTCAAAAAACTCAATACTCTTGTAATATGATATTGACAATGCACTAGAATTAGATTTGAATTTAATTAATTACGATCCACAAGTATATGAGTATGAACATATAAATGATGAAGATTATGAAGGAGAGTGCAAAGGCATTGGCAAATACCTTAGTACTCTAGAAGATTCCCCCTTGGTCATGAAATAAATTCAAAGAAATTAGAAAAAAAGATTACATTTTCTTCTTAAGAGATTCAATTGCAAGTTACGAAAGATTTTCATGATACGTGATGGGCTGGACATAAAAGGTTTGTGGCTACATATGAAAAGATGAGACAAAATTTTGGTGCTCGAGAATCTATGCCAATGTAAGGGATTATTGAAATGCTTGTAATTCATGTCAAATACATTCATGTGTGAAACATCAAGATCCTTTGCATCCTATGTATCCTACTTGTATTCAATATAAGTGGGTAGTTGACCTTGTGACCATGCCTAAAGTTAGTGATAAGATGCACTATATTGTACTTGCAAGGGAACATCTAACAAACCATGTACAGGGTCCAACACTGCGATCCAAAACAACATATAATGTATGGAAATTATATGAGGCTAACAAAATAATAGAGTGAATTTATGCACTAATTGTTAAAGTGATATCTAAAGCTTCTAATGTTGACTTGAAACAATGGCCAAATTAATTACCTTTTGTATTATGAGCTGATAGATTGACTTGCACTAGGACACCCAGATACATGCATGCAAAATTAATGTATTGTTAGAAATCTATTTTTCCTATTCACACATAAATTCCTACATGGTCTACTCTACCTTGGATTAATAATCTATCTACTGATGAACTATTCGCTTTAAGTATAAGACCACAACGGAAAGGGAACAAGAAACTAGAGGAAACACCAATGAATGTGAAAGAATTAAGAATGGAAAATCAGAAGTGCTTTGATAAATCACATATGCTAAGGCCAAAACAAATTTATAATGATGACTTGGTTTTGATCTACAATAGTATGTTTGATTCCAAATATGATGCACAAAGGATATTAAAATGTCGATGTTTTGGACCTTATGTTGTTATAAAACTCCATGAAAATGGAACAAATTCTTTGTGTGAACTAGATGGAGTGCCATTAAAAACTTTGATTGCACGAAAAAGAGTGAAATTATTTAAGAGCAGGGACGAAGATAAGTACAAGCTTAAGGATGTCATGATTGAAGAAGAATGAAATTGACCAAGTGACATCTATTCATTTTTGTTTCTAGATATTTCGTTTTCGTTGCATTACATGTTTTCATTCATATTGTTCAAAATTATAAAATTGGCTCATGGTAAGATCAAATGCAAAGTGACAACTACTTGACTCAAGTACGAATGTTATTGTTTTAAATTTTGCTTGAAATTTTGCATGAAATCTTTATAAATGAGGCTAAGGTATAAAAGAACTGATCAAAACTAAAGCTCAAGTAGGATAAAGGATTTGTTTTATAGAAATAGGAGCATGTATGTGCATAAAAACATGTCTAATTGGGATCCTAGTTTTGCCTATGCATTCATCTAGATCGTCTGCTTGGAGTATGGGCTAAGCCTTTCCCCTATAAACAAAAAATTTACGAATATTATTAAAAACCTCTAACAAGTGGAAGTTTATACTTTCTTCCACCTCAACAAAAAAGTGGAAGTATCAATTATGATTTGGTACATTAACAAATGTTGATGCAGAAAAGAACTATGGAGAAAACTCAAAAGCTAAAAAAGACATGAAGAACTGATTGTGGTCTTGAAATCACTTCTACTTATATTAGGTAAAAAAGGTAAATTTATCCATGAGAGAAACTAGCAGAATTTCATGTGTATGTATGAATTTATGGCATGCAATTATTTATATGAGATGTTGATTGACTTTGAATGAGCAGATTAGGAAACTTATTTTTTGAAAAATCTAACACAAGTTTTTAATTGTAGTTTTTACTTAATTTCAAGTAATTGTTGAACAAAATAGTTAATAATTTGTATTTTGATTTGAAATTATCATATGTCACAGAAAGGAAAAAAAATAACTTGCATTCATTGAGCATAAAAGGAAAAAATATTTTTGAGTTCTGACTTTCATAAAAAAGAAGTTTTGATATTGCTTTTGTGTTGATTTTCAGGACTGCCCCATCGAAGACGATGTGCATGTTAAGTAGGGAATAATGTCCTAGAGATTAACATCTCTACGTTAGTTTGGAGCTAAAATTCTTTATGGATGGCACTGTTCACTCACCTTTATTGACAGTTTTGAGGAGCTCGATTGATTAATTCAGTCTCCACATGGATAGCAGGAGCAAAATGTAAGCTCATGCATTGAAATAATGGCTTGATGATGTTGAAGATGATGGCGAGCTTCTCTGAGAAAAGAGGCACTCTCCTTCCCCATATCTCATCCCTTAAATGCTCTACGGAACACAATAATATTTTTTTCTTCTCGACAAACTTGATCATATGTGTCCTGAAGGGCCTAGCTGATCACTTCATGCATTAAATGCTGCAATCTTAAGGCTTTGCTGTCTACTTGCTATCAGATTACAGTCAAAAGAACAAACCTGGAATTACTTGTATGCTCATGAGAGGGTGTATGACACATGTGCTGGTATCACACGATGGATAGAAGATGCATGGAAAGGGATTGAAGTTTGCCCTTTTTTTTTTAATGGCTTTGAGTGGGTTGTTTTTGAGTGGTTTCAACAATAATTTTCAGTTCTTAACAAGGACCGCTACTTTAGCAACTAAGTTTTTGCATGACTTAACCTATTTTAAAGAGGTAGTTGGTGTAGAATGGCAGAGGGGATTATGGGCAAAAAGATATGTAATAACAGTGGATATTCTGTTAAAATTTTTGAGTAGAAGATATTCTACGACTTGAAGAAAATATAAGGATGCGGATAGAAAGGACAGAAAGAGGGATAGACAACATAGTGTGCAAGATGAGGCTCTTTGCACCTGCTTGGAAAACATATTCAACTACAACGACACTAATCTATGCCCAAAATCTTTGCACTTAATAAGTTCCGCCTGCTACACTTTGATGAACAAATGCTCTGTAGACAGTATGCCGACAATTGTATAAAACAAGTGAACATGTGCTGCATAATAAGTATTGTTGCTTGCAATTACAAACCGAACCATTAATTTGTAAGTTGATCTACTTCAGTTTTTGCTTTACATTTTTATGGTGCAACGATTTCGATGTTAAGTTTCAATATGAAGTTTGATGGTTCTTTTTTTTCTTAATTTATGAGAAATAAGGTTTAATACTTTTATTTAATACATCTTGACATACCAATTGATTGTGTTCAAACATTGCGAGGGTGATACAACGTTATAGTGTTGACCAGGGGTCAATATCTAACTTCTAAATGCTTAAGGTTTTGACGTGATAGATTTCAGGAATAGATGGTGTTGCTGAAACCGAATGAAGATTGTTTGAGAATTGAGCTTGTTTCTAAGATTTTAAATTAATGTTATCTTTACATCATCATGAAAAAGGATTATATGTTAATCACTTTTGGAAGTTAATTGTGAAAGAGAATTATGGAGGTGTCCATAATCAAGATTTTGATGTACTAACCACCCATAGGAGTATTCAGAACATTCTTGTAGTCCCATCTCTCAATCTTTGGACCCTCTTTTGCCTCTCATAGACACTCATACTATCGAAAAGCTACAGTTTGGCAGAATATGAGAGAGTCTCATATGTGGTCAACATTGCAATCTGAGCATCATCGTGCATCACATAGCCTTGCTCCATGAATTTTTATCATGATCACAAACCAAATCGCATAGAAGAACACAAAAGACGCTATATGTATTGCATGTGCATCCTAGCTAAAGTATCATTTAATGCCCTTGCATGCTCCTTATGAGAAGTTCTCCAAAAGCTATAAACTATGAGATGTGGCTTACCCCATTGCATGAAATGATGTTTACTTCAATGCTTCGACTTACCAAATTTCCATAGGATAGTCTCTATCACCGCCTATTGACAAGAATATCTCTAGAAAGATATAAAGATCCTCCAAAACATTGATTGAAATTGTTTATGCAACTTTTGTATATTCACTTATTATTGTCAATTCCTTCGTGCATGATCATTCCCAAAGATGATGAATGATGATGATAAAGATGATATTTAAACCAATGAATTGTTTTCCCGCAAGCTCTTTACCAAATGATAATTGTGACAAGTTTCTCTAATGGACCTACTAACCATCTTTGAATTTGCGTTCATCACATGAGCCGTTTAGAGCACCGCATGTGCACGCACATTTGAAACATCGATAGTAGGAGTTGATTTGTCTGAATGTGTGCACCTGGACAACAAAAACCCTCACACATCGTAACTTTTCATGAACATCTTAAAGAATAGAGGAACAACAACATTGGCATATCATCATATGATATCAATTTCTTAAAATCCAAACAACCCAGTCAAAAAGCGTTTATGAACACTTTGAAAGACAAAGTTGAGCATGAATCATCAAAGATTGCCAATACCAAGGTGGAAGGAATGGAAAATTGGGTAAAGAACGTACAAAATAATGAAGAATGAAGGATGGGAAGGTGGGAAATGGGAAAAATGAGGCCCAAATGAGTTTAAACTGATGGGAAAAAAGTCTTCTTCCAATGGATGGAGAGCAACATCAACACCATCACCAAATAAACCACCAAGACCCACACCTATTGCTTTGATACCATGTAAAAAGTACATGCACAAAAGAAAAATGAAAAGAAAAGTGTACTCACAAAATGAAAGAGTGTGACCCTCATAATTGAGTAAACCATGAAATGGGAAAACACACATGGACTAGAGTGAGCTTGCCAAGATCATGGAGTAGCCTCCTCAAGCTTCAAACCAAGTACAACTGGGAGGCATTGCCCTCCTTATATAGACTTGGAGGTGGCTCTCTACATCATGTGTGGGATAATTCCCCTTGAAGGAGAATGAATATACATGTAGAAGCAAATTGCAAGGTACCCAAATACAAATATATATATATATATATAATATAGAATGGAAATGAACTCAGAATAGAGAGTCCCCTAGATTCATAATGAAGATGCAGTCATATATTCTCAATAAGATACTCTCTGGTTCATCAGAAGCTCAATATAATATAACAGTAAGAAAACATATATCATTCATGTATGTAACTATCAAACATCAGAATTGAAAGTTTGACATACTTACAATACTTATCCTCTGATTGATTATAATCACATTATAATATAACAGTAAGAAAACATATATCATTCAATTATGTATCTATCAAATATCAAAATTGAAAGTTTGACATACTTCCTTTGATAGTTAGGAAGCGATTGTGGAGTTCCCTCTGATTGATTAGAAAATAAGATTGTGTTAGCAAAAAAAAAAAAATTAGAAATTGATAATCTGATTATTTACATACATACACCTTCACATGTAGACATTTACACATATATAAATATTCACATATAAAAAAGTAAGAGTTTTAAAAAATATATACATTTACATAAATATAGAAGTATACATTCACACATATACACATACATTTACACATGCACACATATACATCCATATGTATGTCTAAAGAATAAAAGTTTTGTTGTACTCTCATCCAATTGGTTTTTTTCTTGTGTGTATGTGTATGTGTGGATGTGTCTAGATGTGAATGTATGTGTGTGTATGTATGTGTATGTGTATGTGTATGTATGTGTGTATTATTTTATATGTGTGTAAGTGTTTATGTATGTATGTGTGTGTATGTACGTATATATGTGCATATGCATGTGTATATGTGTATATGTATTTGATGTGTATGCATGTGTGTGTATGTGTCTGTTTGTATACATGTATGTGTGTGTATGTGGGGTGTATGTGTTTCTGTATGTTTGTCTGAATGTGTGTGTATGTGTGTGCATGCGTGTATGTGTATGTGTATGTGTATGTGTATGTGTGTGCATATGAGTGTATTTGTGTACATTTATGTGTATGTCTATGCATGTTTGTGTATATATGGGTGTGTATCTATGTGCATCTAAGTATGTGTGTGTGTGTGTGTGTGTGCTTGTATATGTATGTGTGTATGTATGTGTGTATGTGTGTGCATGTGTATGTGTATATGTGTGCATGTGTGTGTATGTGTATGTGTATGTATGTGTATGTTTTTTTGTATATGTGTGCGTATGTGTTTGTGTATGTGTGTATGTGTGTATGTGAATGTATATGTGTTTGCATGTGTGTGTATATGTGTGCATATGTGTATATGTGTGCATATGTGTACCTATGTGCATCTGTGTGTGTGTATGTGTGTATGTGTATCCATCTCTATATGTGCATCTATGCATGTATATGTGTCTATCTGTGTGTATATGTGTGTGTATGTATGTATATGGATAGGCCATTATGGAGGTGTTCAGGAGACACACCCAGGAGGGACAATATCAATCATCACAGGTATTTAACCCTCTACCCATGATGCCTCTTCAGATACATTAGATCATGTGAATGATCATGATGGCATGGATGATGATGTTTCGGGGATGTTAAGATGATTTACACTATTTTACATTTGATGTATTATATACATTGATATTTACATACATACACACACACACACACACACACACATATATATATATATATATATATATATATATATATATATATATATATATATATATATATATATATATATATATATATATATATATATATATATATATATATATATATATATATGTATGTGTGTGTGTGTGTGTGTGTATGTATGTATGTATGTATGTATGTATGTATATATGTGTGTGTGTTTCTATATATATCCTCATATCACTTATGTTTTCTTTTGTGTCCATAAAGTGAGTTTTTTATTTTTAATAATTCTACAGTGTTTATTGAATAAATATATTTTATTGAACTGATCTATATGAGAAATCTACTAATAATTTTTATTGTATTTATATCTAACATGTGAGTTTTTAGTTTAATTGTATAATGCATTAATGTTATATGTGTGTTTCTGCATACATATGTGTGCATGTGTGTGTTGTTGTGTGTATATATGTATGTATGCACATGTAAGTATATATCTATATTTGTGTATGTGTGTGTATCTAAGTGTGTATGTGTATGTATATATGTGTATATGTATGTGAGTGTATGTATTTGTATATTTATGTGTATGTTTATGTGTATGTGTATGTGTATGTATATTTGTATTTGTATGTGTATGTGTATCTATATGTGTGTCTACGTATGTGTATGTGTATGTGTGTATATGCATATCTCTATGTATGAGCATGCATGTGCATGTGCATGTGAATGCATGTGCATTTGCATGTGCATGCATGTGCATTTGCATGTGCATGCATCTCCATGTGCATGTGCATATAAATGTGTATATATTCATGTATGTGTGTGTATGCACATATCTATGTGTATGTGTATAAGTATGTGTGTATGTCTATGTTCATGCATGCATGCATGTGCATGTTGTCATGTTTATGCATGTGCATGTGTGTCTATGTTTATGTGTATGTGTAAGTATATTGCATATGTATGTGTGTGTATGTTCAGGTGTATGTGTACATGTATAAGTTTGTGTGTATGAGTGTGTAGATGTGTGCATGTGTATGTGCATGTGCATGTGTATGTGTATAAGTATGTGTGTGTATGTGTATGTGCATTCATGAGAATGCATGTGCATGTACCTGTGGATGTATATGTCTGTATGTGCATTTGAATGTGCATGTGTGATTATCTTAATTTATGAAAACAAAAGTATATGAATGACATATTGACAACAAAAATTATTGTTACAATCATTAGACATATATTATGCTCGGTGAACTTCTTCAATAATGTGCAATAAAAAAAGAGAGAGTGTGTGAGAGAGAGAGAGACTAAAATAAGGAAATATAGAGGGAAAGAGAGAGAGATAAAGAGAGAGATAAAGAGAAAGGTATTCCTATGATAAATTGTATATAACTCAGAAAAATTATGCATATATGGTTAAGGATGATGAAGAACCTCAGAACGATGATGAAGCTAAAGGAAAGAAGCAATGGAAGAAGAGTTCAGCGCACTGGAGGAGAACAAGACATGGGAACTTGTTCCGAAACCAAATGGTAAGAAAGTGATTGGAAACAAATGGGTTTTCAAAGTTAAGAAACTTGCAGATCGAAGGATAGTCAGACACAAAGCTGGACTGGTTATCAAGGGCTATGCTCAAACGCATGGCATAGATTATGATGAGACATTTAGTCCGGTGGCAAAGATGTCAACCATAAGGACAGTGATTGCTATAGCAGCATCAAAAGGATGGAAGCTAACTCAGCTAGATATAAAGAACGCATTTCTGAATGGATACATATGAGATGAAGTCTACATGGAACAACCAGAAGGGTTTGTGAGTTCCAGATACCCAAACTTCGTTTGCAGATTAAGAAAAGCACTTTACGAACTGAAGCAAGCTCCAAGAGCTTGGAATTACAGGCTTGTGAAATATCTCAATGAACTTGGATACCAAAGTTTGAAAGCACATGCTCATTAAGAGAACAGAAGAAGGTATGATCTACATTTGCATTTATGTAGACGACATTATAATCACAGGTACCTCAGATGAAGGAATTAAAGAAGTAAAAAGATTACTTGAAAAGGAGTTTCAGATCAGTGACCTAGGAAAGTTGTCGTACTTTCAAGGAATGGAAATCACATACACAGATCATGGTGTATATGTTACGCAAGAAAGGTATCTCCTAAACTTTACTGAAGAAGTGTAATATGGAGAATTGCAGAGAAGCTTCAACACCGCTTGAAGCAAATCATAAACTCAACAAATACAGTGGTGCAGAGTTTAAAGATATGAGGAAATATCAGTCGTTAGTGGGAAGCTTAATCTATGCTACACTAACACGACCCGATCTTAGCTATGTAGTGGGAGTTCTCTCACAGTTCATGCATTGTCCGAAGGATCAACATTGGGTTGCAGGACAGAGAGTTCTTAGATATATCAAAAGAACTATAAAGGAAGGATTATACTATCCTTTTACGTCAGATATAAAACTGAGAGCATACAGTGACTCACACTCGGCAGGAAGTCAAGATGACAGAAGATCAACACATGGGTATATGATATACCTAGGAGATAAGCTAGTAAGCTGGTGTTCGAAGAAACAACACACAGTGGCGTTATCATCAACAGAAGTAGAATATAAAGGACTTGTAGAAGTAGCTAAAGAAGTGATATGGATGCAGACCTTGTTCAAAAGCATGGGTATTGATCAAGGTATACCCATCATACATGGAGATAACATGAGCTCGCTGTATCTTGCAGCAAATCTAGTATTTCATGCAAGAACAAAGCACATAGAAATTCAGTATCATTTCCTGAGGGAAAAGGTAATGGAGAAAGAGATAGAAATAATATACACTCCGAGAAAAGATCAGATTGCAGATATTTTGACAAAGAGCTTGGATGGAACAAAGACAAGCAAATTCAAAGAAATGGTAGGTATAAAAGAAAGAAAAATATATGAAGACAAGAAGAGTCAAATTAGTGATTGAGGGGGAGCTGTTTAAGAATCACTCATGAATTTGATGTTCAGACAAGGATAAAGAGAAGCGGAATCAAATATTCAGAAAATCAGAAGCCTTAATGAAAGAACAAATTCACGGCCGTTATGTACAATACAAAATCTTGCAGAATCAGAGTTCGTTACACCGAATCAAACTGTATATACAGAGAGAACGTGCATAAGAATAATGAAAGGGAAGTGCGAGCTAGAACGTGCTTGAGAAGAGCGCACAATATAAATAGAGCACATACAGAGGTCAAATGAGGAGAGAGAACAGAGAGATGAGGAAGTGAGAAGACGCCAGAGATTGCGTATGTACAGAGAGTGAAGAGAGAGAGTGAGAAGTTCTCAGAAGACACCATAGATCGCGTATGTACAGATGAATAACAGAAACCTGAAATGTCAAGTATTCATCTAAGAGAGATGGTAAAGGGGAACTACTCAGTGTAGGAGAGTTTCCATAGCTTGAGCAAGAAGAGGCCAAGCTAATTTTTACACATCTTCTCTAATAGAAAACACATGTTCATGTGGAAGTTTGCATGCACTGTTTGTATGTGAAGAACTCTGAGTATTTTTGTGTTACAGTAGAAAGTTCGTTAACCGTTAACAATTAAAGTTTGTTAGTAAACGTGCTCCTCGGTACTCTCTCAGTAAACGAATGTCTCGGTCAAAATTATCTCAGTAAATGGATTTTCGGTTAGCTACAGTTTTCTCAGAAAACGAGTTTTCCGATAGAACAACGAAGTATATCTCGCAAAGAAAATTAAAGCTTTGTATGAGAGTAAGCTTATCTTATAGCTAGACATCTATACTATCAGTTCGTCAAGGATTTCGGTGAAATGGATATGTACACAGAGTACAAAGTCTAACCGAAAAGAGACATACTTAACCGGAGAAGTTTTTTCTTAAACTTCTGAAAGTATTCATTCAGTGAAGGAAGTTCACGCATCACTTCCTTACTTCTTGTATACTCACATGAAGTAATTACAAACAGAATAGGAGTTGATTCCGGTAGGATTCCGATATAACTACGGTGTCAGTCTAGTGACAGTCCGATGAAGTTCCAGTGGAATTTTCAGTAAATTCAAACCGCAATCTTATATGTTTGAGCAACAATAATCTTGCTAAGCTACTGCTGATTATAGAGGTGTTCTAATATCGCTCTAGCTTAGCCAACTTTTTTGGTGGTGCGGCGATTTCCACAAGCCTGACAAGGTTCAAGCCTTTGCCGCTACGACCACCAACAGTGGTATCAGAGCAAAAGTATCACTAACAACTATTGTCATAGATCATAGTAATTACAGACATAGAAGATCAAATATGGGAGAAAGCTTGCAGATTGATAAGCTAGATAGGGAGAACTATCTAGCTTGGTCCATGAGGATGGAGGCACACTCATGAGTAAAGATTTGATGGCATTCATTACAGGAGAAGAAGAAAAGCCTGAGTTTGAAGATCCTAGTGTTCCAACTAGGGAGGAGCTTCGAGGTTTGAAGAATTGGATGAGAAAGGATGCTCAAGCTAGGAGCATCATTTACATGGCTATAAATGATTATCTTCTACCTCACATCAGAGGATTAGAAAGTGCAACAGATGTGTGGAATGCTTTGGAAGAGCATTTCCAAAACACAACCAAGTCAATTAAGTCCTCATTATGGTCAGAATTCACAACTTTTAAGAAGAAGAGTTCACAATCAAATTCTGATTATGTGGCAAGGATGAAGGATATTGCAGATAGCTTCGGAGAAGTAGATGAAGACATTGAAGAGGATAAGTTGGTAAGGCAAATACTTATAGGTCTGAGAGGAGATGAGAAGTGGAAGCCTTTCATATTGTCCATAGAATCATTAGTAGATCACTTTACGCCTAATCTATCAATTGCTAGGACACATGCTAACTTTTGAGCATGACATTAAGGGAGAAAATGATAGGAGTGCAAGTCAAGCTATGTACTCTAAGGACAAGAAAAAGAATGGAAAAGGGAAGCAGTGAACTGACGATGAAGGAACTTCAAGTCAAGCTAACTTTACAAAAGGAAAGATGAACTTCAGCGGTAAAGGAAGAGGAGGTAAGAACAAAGACAATACTAAAGCTTGTTGGATTTGTGGCAGAACCAATCATTTGGCAAATGATTGTTATTATAACAATCAAAATGGTGGAAGTAATAACCACAGCTTCAATCAAAGAGGTAGAGGAGGAAAAAACCAAAGAGGCAACTTCAGAGGAAGAGTTGGTAGGACATCATATGCTAGAGGAGGTGGAAGAAGTTTTCAATCTCAGTCCTACAACAATAATTATTATAATTATGCATCAGATCAGAAGGATGACATGACTCTTATCTTGAATGCAACTCATGAAGCAGTAGGAGAAGATCAAAGGGTGTTCTATATTGACTCAGGATGTAACAATCATCTGAGTGGAAATATATCATTGATGACTGATATGGAAGTAAAGGTGAATGGACATACAATTCAAACAAGTGACAACACCAAGCATAAAGTGGAGAGCATTGGATCAGTAAAGACAAAGAGTGGAAGTACACTCTTGAGCAAGGTACTTTATGTTCCTACTATTCCTAAAAACTTGATAAGTGTAGGGGCAAATTGTGGAGAAGGGATATGAAGTCAGATTCACAAATGATGGTGTTTATGTGCAAGATCCAAATCAGGGATATAGAAATATCATTGCAGGAAAAAAGGAAGGAACGCTATTTACTCTCAAAAGACATGCTTTATTTACTTATGGAAGTCAAAAGATGTCTGAATTAGACCTATGGCATAAAAGGCTAGGTCATTTCAATGAGAGAGCCATAAAGGAAATGTCAAAGAATGATGTGGTGCTTGGTTTGCCAAATGTTGAAGGGCAACACATGGTGTACAAGTGTGAAGCTTGTCAATTAGGTAAAGCACACAAAAGTTCATACAATAAATCAGGGTACAAGTATTCAAATATACTTGAATTGGTTCATACAGATGTGTGGGGTCCTTCAAGGGACTATAGCATAAATGGATCCAGATATTATGTGTTGTCTTTTATGATGCAACCAGATGGATTACTTTATATGTAATCAAGGACAAATCAGAAGTGTTCAAGTCATTCACGCATTATCATGCTTATGCAGAAAGGATTATAGGACAAAAGCTCAAGAGGTTGAGATAGATGGAGGGGAAGATTATTTCTCTAAAAAGTTTGATGATTATTTGTGGAATGCAGGTATAAAAAGAGAAGTAACTTGCAGGTACTCCCCTCAACAAAATGGAGTGGTAGAAAGAAGAAATAGAACTCTTGTAGAGTTTGCAAGAGCAATAATGAAAGAGAAGAATTGTCCAAATTACTTATGGGGAGAAGCTATCAACACTGCAACATACCTTGTGAATAGGTTACCTTGTAAAGCTTTGGATGGAACAACACCTTATGAAGCATGGTGGGTTAAGAGACCTACTCTTGATCATTGTAAGGTATTTGGATGTTTAGCATATGCTTATGTTCCTTGACAATTGAGACATAAGCTAGAACCCTAAGGAGAGAAGTATGTGTTTATTCAGTATGATGATAGACATATGGGTTATAGATTGTGGAGTCCATCCACAAAGCAATTTCTTGTTACCAAAAATGTTACATTTGATGAGCAAAGTACATGGTATATAGGGTCAACAAATGTTTATGCAAATGTTAAAGAAATACAAAGGAAAGGGAAGACAAAAGTAAGTGTGTATGAAGAAGATATTGATGATGTTGATTATAAAAGTAAATTGCAGGACAATGTTGAAGATGGGCCAAGATTTGATCCAGAATCAAATGTGGCTGAGACTTCAAGAAGTGCATAGGTCAGAAGATCCTTGAGAGAAAGAAAAGAACCTATCAGGTATAGCTATGATACATCTTTCTTAACAACAAAAGATTATGCTTACATTGTGAAGAAAGAAGAGGATCCAATCACATGTGAAGAAGCTAAAGGTGAAACATGGGAGTTGGTGCTAATACCAAAGAATCAGAAGGTCATTGGATGTAAGTGGGTTTATAAAACAAAAAGCTTTCTAGATGGAAAAGTGTCTAGATACAAGGCTAGACTTGTGGTTAAAGGTTATGCCCAAACTTATGGGATAGATTATGATGAAACCTTTAGTCATGTTGCTAAGATGTCTACAATTAGATCATTGATTGCTATTGCCGCTTGTAAAGGATGGAAATTATCACAATTAGATGTGAAGAATGCATTCTTGAATGGATACATTGTAGATGAAGTGTACATGGACCAGAAGGCTTCCAGGATTCAAATGGATCAGATTATGTGTGTAAGCTCATATCAACCATTAGTTCTTCAGAAGAATTATTAAAACTTTAATTTGATCCTTAAGATCATTAGTATGTCATAAATTGTCTTCCTAAACAAGCAGCTTTGACATAGGTAACTTCTAAGATTGATTTCTCACAAGACAAATCCATTTTGCTAAATGCTTTTATCCCTAGCTTCCTTACCTTCTAACTTAGATTTTGAATGCACACTCGTCAAAAACTTTACACTCAGCACTGAGATCTAAGCAAAACATTGACACGGAAAGGTGCGTGACTTTGATAGGTCTACCTGCAGACTCTCATTCTGAAATCTTCACTTTCTCAAATGACTTCTTGAACTTCAACCTGGTCATTGACTTGCTTCAAGCTCTTTGTAATCATCAATTATTGATTTCTTTGTTCCAATAGCTCCCCCTCAATCACTAAATGTGATTATTACATTCTTCTTTACTCCTGCCATCTCTTTAAATCTCTGTAACTTAGGTCCATCCAAGCTTTTTGTTAACATATCTGCAACTTGTTCTTTTATTGGAGTATACAACACTTCAATCTCTTTATCAAGTACCTTTTCCCTCAAGAAATGATAGTGAATCTCTATATGCTTAGTTTTGGCATGAAAAATAAGGTTAGCTGCCAAATATAATGAAGTCATATTGTCTCCAAAAATAATTGGAGTACTCTGATCAGTTCCAAAACTCTTCAAGAAAGTCTTTAACCATATCATTTCTTTTGCAGCCTCTACCATTCCTTTATACTCAGCTTCTGTAGAAGACAAAGCAACTATATGTTGCTTCTTTGAGCACCAAGAAACTAATTTATCTCCAATATAACAGAGATACCCATGAGTAGACCTTCTATCATCTGAATCACCTGCCCAATCTACATCACTAAATACTTTGATTCTTGTATCAGAAGTAAATCCATAATGCAAACCTTCACTTAGGGTTCCTTTGATATATCTGAGTACCCTTTGAGCTGCAATCCAATGAGTCTTCTTTGGACAATGCATAAACTGTGATAACACATCTACTGCATATTATAAATCTGGCCTTGTCAAGGTAGCATAGATTTGACTATCTACCAAACTCTGATATTTCTTCATATCATTGAATTCTTCACCTCCATATCTGCTCAACTTATGATTTACCTCCAATGGTGTAGTTGAAGACTTGCAATCTTCCATGTTGAACTTGATCAAAAGATTCTTCAAGTATCTCTCTTGTGTAACATATACTCCATGTCGAGTATACACAATCTGCATTCCTAAGAAATAAGATAAGTTTCCCAAATCACTTATCTTAAACTCCTTCTTTATTTGTTCCTTAAGCTCCTTGATTCCTTGAGCATTTGTAGCTGTGACAATAATATCATCAACATAAATACACATGTTTATGTGTCCCTGATTCCTTGTATTCATTCTTCTGTTGGTGTGGTTGCTAAGACCACAAATGTTGCAAGGTGAGTTGTTGTAGGGTCTCCCGCGGCCTTGATTTTCTCCTCTTCCCCTTCGTATATTACATCTTCCTCTTCCTGCATAATTAGCTTGAGAGGTACTAGCCTTTTCTGCATGCTTCTTGCTTTTACCTTTATCCTTAGCTTTATACTTATCTATATAAAGGGCAGAAGATTGGTTACCTCTACAGTTGTCACCATTCTTGTTGAGTTTTGTCTCTTGGGTGAAGAGTTACCCCATCAAGGTGTTGAGGTCAAGTATTTGCATATCCATGTAGAATGGTAAACGACTCCCACATATCATCAGCCTTGATTCCATTAATGAGGTGCCTCACTATATGTTCTTCTTTTATCTCTTCTCCACTGCTTGCAAGCTGGTCATTCACATCTTTCATCTTGGTTACATAATAAGCCACTCTTTGCTTTGGTTGCTTCTTTAGGGTTGTAAATTCCATCTATAACTAATTCTTCCTAGCTCTTGTACTTGAAGAGAAATATGACGAGAGCACTTCCAAACTCTCTTGGGAGGTCTTCCAATTCCTAACATGTGATTTTAGTAGATATGACCTGGCAAGAGCATCCTTTGCACACCATCTTGTCAACCTTTTTTGCTCTTCCCTTGTAGGTTGTTGCTTGCTCCTAAAGATTGGCATCTCTTCATCTCCTAAGATGTATCCATATAGACTTCTCCCTTGAAGGTAGGCTTGCATCCTGACCGATCATGTTGAGTAGTTCTTCCTGTCCAATTTGTCAATGAAAGATGGAAATCCATCTCCGATCTTGATTGTTGTTGCTCTGATACCACTGTTCGAGGATATGGTGGATAGTCGCAAGAGATTAAGTGGTGTAGCTAGGTCCTCCTTCACACCTACTTAGAATGATGGCTGGAGAGTATAGTGAGCCTCTATAGCTTGCCAATGAACACAAATACTCATCTATGTTTCTTGGAAGATGATCCACTAATTGATGGATCAAAACAGATAGATAGGAACTTAATCCAAGAACAAAAACTTGCTATTATTTTTCTTATACCTGTTCAGTGTTTTGAACAATTCTCTAAGCACATTACCAATTGACTAATTCATTATGGGGAGCTATAATTAACTTATTAAGCTATCAATCATGTTTAATTTCATAAAAAATGATGGATTACATGCAGACAACGATGTTTAGCAAATCATAGCTACATCCCAACATTCACGGGCTTCAATAGTCATCAAACAAGTGAGCAAAGATATATTGATATCTCACGATCCCGAGAAGTAATGCTAATGAAATTTTGTAGGTGTATAATACACCTTTTGCTGAAGCTAATATCACTTAATTCATGGCGAATGATAATTAACTACACTATGAGAACAAGCTCTAAGAAGATCACTGTTCTTGATGGAGTTATAATAGAGGAGTGAAATAAGAATGTAATGATCATATATGTATTAAAAAAAGCAAGTAAAAATACAATGTCATTGGAAATCATGTATTTCTCAATGTGTGAGAGGAAATGGAGCTATGAGATAACCTTTCACTTCAGAATGAACTTCCTTCAAAATGATCTCCTTGGCTCGAGACACACGCAGGTCTTTTTGATCCTCTTCTTATAGTTATTTTTGGAGCCAAAGTTTGAATTCAAATTCAAACTTCTACCTAAAAGGTGAATCCTAATGTGTAGGATAGATTCCCTCATCACTCAAAAGCCAAATGATTTGTGATTTTTGAGCTTCCTCACTACATGTGCATGTATTCCACTTTTACAAGGATAAATGTGAAGAGTTGTCTAGAAGAGATTGATCATATGAAGCTTTGCATGAGTTATGTCAATAAATCAAGCATAAGTTGATCAACCAAGTACGTGGGCTTGCGTTTAATTTCACAAACAATAATTACATAAATAAATAAATAACATGAAAAGAGTGGTAAAAGTTATTCTAAATATTTATTAAAAGGAATGGCATATCAAAAAGAGAAAATAGGCTTGTGGATAAGGATTATCTCTTGCAAGTATGAGGTTGTGAGTTCAAGTAGATGCTAAAAAAGGAACTATATAGGATAACTAAAGAAATAAGTAAGCTAACTAGGGAAATAACTAAGCACTTATTACCACTCATAAGTTAGAAATTGTTTTTGCACATAGCCAATGGAACCAAGGGAACCAAAGAGAACCAAAGTGAACCAAGAGAACCATGAGTGCAAGAGAAGCCAAAGCTATCAATAATATGCCATAGTTCTATGCCTTAGTCGATGTCTTGGAGTAAGCCGAAGGAGTAACCGAATGATAACTTAATTGATAACCTAATGAGTAGCCTAACTAAAGAAATAAGTGAGCTCACTAGGGAACTAACTAAGCACTTATTGCCACTCAATAGTTAGAACTTGTTCATGTGTAGCCAATAGAACCAAAGGGAACCAAAGAGAACCAAAGTGAACTATGAGTGCCAAAGAAGCCAAAGATGCCAAAGTTATGCCATAGTTATTTGCATGAGTTCGGTGCCTTGAAGTAAACCAGAGAAGTAACTAAATGATAACTGAATTGATAAAAGAATTTGATAAACGAACTTGATAAACTAATTTGATAACCAAACTAAACTCTAACAATGAATAGTGCACAGTGAGCACAGGGGGTATGGGGGGTACATGGACTATAGTGAGCACAATGAGCACAGGGGGTACTATGGAGATAGTGAGCACATTGATTACAAGGGTTAAAGTGTGATAGTGAGCACAGAGCGTACAATGTAATAGTGACCACACGGGGTACAATATGACAATGAGCATAGTGCACAATACCAAATTCAAAAAAATTTGAAAAAACGAACCGACAAACCAAAACAAATGAACTTGATAAACGAAAACTTAGATTAGAAGGTTGAGATAGTTGTCGATTAGAGAGAGAGAGAGCTTATAAGTGCAACAGAGATATGAATGCTAGTTTGCTCTTCGATTTGATATATGTAAAATGAGGATCCAAGTGTGATATACTTTTTTCAATTCAAATCAGAAATCAGCATCACATAAGCGATGTGCACTAGTATATGTGAGTCTCATAACCATCGTATATGCAATATTAAAATCTGTTGTACATACCAGTATGAGCAAGCATCACATATGCAACCTTTTTAAGTGTCGTATTAAGGTGGAGTATAATGGACCTTGTTGCATAAAAAGTTGAATTATCGAGTATAATGGACAAGAAAATCAGAACAAAAAAAAAAAAGAGGGTGCTCAAAGACTAGCAAAAAACAGGAAGGTAGAAGAGGAATGGAGCTCCTAATGGACCGTTTTTTTTTTTTTTTGAGTGCATAAGATCTTTGCATATCAATAACATTCCATGTGCGAGTATGCCTTCTAAACATACCAAAGGCGTCCTCTAAGCGCATTTTAAACAATATCTCAACGAATTTTTGAGTAGATCTTTATGAAATTTAAGCACTCAAAACAGCAGTAGAAAGCCTGGTTTTAGTACACTCGTAGAATATACTATATATTAGTTGTACGTACAAACTGTTTTGGAGTTTTATTTAAAAATAAGAATTAGTATTAGATTACGCCCAAAGAAAAGTTCCTTTGACCTACATGACGTATTCCGTGACCTACATGACGACAGGATCACCGACGGCGGGACGAAAGGAGGCGGCGGTTCACGCATTTCTTAGACTATATCTGTAAACTTTTGATCCACCACACTTGTGCTTGTTCTGAAATTTGAATCTTTCATTTGCAATTGGGACAAATGATTTGCTTTTTGTCTTTTCGCATTTTTCTATCTGACGTTCACGTAGAACAAAGAACAGAAAAAAAAAACGCAACTGTGTCCTTATGTTACATCATATTTCGTCCAGCAAAATATCTTATTCACAAAAACGAGTAATAGATAATGAGTGAGAGTAAAGTACCACGGGGCAGCCATAGGATGAATGCTTATCATAAGTCTCTCTCTCTCTCGGATACAGTTCCATTGAACAGCAAGATCGTAGATGGGCATGCGTGCATTACAATTATCTCAAACTTTAAAATTGATGTTGTTTTCTCCTCTTATATATACATTTTTCTAACTCTTTTTTCCTCTATATGTTTATCCCTGCATATATATATATATATATATATATATATATATATATATATATATATATATATATATATATATATATATATATATATATATATATATATATGTCCACGTGAGCCTAACAATTTGTCTTGGCTTACTTTGTGTCCAGCCTTTCTTGGTGTTTGGGCGGTTTTCACCGTTGTACAGAATTGTGCACAACTACAAAGGGAGTAGGTTCTCTCAACACCTTTGGACTGTGGACTAGCCTTGAGTACCCTCCAATGTTCGGGTGAAGAAACACTGTAGACATGTGTGCTAAGTCTTCCCTTCCTCACCATTCTTGGGAACGTTGATTGTCTCTTGAACCGTGGGTAGATGCTTGATAATGGGAACATCTCCCATCCACTCGGTGGTGGGTTTGGTACATTTGAGGGTTATGTCCCATGGGGTTGGCTTGTTTTTGGTGGACTCCCCTTCGCCTTTATGTTAAGTCCCTTCTATTTTGCAAGCGTCCTTCAGGCCAAGTCGATTGTCCCATTAGTTTGGGTTGTTCATCCTTAGCACCTATAGGTAAACTTCTCCGGATGAGATTTTGTCGGAGAGGAGGTGAATATGTCATGACTGGTTTTATATCCTGCCATTCTTGGTGCTTGGTTTGTTTGCCATGTTGCATTGAATTGTTTGCACCTATAAGGGGAATAGGTTTCATGAACACCTCTGAACTCCAAACCAGTGTCGGGAAGATAAAGAAGGTCTAAGGAGGGGAAGAGCGGTGGGGGGCTAGATCAAGCCACACTTGAGAGTGCATCGTCCCCCATGTGGGGAGCGGCATCTGCACCCTAGGCGCCTCACCCTAGTGTGGTGGTCATCATCTTGTAGGCCCACGCCTCGGAATAGAAAGCAAAAAGTGTGTGGCTGCATAGAATGAAGTCCTAGGGCATATGCATCACGAGCGAAAGGAAATATACAATGCTAAAAAATAAAAATCACTAGATCAATATGCCAAAAATAAACAAGCTATGCTAAATAATGGCAATCAATATACAAGGAATGTCACCACGTGACTCTGAATGATACAAAAAATTCCTTGATTGGCAACCACCTTCGTGTGTTCGAGATGTACAATGTTTTCTAGGGTTTGCCGATTTCTACAGGATATTCATGAGAGATTACTCCAAGATTGTAACCCCTCTTACCAAGATTACAAGGAACTCCAAATTCTCATGGACTCATGAAGCAAAAAAAGCCTTTTAAACCTTGAAATTAGCATTCAACATTGCTCCAATTCTAGTTCATCCTGATTCTAGTAAGCCCTTCTTCTTAGAGAGAGATGCATCAAACTTTGCCTTAGGTGCCATTCTTTCCCAATATGGAGATGATGGACACATACATCCAGTTGCATATCATTCAAGGAAATTCTCCCCTCTAGAAATTAATTATGAAATTCATGATAAAGAACTTCTTGCCATAGTGGATGCGTTTGACACATGGCATCACCATCTAGAAGGAGCAGCTCATAAAGTTATCGTGTATACAGATCACAAGAACCTAGAGTATTTTATGAACACCCACATCCTCAACAGACGGCAATCTCGATGGAGCAACTTTTTATCCAAGTTCGACTTTTGTTGGGAAAAATGGATGGATGATCTAGGAAAATGAGTAGGTACTGCTAAACCTGCTTTGTACCATCCCTGTCTTGCTTTCGACTTGATTAGTAGACTTCCTTAGCTTTCCAATGACACCAAGAAATGGCCTATGTCCTTTGGAAATGATGTGTGAAATGATTGAATCAAAACAGATAACTTTGGAAGCCACAAACTAAAAAAACCTTCGGTCTAGACACCTGCTGGATGTTTTGCTCAGTGTGACCAGCACAGTAGCAATTGATAAAATTCCTTCTAGGGGTATTCAATTAACTTAGTAAGCTACCATTTGGAAGTGGAATAATGTAAAATGACAAACTATACTCAGAGAAATTGATTTAGCAAAATTAGTTATACCCCCGACTTTTTAGGACTATAGCAGAGATAGACCAGTGAGCACCTCGACGACGATTTCTCTAAATCTGCTGAATGGAATGTCTTCAATTTTTGACAGCAAGTCGTAGACTTCAAGCTAAATCCAAGAAGCTTTGAATCACTGAATTTGGAGTAGTATTGACCAAGATATATCCTTGACAAGTTGACAGACTTTTGAGTAGACTAGCAGAGAACACAAAGATGAATGATGTAAATGTATCTATTGATTAACACTTGTGTACAATCCCATTGGCATCGATAGCATTGCCAAATGGTATAGAGAGGTGTAGGCTATGGTATAGTCCTTACACACACTCAAACTCAGTAGAGTAAGCCTCGGGAAAATTAAGAGATCTACCCGCGACTTTTCCAAGTACATTTTATAGGATATGTGCAAAAATTTGAATTCAAATTCAAATTTTGGCTTCCTATGATCAAGGTCCTAAAAGCTTGGAGATATTCTCTCAATCAAATAGGCTACGTTTTCCACGACTCACTTTGGTAGGTGATTACAAAAGATTCCAAGTCATTTTGACTTTTACAAATGAGATAAAGTGGTAATTAACCACTAGCATATGTTCCTATGGTTCTTCATGTATGTGGAGTCTTCATGATAACTTCCAAGCCAAATGTGTAGGCTTGTGATTTACACCAACAAATCCCCCTCAAGCCAAACATTTTGGCTTAAGTCTTCATCTTCAATCTTCAAGTATATCCTGCAATCCAATCATAGATTTGAACCTGCAAAGTTTGGTCCCATCCAAAGCTTTAGTCAGCAAATCTGCACATTGCATGTTGGTTGACACATAAGTCAGCTGAATATCCTTGCTTAGAAACTTCTCTCTTACATAATGATAATGAACTTCTATGTGTTTTGTTCTGGCATGATAGATAGGATTAGCTGCAAGGTGAAGAGAACTTGTATTGTCTCCAAAGATAATTGGAGGCCTAGTATATAAGCCCATTTCAGTATACAAAAGCTTAATCCAAATTGCTTCTTGAGTGGCATTTGCTAGCCCTCTATATTCTGCTTCTGTAGACGACAATGCAACAGTTGGTTGCTTCTTTGCAGACCATGAAATTGGTTTGTCACCTGCAAAAGAAATGTATCCAGAAGTGCTTCTTCTATCATCCTTGCATCCTGCCCAATCTACATCTGAATAGACTTTTATATCAATATCTGAAGTGTAAGGAAAGTACAAACCATGGTTTTGTGTACCCTTGAGATACTTCAAGATCCTTTTGGCAGCCTCTAAGTGAGGTATCGTTGGCTTGTGCATAAATTGACTTAGCACACTAACTCCATATGCAATATCAGTTCTTGTAAGAGTAGCATAGTTCAAGCTACCTACCATACTTTGATAACCTGTAATGTCATGCCTTGGGTTTGTGCAAAACCCTTGGCTACCAATCTAGCCTTGTACCTGTTAATTGTGCCATCAGAATTTCGTTTCAATTTATAGATCCATCTGGATCCTATTACCGACATGGAGTCCTTCTTGGGTACTAACTCCCATGTATCACTCTCCTTGAGTGCTTCAATCTCCTCATCCATAGCTTCTTTCCATTCTGATTTGGTGATTGCTTCTTCATATGAATCTGGTTCTTCATTTGACAAATCCTTTGCAAGATAAACTGAATGTTTAGTAACAAGAGATGTATCATACCCATATCTGATAGGTTTTTTTCTTTCTCTCTGAGATCTCTTGATTGATTGAGTTGAAGATTCAGGTATGTCTTCAAGCTTCTTCATCTTCATTTTGCCTTTGGACTTCCATGCCTTGAACTCTTCAAGGTTGATAGTGTCTTCATCATCTGAACTTGAGTCTACATCATGAGTAGGTTCCTCCTTTGTAAGTTTTGGAAATTCTTCTTCCAAATCATAGTGTGGTTTGACCTTCCTGCATTCATTCTCATACCAAGAATCATTCTCATCAAAGATCACATCTCTGCTTACCATAAATCCCTTATTGGTAGGGTTATAAAACCTGTAACCTTCTTGATTTAGATCATATCCAATGAAAATACATTTTTCAGCCTTGGGATCTAGCTTTCCTCTTACCTGTGAAGGAATGTGTACATATGCTACACACCCAAAAATTTTGCAATGATCTAATGATGGTCTCTTACCATGCCAAGCTTCATAGGGTTTCATACCATCAAGTGACTTTGATGGTAACCTGTTTATGAGATAGGTGGCAGTAGAAACACTCTCTGCCCATAGATAGTTAGGTAATTTTTTCTCATTAAGCATAGATCTAGTTGTCTCAACAATTAACCTATTTCTTCTTTCAGCTACCCCATTTTGTTCAGGAGAGTACCTTGTGGTTATTTCCCTTTTGATGCCTCTGTCCTGCAAGAAGTCCTCAAATTCATTGGAGAAGTACTCACCTCCTCCATCTTACCTTAGCCTCTTCAAATTCCTTCCTGTTTGATTTTCAACTAATGCAAGATATTTCTTAAAACAATTAAATACCTCATCCTTATGCTTCATAAAGTATAATACAGTCCATCTGCTATAATCATCAATAAAAGATACATAGTACCTTGAACCTGAGACTGAGGGGTCTTTGCTAGGTCCCCATACATCTTTGTGTACAAGCTCTAGATAGTCTTCGTGCATATATCCTTTCTTGGAGAAGGGTAACCTGTTAGACTTCCCAAATTGACAAGCACCACACTTGTAAATCATATGTTGCTTGGATACATTAGGTATCCCAAGCACACATTGGTCCCTGCACATTTGCTTCAAGGTCCTTTCTCCTATGTGCCCTAATCTCTTGTGCCAAATCTCAAGCTCTGAAAGTGTTTGATCTTTATAACTGTATAATGCAATGTTCTTTGTATCTTCCAACTCAAAAGTGAAAAGTCTACCTGATTTTTCTCCTTTAGCTATCCTTTTGAATCCATGTCTTGGGTCCTCCACAAATGCTCCATATTGATTGAATCTGACCTGCAAACCTTTCTCTACATTCTGACCAACACTCATTAAGTTCTTTGTAATGGTTGGTACATAGAGTACCCTGCTCAACAAATTCTGATTACCATCACAAGTCTTAACATTACCAACTTTAACCACTGAATGCTTTGTATCATCACCTGTTTGGACTTGATGTTTACCTTTTGGTTCCTCAAGATCAGAGAGTAGTGCCACATTACCAGCTACATAATTTGAACACCCTGAATCAATGTAAAATAGATGATCATCATTTGTACCTGATTTTGAAGTCATGTTCATAATCAGTAGGGAGTCATCCTGCTCTCTTGTGTAGTTGTTATAGTCCCTTCTAGTTTTGAATCCTCCTTGGTAGTTGCCATTGTAATTGTTGTTGTAGTTGTTTTTGTAATTGTTGTTGTAATTGTTGTTGTGGCCTTGGTGTTGGTTGAACCTTCCTCTAGACTGTGAGTATCCACCTCTTTGATAGCCTCTTCCTCTCTGATTTTTGTAATTCCTGTAACACTCATCTGTGGTGTGATTTGATAAACCACAAATGTCACATGGTGATGAGTTATAGGGTCTCCCCCTACCTTGCTTACCTCCTCTGCCCCTTCCTCTTGAAGATCTACCTCTCCCTGTATAGTTGGCTTGGGAGGTAGAGCCTTCATCTTCCACCTTCTTACTCTTGCCTTTATCCTTAGATTTCTTATCGGTGTATAGGGCAGAAGAGTTGTTACCTTTGGATGTATCTCCACTCTTGGTAAGCTTTGCTTCATGTGTAAATAGTTGTCCCATGAGAGTTGTAAGATCTGGAGTGTGCATGTCCATGTAGAGATCCATTGCAGTGGTAAAGCTTTCCCACTTGTCATCAGCCTTGATTCCATTGATTACCTGCCTTACAATTTGTTCTTCTTCAATCTCTTCTCCTATGCTTGCTAACTGATCTGCAACATTTTTTATCTTGGTCACAAATCCTGAAGCAGCTTGCTTAGGTTGCTTCCTTAGTGTTGTGAATTCAATCCACAACTGATTTTTCCTAGCCCTTGTATTGGAAGAAAAATATGATGACAAGGTTTCCCAAGTCTCTTGGGAAGTCTTACAATTTCTGATATGAGGTAAAAGAAAGTCAGATATAGAGTTGAGTAAATAAGACCTTGCCAATGCATCCCTTGCACACCATGTGTTGAGTTTTTCTTGTTCCTCCTTGGTTGGCAAACCTCTTGCTTTGAATGAGGGCAATTCCTCATCTCCTGAGATGTATCCATAGAGACTCCTTCCTTGTAAGTAGGTCTTCATCCTTAGAGACCAGCTGATAATTGTTCCTGTCCAATTTTTTGATAAATGAAGGAAAACCATCTCCCATTTTACCTTATTTGCTCTGATACCACTGTTGGGAAAGATGGATGGATGATCCAGGAAACTAAGTAGGTACTGCTAAACCTGCTTTGTACCAGCCCTCTCTTGCTTTAGACTTGATTAGTAGACTTCCTTAGCTTTCCAATGACACCAAGAAATGGCCTATGTCCTTTGCAAATGATGTATGCAATTATTGAATCAAAACAGATAACTTTGGAAGCCACAAACTCAAAAAACCTTCTATTTTGGTCTAGACACCTGCTGGATATTTTGCTCAGTGTGACCAGCACAGTAGCAATTGATAAAATTCCTTCTAGGGGTATTCAATTAACTTAGTAAGCTTCAATTTTCAAGTGGAATGATGTAAAATGACAAACTATACTCAGAGAAATTGATTTAGCAAAATTAGCTATACCCCCGACTTTTTAGGACTGTAGAAGAGATAGACCAGTGAGCACCTCGATGACGATTTCTCTGAATCTGCTGAATGGAATGTCTTCAATTTTTGATAGCATGTAGTAGACTAGAAGCTAAATCCAAGAAGCTTTGAATCACTGAATTTGGAGTAGTATTGACCAAGATATATCCTTGACAAGTTCACAGACTTTTGAGTAGACTAGCAGAGAACACAAAGATGAATGATGTAAATGTATCTATTGATTAACACTTGTGTACAATCCCATTGGCATGGATAGCATTGCCAAATTGTGTAGAGAGATGTAGGCTATGGTATATTCCTTACACACACTCAAACTCAGTAGAGTAAGCCTCGGGAAAATGAAGAGATCTACCCGCGACTTTTCCAAGTACATTTTATAGGATATGTGCAAAAATTTGAATTCAAATTCAAATTTTGGCTTCCTATGATCAAGGTCCTAAAAGCTTGGAGATATTCTCTCAATCAAATAGGCTACTTTTTCCACGACTCACTTTGGTAGGTGATTACAAACGATTCCAAGTCATTTTGACTTTTACAAATGAGATAAAGTGGTAGTTAACCACTAGCATATGTTCCTATGGTTCTTCATGTACGTGGAGTCTTCTTGATAACTTCCAAGCCAAATGTGTAGGCTTGTGATTTACACCAACAACTTTGTCATCACATATCGTCGAGGACGGCAATAGTGTCAATCAAATGCCTTGTCAAGAAGATCTTACCTTGCACCAAAGAATGGTGAAGAGGCCTTTGATCAACAGGAGAGCGTATTACTCAAGCTTGAGCATCTCTAGTTAGGAACTATCTCTTCAAGCCATCATGAAGATTCAACCTTGAATCATTTGATCCGTGAGACTCTACCACGAGATGAATTGTTTTGTAATGTTAAGCAAAAAACTCAAGAAGGAAGAATTCAAGAAGTAAATGAATTCCAAGAAAAGGATGGGTTACTATTCTATAAGAACCTATTGTATGTCACTCCAGGAACTCCTAGGATCCAAGTACTTCAACAACGTCATGACAACCTTGCAACATGACATTTTGGAGTGAATAAAACAATAGAACTTATATCAAGGGATTTTTGGTGGCCCCAAATGTGGAAGGTAGTCAAAGAATATATCCAAACATGTGACACTTGCCAAAGATCCAAAGTACCACGACATAAACCTCATGGCCTCTTGCAGCATTTACATATTCCAGAAACGCCATGGGCTTCATTATCTATGGACTTCATCTATCACAGACCTGCCAATGTCAGGCAAGTATGATGCCATTCTTGTTATAGTGGATAGATTTACAAAGATGGCACACTTCATTCCAACTACCAAGGCAATCACAGGTGCAGCCACTCCTAGGCTTTTGCTCAGATACATCTTTAGGCTTCATGGATTGCCTGATGATATTGTCAATGATCGAGGTCCAGAGTTCATATCTAGCTTTTGGAACAGCCTTTGCAAGCTCCTTGATGTTCAACTTAAACTATTTGCACCAAATCATCCATAGACTGATGGACAAATAGAACGAGTGAATCAAGTCCTAGAGCAATATCTCCGTTGCACTAGCAACTATCACCAAAATGATTGGTTTGATTTGTTACCCTTTGCAGAGTTTGCTTATAACAATAGTGTTCATGCATATACTAAGGAAACCCCCTTCTTTGCGAACTATGGACAACATCCAAGGATGGATATACAACTCTCAAATCATTTCAAGAATCAAGCTGCTAGAGACAAGGCCCAGTACCTAATTGACATTCACAAAGAACTCAAGGAAGAGATTGATAAAGCTCAAGAAAAATATAAGTATTATGCAGATCAACATCGCGTCTTGAATCCATTGTATCAAATTGGGGATGAAGTATGGTTACTCAGAAACAATTTGCAAACTTCAAGGCCTGGTGCAAAGTTAGATCATCAAAGATTTGATACATTTACCATCTTGTCCAAGATTAATCCAATCATCTTCAAGCTCCAGCTACCAAGTACCATGAGAATACATCCAGTTTTCCATGTATCCATGTTGGAACCATATCAGATTTCACCATTGAGGGGGGAGACACCTAGTCCTTCACCACCTATCGAGATTGATGATCATGAAGAATTTGAAGTCGAGCATGTCCTAGATTCGAGAATATCCCGAGGAAGATTAGAGTACCTTATTCATTGGAAAGGGTATGACATTAGTGATCGTACTTGGGAACCTAAAGAAAACCTTCAGAGAGCACCAATCAAGGTTCAAGAATTCCATAAGAGAAATCCAATGAATCCAAGACCAAAAAACATGACCGCTCCTTGTGGAACTCGTCGCGTGAGGGGGAGGTGATATCATGGACAAAGAAAACCATCCTAAATCTCAGATTCCATGTGAATCCTATATCTCATAATTGGTTCAAAATTAGGAGAAACAAATGCTTCCATTGCGTCCGAAATGTGCCAAAACCCTGAGATCGACTATCTTCTTGCTCGATTCTAACATCGTGAGACCATGCTTCGAATTGATGACATCATGGATGACATCATCAATTCCTAACTGCCCTTGAACCGCCCTTGGAAAACCTATATAAGGAGGGGTTGACCACATTCATTCTCAGTCTTGCCAATACTAGTCTTGGGAGCTCAAGGAGTCGTGAGTGCCAAGTAAGTACTCTCCAAGTTCTAGTTCTTGTATTGTTCCTTGTTCTAATCTAGTGCTTGGACATCCTATCTTGTCCTTTTGTAATCTCGTAGTACGAGATCCTGTCAAGTTCTTTCCGGTATCTAGTTCATCTCCGAGAAGGGAGTTCTTGTAATTAAGCTACGATGACGACCTCATCGACTCGCAAACCAGATTTCTCTAGAGAAAGTGTTAGCCCCACATCTTCAAATTTCTCAAAGATTCTCCCACTGTCAAAGATATGGTCACTAACAAACTTTCTACCCCCAGAAGCATCTAAACTCTTGTCTTTCACTCTTTTCTCATACCCATCTATCAGAATGTCATCAATAAAGGGCATAATCACAAATGGTATAAAGTCTTGTAGGACCAGGTTTATAGCATTCATCATGTGAGCCACAAAATTTGTTGCTCCCTGCAGCAAAGTACACATGCATACAAGGCCTATTGGACTCTTCATTGTTGTGATATCTCTGCTCTAAATAGCCAATTGAAACTAGTTGTACCCTAAATATAAATTACCCATGGAGTAGATGGAATGCCTAGCAAATGCTTCAGCAAACTCATCTACTATAGGTCCTATCCCTACATTTCTAATTGTGACTTTGTTCAGAAGCTATAGATCTTGAATAAAACGAAGTTTCCCATTTTTCTTAGGAAGTGTAAACTACCTGTTTGAATATGGATCCGAAGATGGTTCCAATATCCCCATGGATACGGTTTCCTTTAATAGCCTCATCAGATCAGGTAAGTAAGCCTTTGGGACTAGTACAGGTTGGATATTCCATTGTATATGTGGCACTGTAAAGGTAGTCATGGGTGGTAGTTGTTTTTGATCCACACAGAGTATCTCATGTAGGAAAAGTGCAGATGCTTTTTCGTGTTTCTTCATCAGTTCTATGAATTTCTCTTGATCTTCTTCTCTTAGGAATGCTTTTTCTCCAAACTTTATCTCTTTAATAGTCTCATCAGTACAATGATGCCCTATGAGCTCTGGTCCTCTCAGCATAGGGTCATCTAACACTCGCAGATATGTCTCATGACTATCTTCTGGCAAAAGTTGAGCTATAGGTTTCACTTTCTTGTCAACAGTCTTATACTTCGTGTTCACCTCTCAGGAACTCAATGATCCTCTCATACTCTTGATAGAGCTGAGCATAAGGATTTTTTATTTTTCATTCCTCTCAAATGCCTATTCAAGTTCTTCCAGAGTACTCGAACTTCTTTCTAATTGGACTACATTCTCCATCTTCTCATCAGGCCACTTGATGCCTAAATCTTGATAATATCTGTCATGATTTTTTCTGAACTTATTTGAAACATTTTCCTTTTGTACGCACAAGAACTTAAATTCAGATGAATATATGGAGAAACTCTCAAAGCTATGTACAAAATCACGTAAGACATCAAACCAAATCCCACTGTTGTCTCACTCAACATTGGATCCTAACAAAAAATTTGATCAGCAAAAGCCCCACACTCTCCTACAGGTAGACAATCATCATGATCATGAGAGTTAATGGATCTCTTTCTTATATTCTTTCTGTTTCTTGAATGATTTGGACACACTCTCATTAATTGTAAATAATCAAGATCATATCTCGAACGGATTCGTGCATAGGCAGATCCATCGTCCTTTGCCTTAGTTTCCATTTTCACTTTGGCTATTAAAGGCTGCCCAAAGATAGCCTCATTATACGAATAATGGTCCTCAAAGAAGAAGTGAAATTCCTTAGAGATCCCTCCTATTGTCATAGGTACAAAGGCACATGCCCCAAGCAGAGCTCCAAATTCATTATATGTCATCCTCATCCTCCATCCATGGTCCTTATCTATAGGCCACCTAAACTGATCATATAACTTTTTGGAGATCACATTTGTTTCTAACCCTCAGTCAATCAAGGCCAGAGCAAAAGATGAATCTTCATTGGTTCCTAATTTCACCTTCATTTCCAATGTCCCTCTTGCCCAAAAAGTCCTGGTATACTCACTTTATGTCCTTCTCATCTCATCATCGAGTGTAATAGGACCTAAGGAATTCTTTTGGAACCCTGCTATCTCATCACTCTCATCATCGAAAGAGTCACTCAAGGCTACATCTTCATCCGTCATTTGCGTGTCTTCAATTGGCTCTTCCATTTCAACATCCTCAGGTAATGGGAACCTTTTCCTCTTTATCAACTTCATAAATATATCCTTGAATTCAGGCTTTGCTATAGAGAAAACCTCCTCCAAGGACATGGTCACTTGGCTCTTTAACAGAATATAATTTAATATTTCTCTCGCATCATTCTTCTTTTCTAACTTAGAAATTGATATAGCTTTTGGGATCTTCTTCTTTTTCTTCTTCTTCTCTTTATCTTTTTCTTGAATAGTTTCTTGACTATCATCAGCCTTTTGAATAGGTTCGTGTTCTTTCTCCTTCTCTTTACTTGGATCTTGAATTTTTAGGCCTAGCTTGCCTCTTTCGCTCTTTTATTTCCTTCTTCTTTTCCTCTTCTTGAGAAGCAACATGTTCTTTAAATTGCATTCTCTTTTAAGCTTCTTTAGTCTTCTCATCAGCCTCTTTACTTTGCTTTCTTGTCACTCTTCTCTCTGGCTCAGCCTCTTCTTGGTTCTTGTCCCTCTTCCTCTTTACCTCTACAGTAGCTATATGAGAAGAGACCGAGAATTGATCTGCATGACACTTCCAAGCAGTCTTCTGCATGATCACGTCCATAGCTCTCACCAAAGCCTCTATAGAGTAGTTTCTTTAAGTTTGAGGTCTAATCTCCTCTTCATCCCCTTCCTCTAGCAGCTCTAACTAAGTTGTTGATGTGCTGACATTGTTGCTTGACAAATTCTAATAAAGTTTTTTCATTCGTCCCTTCCCCCAATTTAGAGGTAGAGGAAGTCAGGTTTTGAAGTCATAGAGTTTCTTATCTATATCTATCACAAATCGGTGCTCTTTTGCTTGCTTTAGCTCTTCAAACACATAGGAGAAATGTTCTTGTGCATCACACCATACACATCTCTTTGCCCCTCCAAACCCACTAGTTGCTTGTCTCTCAAAAGGCCTAGTGTTTCTCTGAAATATGGATTGAATTGGTGGTGCAAGTGTCTGCTCAACAACAAGCTGCATTGGAGGTGCAGGCTGAGACATTACATAGCCTTGCACATTTGGAATCGACATAGCATTTCTTTGAATTGGGTCTTCATAACTAGTACTCACTTGAGGAGGAGTGGGGTCCTGATACCCCATAGAATAGACTTTATTATGTATGTTGGCAATTTCTTTAGACATGGACACTTGCATCAACATAAGGTCTCTATCTGCATGGCTAGAATCTCAAGCTATAACACCACTGGTGAGCGTGAAGTGGATGCAACATTAGCAGAAGTTGATACTGCATGCATATTCAGAATTGTTGGAAGAGGTGCCTCTCTAGGTGGTTTGGGAGCCATTGCTACCAATCTATCATATCGGACCTTTCATTGCCTCATCTGGGCAACTGCTTCCACTTCTCTCCTATCTATGTCCCACTCTTTTGTCAAACCAAACCTCTTACTAGGCTCTTCTATCCTTCTCTTGTCCTCAGTCCTATCCACGGGACTTAAGATCTAAAGACTAGTTTGGTACCAAAACAGGACACTTAAGTGTCCTTTTTTGACAATTTTCCAAAAAATCACACACCTTCTACAAAGATAATTTGAGAAAATCCTTTAAAAAACATATTAAATATAACTCGAAGGTTGATGCAAAATTATAAAACACAATGAATCATGTTTTGTGTTCATGTAAATAGCCTCTCAAGATGTTATGGTAGTGAACGGGATGAAAAATCCTAATCAAATGTATTTTTATCAAAAGAAAAAAATCCATCATATGAAATAAAAAATTATACACATTCCTTGAAACATAGATCACATAGTATGAACCTCAAAATCACTTAGAAAAATAATTTCAATTCAAATAAAATGAATTATTTTGACTTTGTACATAAAAAACAGCAACTAGTTCTAAACATGGTTCTAACAAACTTATGGGAATCCATAGAAGTGTACAAATATGCCAACAATCAAACAAGGTATGAAGACAACAATCAAGGTATACACATATAAAATCAACTGCTATGACTCTAGTCACCAAAAATAAAAAACTAAAGACTACATATATGACTCAAAAGAATTTATGGACATCATCCGAGGTGTACACAATCAAGTTACCAAGTAGAAAATGTGAGACAAAAAACCAAAGCTTAAATATACAAGGCTAAATAATAAATTGAAACCCACCAAAATTTTCACATCTTTGGACACAACCAAGAATCTTCTCTTGTGTGGGCATCAACCAAATTCTATAGATACAATCATGAATAGTTTGTGGACACAACAAAGCATGTACAATTATGGAAGAGATCCAGTTTCTTCACATGAAGCAAGATAATAAGACATCAAACAAGGTGTACACATAAGGGAACTAGCAATCTGCAAAAATCAACCAAGCTTTTTAGATCTATGTACAACAAACAAAGTATATAATGTGTGGACACGAGCCAATATATCCACATACAAATATTAACATCCAATTGAAATATTGCCAAATTACAAACATTTAGCTTGATATTCCAAGAGAATAAATTAGTTCCTACCAAGAAACAAGAGTCATGTACATATAGGATCAAAAGAATATATAGTTTTAACATATTTAGTAAAAATATTTTTTTGATAGTTGTTATATGCGTAAACACACAATCCCTCGCACACATCAACACATACTAAAAATAATACTCAAAAGTCTTTGATATAATCTCTGATATCATAAAATGATAAGGATCATTTGGAAACATTTCATTATTTCCATTATGGATGCCATCTTCTTTTTGTCAAATGAAATATGTATGCCATCTTTTTTCATTCTTATCACAATCACCATTGCGGATCACATATTATTTGACAAGATTAGGAATGAAACATGGACTGAAAGCATATTTTGGAAGGTTTAATACTAAGAATAGCATTTAAATAATTATTATTTCCATCATAATTTTTTATTCCACCTTTCAAGCTATGTTCTTTTCATGAACATATAAATATATGCTTTGCCAATTCAGCATGAAAGTCAGCACCAAATGCAATGGCTACTAGTTTAAAGTGGAGGCCTTCTAACTTTGAATAAAAATATGCATTCAATTAGTATGAAGGTTATCCATTGATAACTTGCCATATCTCTGCAATCTCACTTACACATAAGATATAGTAAGCCATTCTTTAAAAGGTGCGATAAATGGAAGTGCTCTAGAGAAGACAAGTTTTGAGTCCATGTACATCACTTATGGAAGTGTTCAACCTTCTCCAGAGATCCCTAGACACTTGCTTTACACTCCCAAAGTCCATGAATATCTTTCCATTTCGTTAAACATATCCAATTTGTCAAAATGTTTGAATTGTGTTAATTTTTCAGTTATGCTAAAAGTTGAGTTTTTAAAAATTCCCATTTTCTTCTTCATTTAATAACCCATGTGGAGTTGTAAAATGTGAAAGGTTATATTTTTCTCTAAAAGTACATGATGTGGGCTATCAAATCCAAGTGAGTATGCCATCAAAGCCTCAAGGGTGACATCAAGAAAAATCAATCAATTTGGTGTAAAAGCAGGACACTTAAGTGTCCTAGGACATTCAAGTGTCCTAGTATAGAACTAGTGTTAAGAAAGGAAATGACTAAGTCAGGCTTTAGTGAATCCAAATCACCCTATGGAAGCTGTGCCTATCTTCTCAAGAACTCATTCAAAAGGTGAGTAAGGGATGCAATGGGTTTTGGGGAATTAACCCACCACTGAAACCCTTCTCTAGTATGTTCAGAGAAATCTTCTAGGTAAAATAACTTATGAAGTTCCTTTATGAATTCAGCCCAAGCCTTTGCTATGTGGACTAAAAGAGATGCCAAGGTAGATCCTAGAACTAGCCGAGTTAAGTAATGCATAAACATTTCTTCAAGTAGTCCATAGGTTTGTGCCTAGTCCTCAAATACATCTAAATATTTAGTTACATTCAGAATCGTCAACTTGCCTTTTTCTCTCAAGACCAGTTTAACTACACAAGCCCCCTGTTTCTCTATCACTAAATCCTTAAACACTTCCTCCATCTCTCTTCTTTGGTCTATGCTAAAATGTAGAACGAGGTCTAGTGTGAGTGGCTCTACTATCTCTCTTAGCTCAGAGTAGATATCAGCGAAGAAATTTGATGGGTCATGAGCTAGGAGGTGGAGGTCAATCTATACACTCATTATCTAGGCTAAGTCAAATCGAAATCACTTGCTCTTTCACTTTCTTGACTTGAATTTCTACTTGATCTTGATCTTGATGTCTTTGATTTATTACATAATTCTCTCTTAATTTCCCTTTCCTTGCTCTCTCTTTAATTCCCAAAAACTTTCAATTTGTTTTTCCCATTTTCTATGATATTTGTCCTACTATTTCCAATGTTCTGTCTAAGCTACGGAAATGTCAAATTTCTAGTCTAAGTAGGAATAAAAAGAGTGCAAAGGCATATGAATTAAACTAATGCAAAACCTGAATGCTCAGACTTAGGCAACCAAATCCAGCTTTCTATTTAAAGTGTGTGTGTGGAGCAATGCAAAAATTCAAAGAACTTAAAATGCTAGTACCTCGAGATCTTTGTCTGATGTGGAAGTTCTTATTTTCTCTCCTCAAGGAGTGGGTGGCATGTCAATGATCACCGGGCAGCCACCTTGCTTCACGTTAAGTTCAGGTGTCAGGAAGATAAAGGAGGTCTAAGGAGGGGAAGAGTAGCACAGGGTTGGATCAGGCCATTCTGAAGAGTGCATCCTCCCCCATCTAGCGAGCATCATGTGCATGCTCGGCACCTCACCCTGGTATGGTGCTCTTTGTCTCATAGGCTCGTGCCTGAGAAGAGAAAGCAAAAAGTACTCGGTTGCATAGAATGAAGTCATAGGGCATATGCATCATGAATGCCGAATGAAATATACAATGCTAAAGAATAGAAACTATCGGATCGATGTGCCAAGTAAACAAACGATGCTCAATGATGGTAATGAGTATACAATTGATGTCACCACGTGACTCTAAATGATACAAAAAATTCTGACACAATGCGGATCCTTCAATGATACCTCGAGTGATACTCTTTTGGCAAAAGTCATGCTTGAAGAAGGAGTTTCTGAGCCCACCATGTTTATCCCCTGCTAAACTTAATCTCGATGCTTTATCAGTGTGAATCTCTTCGAATACAGATGTTCAAGCATAGAGTATTGAGAGGGGAAGATATGGAGACCCACCGGAGCACAGACGGGAGAAACTCGGAGGAAGGACTTGAAACCCATGTGCAGGGAGCGATTATGGACAAAGAGAGAGAGAGAGAGGGAGAGAGAGAGGGAGAGAGAAGAAAATGTGGGTTGGCGTAGGAGAACATCACACACACACAGAGAGAGAGAGAGGGAGAGAGAGAGAGAGAGAGAGAGAGAGAGAGAGAAGTAGATGTGGGTCGGGACAAGAGAACATCACCGAGAAAGAGAGAAGAGAGAGAGAGAGAGGACAATAACTTTTCTTCTCTTTACTTCAATTCTTCACGACAATAACTTTGCTTCTCTTTACTTCCAAATGTGGAAAAAACCTGGAGAGAATCCGTGGGGGTAATGCTTCATTTCTAGCTTCAAAAACTTCAACTTTACTTCATATAATATCTAGAAAAAAAGATCCGCTGGCACCTCGAGAGAAGATCCACTAGGTACTCTTCACTTTGGTCTTCAAGAGCTTCAAATCTTTACTTCATATAATTTCCAAAAAAATCTACCGCAACTTGGAGAGAAGATCCACAAGGCATATAGGAGAGGGGGGGGGACTTCTCATTTAGTGTCTTGAAATAAGATTATGCCTCTAAAAATACTTTATTTACTCATTCTTATTTCTCTTTCTTGTTATTTTCTTTTTATTTTTATTTGACACAACTAAAAAAAAGTTCTTATTCCCCTCTTTCTTACCCTATCATTCTTTCTCTCTCTCAAAACAACTCCATGAGCTTTTAACTCTAATCTATATAGAGAAGTTCTACCCTAATCTATATACTTTAATGGTCAGTAGGACGTTGAATCTCAGATAATGTCAATTAATTTGACGTATCAATAACTTACAGATATGTTGAATTCAATATATATTTCAAACATTTCTTAAGCAAGAAAGAAGGTAAAACAAAATGATTGAAATTCACATATGCCAAAAATTCAATGTCGATTCTAGACCTTCATGATATATTTAGCGTTTCCTAAATCACAATCTATCCCCAATCATAATCTTTTGATCACTCAAAAATAAGAGAGGAGGGAAGATCGCAAGGATTGCACGAGCTAAGAGAAAATCTAATGCAAAACAGTAAAAACAAATGATGTAGAGAAGGAAGAATTCTGATATGATAGATGTGAATCAATGTTACAATAGCTTTGGACAATAGCTTCTTGACAAAGCCTCTACCTCCCGACCACCCGCGAGCTATCACAATCGCATTCACACTCGCACTCTTAATCACACTCCCACTCTCACTCTCAATCACAAGGTGATTCTCAGATTTCTGTGTGTATTTTGTGTTGATGTGTAGGTCTACCTATATAAAAGTTTGATCGTTGCCCTCCCAAAGAAGAGTGTGATCCACCAAATTTAGAGAAAGTAGAGTTTCTCCAAAACTTTCACAAAAAGCCATCCGATCGTAGTGTGCTTTCTTTCTTTAGCGTACATGTCAAAAATAGGAGAAAAACACCAAAAAGACATATCCTAAAATATCCATAATTAGACATGGTGACACGTGAGCATCAGATTCACGGATTCGAATAGAATTAGATAAGCCCTTGTTTTTTCTAATCATTGAAAATGGCACTTTTTAACGCCCTATAACTCAAAAACGGTGAGGAATTAGCTTCAGCTTGTGAGAGACACTTTTATTTAATTTTGCGATCTGCATAATAGTGTTAGAGACGTTTGAGGTCAAAATCCACCTCCAAATGCCACCTTTGAGCCCTGCAAGTTTCAAAATTCTAGAGAGAGAGTAAAATCAAAGCATTTTCTCAATGAACTAAATGTAGGACCCTGAATGAGGTACACAAAACATGATTGACAAAAATTTCACATAGGCACTTTTATTCTCTTATACTTGCTCTACCTTTCTCTCATACAGATTTTTCCTTAATTCTTTCATCTTCGCCTTCAAAATTCCACTAGAAAACATGATGCAAATAAGGTTTAGAGAGAGAATATGAAACTTGTCAACCCAAATTTTTTCCTACATGCATAAAATGACCTAATTATTCATTCCGAGCATTATCCCCACAATGAAATTCAGAAAACTCAAAATGAATTATTTCATTAGAAAAGAGGCCTATTACATGTCATATTCTGCAAAGCTTTACATGGTAGCGTATTGACCAAGTATGTGGTTGTATGTACAACCTCACAAATAATTAGGGCAATTCTTTTCTTTCATCATTGATCTTGCAAACTCAACAAGAGTTCTGTTTCTCCTTTCTACAACACCATTTTGATGAGGAGAGTACCTGCAAGTAACTTCTCTCTTTATACCTACATTCCACAAATAATCATTGAATTCATTTGAGAAATACTCTCCCCCTCCATCTGATCTTAACCTCTTCAATTTTTGTCCTGTAATTCTTTCTGCATATGCATGATAGTATTTAAATGTACTAAACACTTTTGATATGTCTTTGATCACATAAATAGTGGTCCACCTGGTAGCATCATCAACATATATGACATAATATCTTGAACCATTTATGCAAAAGGCCTTTGAAGGACCCCACATATCTGTATGTACCAATTCAAGTCTTTCGGAATACATGAAACCATGCTTATTATATGATTGCTTATGAGCCTTACCTAATTGACATGCTTCACATCTATATGTCATGTGTTGACCTGCAACATTACATAATCCAAGTACTGAACCATTATTAATCATCTCTTTGATTCCTCTTTCATTGAAGTGTCCAAGCCTCTTGTTCAAAAGATCCAACTTAGACACTTCTTGTTCTCCATATGTAAACATTGCATGTCCAACATTACCTTCTACCCTCAATGTGAAGAGCCTTCCTTCTTTCTTTCCTATAACAATTTGCTTATACCCTTGTCTAGGGTCTTCAACATAAACCCATCATTAGTGAACCTTACCTCATATCCTTTTTCCACAATTTGTCCTATACTAATCAAATTCTTTGGAATTTTAGGAACATACAAAGCCTTACTCAAGAGAGTACTTCCATCTTTGGCTTTAAGTGATCCAATTGACTTCACCTTGTGCTTTGTATTTTCACCTGTTTGAACTCTATGATTGATTGCCTTATGATCCAAAGCTGTCATCAAAGCAATGTTTCCACTCAGGTGATTGCTACACCCTAAGTAAATATAGAATACCCTTGAGTCTTCATTTGAAGCTTCACATGTTGCATTCATAATAAGATTTGAATCTTCTTTCTGATCTAATGCATAGTTGCTGAACCCGACACAGTGGAGAGGAGACGTTTCCATTATCTGGCATCTACCCATAGTGCTAAGGACAACAGACATTCCCAAGAATGGTGAGTAAGGGAAGGCTTAGCTCACATGCCTATAGTGCTTCTTCACGTGAACATTGGAGAGCGCTTCAGACCATTGTCGAGATGAAATCCCTTAGGGAAGTGTGCCTCAAGCTTTTCTTTCTCAAGTTCATTTCATTGATTTTCTGAGTGTGATATGATGTTGTGACCAAAAGAGAGTTATAAAATGTGCATGTTTTGATTGATTTGATTGATTATGAGATGAGAATTCATGTCATTTATGTAGATTAGACTTGTATATTTGTAAATAGTTCACTAACCTAATTCTAAACCCGTGAAACCCTGGGCTTGACCCTTGGAAAACCTAGCTTTGACCCTTTAAACCCCTTGAAAACCTAAGTTTTAGCCCACGGAAACCTAACATAAACCCTAGAAAACCCTAGGATTTTAGGTCACAACTGCAAATAAAACCATTAAACGATGTGCCTGACCTTAATCATAGGCAAAACCTAACTTTTCCCGATTAAAACCCTAAATTTGAACCTTAGATTTTCCATTTACCCTAAGTTTAATCCTTTAAATTAATCCTTGCCTTCTCTTGTTCATCCATTTTCTGTTTATGCTTTTCATTTCTTGTTCATGTTTTACAATTATATTGTTCATTCTCTTCCCATGTCCATGCCGAGAGAGAGAGAGAGAGAGAGAAATAGAGAGAGAGAGAGATGAGATCATTTGTAGGACACTTACTTCCTAGGCTTGTAGAATTTGTGTAATAGCATTGTGAACTATGTTAGAGACCCTCGCTCCTTTCGAGTCAGAATGTGGCATGCTATACCCGGCCGCCTAAAGTATCTAGAGCTTTACATCATCACAATTGTATCCTCTGTGGACATGTGCCTTGAGTTCTTCTATTCAATACACCTGCATTTGATTGTTGATGGCTCCCTCAACCCGGCTCACATGAGAAGAATGATGACGTTCGAAAGAGAGAGAGAGAGAGAGAGAGAGAGAGAGAGAGAGAGAAATGGGGAGTCGGGAGTCATGGAGAGAACTGAAATGGTAGGAAGGAGCTAGGAGCAGAGGCGAGCATCCTTCAGCTCTCTACCTTCATCATTGGCATCCACACTAAAGTGAAGTGACGCCTTGCATTGCCCCTAATGGTTCTTCATGTGCTCAATAGACGCTCACGGTGTTAGCAGCCTATGCAGAGGATGAACTTGGAAAGCTATTTGGTGATATTGATATAGGGGATACTCATGCACTGCGTGGCTATTGGTTCCGTACGCTGGTCAGTTGATGATGAGTCCGATACCTCGATTGATACTCTTTTGGCAAAAGTCATGCTTGAAGAAGGAATTTCTGAGCCCACCGCAGCAGAGACAGGAGTATTGAGAGGGGAAGATATGGAGACCCACCGCAGCAGAGACGGGAGAAACTCGGAGGAATGACTTGAAACCCATGCGCAGGGAGCGATTATGGACAGAGAGAGAGAGAGAAGCAGATGTGGGTCGGCACAAGAGAACATCAGAGAGAGAGAGAGAGAGATGATGTGCGAAGTAAGTCGACCTACAGGGATAATTTAGAGGGAAAGAGAAACAGGAGGTAGAGAGGCCTTTTGTTTTCCTTGAACAATCTCGTGTATCTGTTGAAAATATTCATATCAATGGATGTCTCTGGCACAACAAAATGGTTGAAATGTTCTCCTTCATGCTTGTGCTCTGGGACCAAAGGACATGGACTCTCTCGGCCTTTCAATGATCAAACCAGACTTTATCATCGCATCATTTTACAAAGTTTTTGGTGCGGATCCATCTGGTTTTGGATGCTTTTTCATAAGAAATACTGTTATGCAAAGTGTACAAAACGATTCCGGGGCTCCATTTCTTGGGATTGCGAGGATCATCCCATTTCCCATTGATTGGTCTTCGAGAGAGTCTAATGGTGAAATTGAGGAAGGAGCAGAGACCTCATATCCCAGAGGATGATAAATGTTCAGACTCAGATTTTGAGTTTCCTGATGGGATAAAGCTTATTCAAGAGGTGCCTTCATTTTCAGGTCCTATGTTGGGGTTTGGCAAAATCCATTCATCTGATGGCAGGGCAGATGGGGTTGACGATGAGAAAAGTGAAAAAGACGATGATATTTCGGTTTGCGATTCAATTGAAAAAAAATTTCATAGTCTTGTCTTCAGTGATTGGATTATGTGTGTCTATTTCATCGTCTTGTAGCTGTTTTGAAGTGAGACATTCTTCAAAAAGAGCTCAAAGCAAAGGCGCACTCATATATATATATATATATATATATATATATATATATATATATATATATATATATATATATATATATATATATATATATATGCGTAAATTGAGAGAGAGAGAGATGAAGCAAAAGAGATAGCTGGGTGTTGAAGGTAATCCCATGTACAGAGAGTTCCGTGAAAAGAAAACAAAAGATGAGGCAGGAATTGATATAGAGGAGAGAAAGGTAAAGATTGCGCAGGCAACTACATAGCAGAATTCGAGAAAAGCGACGATGAAGCACTGAGAGAGAGAGAGAGAGAGAGAGAGAGAGAGAGAGAGAGAGAGAGAGAGACGGAAGCGGCTAAGCGGCACGCACAGACCAGAGAGAGAGAGAAATGGAATTTTGAAGAGAGAGAGAGAGAGAGAGAGAGAGAGAGAGAGAGAGAGAGAGAGAGAAAACCACACAAGGAGATCGACACTGGGTTGAGAGATTCAAAGAAAGAGGTCGCCATCTGTACAAAGAGCGATACCGATGTCAGAGAGATTAGCTCTCTCTATATGACAACTTTGAAAATTCTAATGAACCGCTCTGAAGCATAGGAAAATGTTGATGAAGGAAACCTGTCAAAATCGATCCAAACAAGCCGACTTATTATTTCAAAGTTGACTATCTAAAATCTATTATGAAAAAATATCTATGAGTAAAAGCTTTATTGAAGATTTGCTTGATATAAGAAACTCCAAGAGTCAATGAGCAATAAAAATAGCACATATTATATCAATTACATTTATTATGAAACACTACGCATCCATATTAATGAAGGATGGAAGAGCGCACACTAGATGTGGGTGCTGATCGGATTCATTCAAAATTCTATTTTAAGAGAGTCAATCTCTAAATTTAGAGATCTTAATTTATAAAAGAACCCACAGGTTGCTTATACGGGGAGGCCAATATATGTTTATTCTGAGGCAAGATTCTAGAACTCATGGCTTGACGGAAAACGCATCTTATGCTATGATCTTTTCCCTGACACTTACATGATCATATTGGAGGGGGCAGAATAATCATCTGAAAAGCAATGTAGATTTATGAAGTAGAGGACAACAAGATCAAATATCATTTGACAATAATGCATGTTCTCTGATTCTAGCATTCATGCATGATAATCCGAATCTTGATCACCATCTCATAGAAATTTGGACAATGATTCTTTGCTAATTCTCACAACAAAACAATCGGGTAAGCAATGCCATATCTATGATAATCTCGACGTTGATTATATACATGCTATGTAAAACCCACCGCGAATTCCGTTCACATCTAGAGATTTTCTTTTTTGGATATTGGACCTACTATGTTTAGTAATTCCGATGCCATCGTGTGCAACACATCAATGATTCAAACTATAATCATCTTCCCATCTTTAACAATTTAATACTGTACTCTAAATACTCTTAAGGTCACACCTATAACTCTTTAAATTGTTTAGCAAACGATCTGAAAGCAACTTTAATGATAGTCGAGGATTGACTTCCAACTGAAAAACCATTTGTTTCTTGTTTGTGCAAATGTACAAGCCTATGCATTTGGCTTAGCATGGAAGATATTGTGTGGAAGCACTTGATGATTCATGTGAGCTATAGCTTGTAACTACTTGGTCAATGAGGATGGTAACTCATCTTATGAGCAAAGACTTGATAGCTTATATTACAGGTGAAGAAGAAAAGCCTCAGTTCAGAAATTCTAGTGTTCCAACTAGGGAGGAATTATCAGTTTTGAAGAATTGGATGAAGAAAGATGCTCAAGCTAGGAGCATTATCTATATGGCAGTCAATGACTACTTGCTACCTCATATTATAGGTCTTGAAAGTGCAAGTGATATATGGAATGCATTGGAGGAGCATTTCCAAAACACCACAAAGTCAAGGAAGGCATCCTTGTGGGCAGAATTTACCACTTTCAAGAAGAAGGCCTCTCAGGATAAATTTGTAAGGCAAATCCTCACAGGTTTGAGAGGTGATGACAAATGGAAGCTATTCATTTTGTCTACTGAATTATCACTTGATCCTTTTACTCCTGAGTTAAATCAATTGCTAGGACATATGTTAACCTTTGAGCAGGATCTCAAAGGTGAAGGTGACAAGAGTACAGGTCATGCAATGTATTCAAAGGATAAGAAGAAGAATATCAAAGGAAAGCAACAAGCAAATGAGGATGAAGGTACAACTAGCCAAGCTAACTTCCTAAGAGGAAGAGGAGGTGGCAAAGGTAGAGGAAGAGGCAGGAGTGATAAAGAAGGATTCAAAGCTTGCTGGATTTGTGGTAAGACAAATCACTTAGCTAATGATTGTTGGCATAATACTCAGAGTAACGGTGGATATAATCAAAACTTTAATTCAAGAGGAAGAGGTGGCAGAAATCAAAGAGCTAATTTTAGAGGTAGAGGTAGTAGATGTTATTTTGGAAGAAATGCAGGTAGAGGATTCCAAAGCCAACAATACAACAATACCTACTACAATTATGCTTCAGATGAGAAGGAAGATTCAACATTGATAATGAATGCAACTTGTGAAAGGAAAAGTGAAGATCAAAGAGTCTTCTACATTGACTCGGGATGTAGTAATCATTTGAGTGGTAACATAGCCTTGATGAGTGATTTGGAAAATAAGGTAACTAATCATGTAGTTCAAACAAGTGATAATACAAAAAACAATGTGAAATCAATTGGATCAGTGAAGGCCAAGGATGGAAGTAATCTCTTGAGTAAGGTTTTGTATGTTCCTACAATTCCTGAAAATCTGATAAGTGTAGGACAAATTGTTGAAAAAGGTTATGAAGCTAGGTTCACTAATGAAGGAGTGTTTGTGGAAGACCCTAGCAATGGGTATAAACAAATTGTTTTAGGGAAGAAAGAAGGAAGATTGTTCACATTGAAGATTCAAGATAATGTTGGTCATGCTTTGTTCACTTATGGTGGACATAAGATCTCTGAGTTAGATCTTTGGCATAAGAGGCTTGGACATTTTAATGAAAGAGGTATCAAGGATATGGTTAGCAATGGTTCAGTGCTTGGATTGCCTAATGTTGCAGGTCAACATATGACATACAGATGTGAAGCATGTCAATTAGGTAAGGTTCATAAGCAATCTTATTCCAAGCATGGTTCTATGTATTCAGAGAAGCTTGAGTTGGTACACACAGATGTGTGGGGACCATCAAAGGATTTCAATATCAATGGTTCAATGTACTATGTGATTTATGTTGATGATGCTACCAGATGGATCACTATCTATGTGATCAAAGATAAGTCAGAGGTGTTCAATACATTTAAACATTATCATGTGTATGCAGAGAGAATTACAGGTCATAAGTTGAAGAGACTAAGGTCAGATAGGGGGAGAGTATTTCTCTAATGAGTTCAGTGATTACTTGTGGAATGCAGGTATAAAAAGGGAAATTACGTGCAGGTACTCTCCTCAACAAAATGGTGTAGCAGAGAGAAGAAATAGAACTCTTGTTGAGTTTGCAAGGTCAATGATGAAGGAGAAAAATTGCCCAAATTATTTGTGGGCTGAGGCTGTAAATACAGCTACTTATTTGGTCAATACGTTACCATTTAAAGCTTTGCAGGGTATGACACCATATGAGGCATGGTGGGGTAAGAGACCTACTCTAGACCATTGCAAAGTATTTGGATGTTTGGCATATGCATATGTGCCATCACAATTGCGGCATTAATTGGAGCCTAAAGCTGAAAAATATGTGCTCATTGGATATGATGATAAGCAGATGGGATATATGTTGTGGAGTCCATCCACAAAGCAATTTATTGTATCTAAAGATGTTACATTTGATGAGCAAGGTACTTCGCATGCAGGTACAATCAATATTTATGCTGGTGATGAAGAAGTTGTGACTCAAAAGAAAGGTAAATCAAAGGTTTAGATATTTGATGAAGAGGAGAACAATGAAGTGCAGGTTGAAGTTGAAGAAGTGCCAAGGTTTGATCGAGAATGTGATGAACCAAAAACCTCAAGGACTGGAGAACTTAGAAGGTCATCTAGACACAAATGGCAACCTACAAGGTATAGCTATGAAACTTCTTTTTTGGCTACCAAAGATTATGCTTGTATGATAAAGGCAGATGAAGACCGTTCTACATATGAAGAGGCAAAAGGTAAGGAAAATTGGGAGAAAGCTATGCAGGAAGAGTATGATGCATTGATGGAAAATGAGACTTGGGCTTGGTTCCTAAACCAAATAGTCAGAAGATTATTGGATGCAAATGGGTCTACAAGGCAAAGAGGTTTGCAGATGGAAGTGTGTCTAGGTATAAAGCTAGACTTGTTGTGAAGGGTTTTGCTCAGACATATGGTATATATTATGATGAGACCTATAGTCCTGTGGCAAAGATGACAACTATCAGGACACTCATAGCTATTGCTGCATGTAAAGGTTGGAAGTTATGTCAATTAGATGTGAAGAATGCTTTTTTAAATGGTTATATTTCAGATGATGTTTTCATGGAGCAACCACAAGGATTCAGAGATGGAAGGTATCCAGATCATGTATGTAAGCTCAAGAGAGCCTTGTATGGTTTGAAGCAGGCCCCAAGGGCATGGAACTATAGACTTGTAAAGTTCTTGAAAGAACTTGGATTCCAAGTATCTAAAGCAGATAGTAGCTTGCTTGTCAAAGCAAGTGATGATGGGTTCATATATATGTGCATATATGTTGATGATATAATTCTTACAGGTACAGATGAGAAAAGCATTCAAATCCTAAAGAAGCAAATGGAGAAAGAGTTCAAAATCAGTGACTTGGGAGACTTGTCATATTTCTTGGGCATGGAGATCTCATACACTCAACATGGAGTGTATGTAACTCAATAAAGGTATTTGAGAAACTTGTTGATCAAGTTTAAGATGAATGATTGCAGGGTAGCACCTATTCCAATGGAGGTGAATCATTAATTGAGCAGATATGGAGGTGAAGACTTCAAGGACATGAAACTATATCAGAGTTTGGTTGGTAGTCTCATCTATGCTACATTAACTAGACCTGACTTGTCATATGCAGTTGGAGTATTATCTCAATTCATGCATTGCCCTAGGAAAGAACATTGGATTGCATGTCAAAGAGTGTTGAGGTACATTAAGGGTACACTCAAAGAAGGTTTATTTTATGGTTTTATATCAGATACAAACATGA
>CM035419.1:132280754-132283254 GCA_020310875.1 Ceratopteris richardii
TTCACAACAAGTCTAGCTTTATACCTAGACACACTTCCATCTGCAAACCTCTTAGTCTTGTAGACCCAATAGTATCCAATGATCTTTTGACTATTTGGTTTAGGAACCAAATCCCATGTTTGATTCTCCATTAATGCATCATATTCTTCCTGCATAGATTTCTCCCAATTTTCCTTACCTTTTGCCTCTTCATATGTGGAAGGGTCTTCATCTGCCTTTCTCATGTAAGCATAATCTTTGGTAGCCAAAAAAGAAGTATCATAGCTATACCTTGTAGGTTGCCACTTGTGTCTTGATGACCTTCTAGTTTCTCCACTCGTTGAGGTTTCTGGTTCTTCACACTCAGGATCAAATCTTGGCATTTCTTCAACTTCAACCTGCACTTCATTATTCTCTTCTTCATCAAATATCTGAACCTTTGATTTACCCTTCTTTTGACTCACAACTTCTTCATCACCTGTATTAATATTGATGGTACCTGCATACCAAGTACCTTGATCATCAAATGTAACATCCTTAGACACAATGAATTGTTTTGTGGATGGACTCCACAATCTATAACCCATCTGCTTGTCATCATAACCAATGAATACATACTTTTCAGCTTTAGGTTCTAACTTGTGTCTTAATTGTGATGGCACATATGCATATGCCAAACATCCAAATACTTTGCAATGATCCAAGGTAGGTCTCTTACCCCACCATGCCTCATATGGTGTCATACCCTGCAAGGCTTTACATGGTATCCTATTAACCAAATAAGTAGCTGTATTTACAGCCTCAACCCATAAATATTTTGGGCAATTTTTCTCCTTCATCATTGACCTTGCAAACTCAACAAGAGTTCTATTTCTTCTCTCTGCTACACCATTTTGTTGAGGAGAGAACCTGCAAGTAATTGCCCTTTTTATACCTGCATTCCACAAGTAATCACTGAACTCAATAGACAAATACTCTCCCCCTCCATCTGCCCTTAGTCTCTTCCATTTATGACCTGTAATTCTTTCTACATATGCATGATAGTGTTTAAATGTATTAAACGCTTCTGACTTATCTTTGATCACATAGATAGTGATCCATCTGGTAGCATCATCAACATAAATCACATAGTACCTTGAACCATTGATACTGAAATCCTTTGATGGTCCCCACACATCTGTGTGTACCAACTCAAGCTTGTCCAAATACATGAAACCTTGCTTGGAGTAAGATTGCTTATGAGCCTTACCTAATTGACATGCCTCACATTTGTATGTCATATCTTGACCTGCAACATTAGGCAATCCAAGCACTGAACCATTGTTAATCATATCTTTGATATCTCTTTCATTGAAGTGTCCAAGCCTCTTGTGCAAAAGATCTAACTCAGAGATCTTATGTCCTTCATAAGTGAACAAGGCATGACCAACATTACCTTGAATCTTCAATGTGAACAACCTTCCTTCTTTCTTCCCTGAAACAATTTGTTTATACCGATTGCTAGGGTCTTCCACAAACACTCCTTCATTAGTGAATCTAACTTCATAACCTTTTTCAACAATTTGTCCTATACTTATTAGATTCTTAGGAACTGTAGGAACATACAAGACCTTACTCAAGAGAGTACTTCCATCCTTGGCTTTCAATGATCCAATTGACTTCACATTATGCTTTGTATTGTCACCTGTTTGAACAACATGATTAGATACCTTATTTTCCAAATCAGTCATCAATGCTTTGTTACCACTCAGGTGATTGCTACACCTTAGGTCAATGTAGAAGACTCTTTGGTCTTCACTTTTCCTTTCACAAGTTGCATTCATTATCAATGTTGAATCCTCCTTCTGATCTGAAGCATAATTGTAGTAGGTATTATTGTATTGTTGACTTTGGAATCCTCTACCTGCATTTCTTGCAAAGTAACCCCTACTACCTCTTCCTCTGAAGTTACCTCTTTGATTTCTGCCACCTCTTCCTCTTGAATTAAAGTTGTGATTATATCGACCATTACTCTGAGTATTATGCCAACAATCATTAGCTAAGTGATTTGTCTTACCACAAATCCAGCAAGCTTTGACTCCATCTTTATTATTCCTGCCTCTTCCTCTACCTTTGCCACCTCCTCTTCCTCTTAGGAAGTTGGCTTGACTAGTTGTGCCTTCATCTTCATTTGCTTGTTGTTTTCCTTTGCTATTTTTCTTCTTATCCTTTGAGTACATTGCATGACCTCCACTCTTGTCACCTTCACCTTTGACATCCTGCTCAAAGGTTAACATATGTCCTAGCAACTGATTTAAGTCAGGAGTAAAATGATCAAGTGATAATTCAGTAGATAGAATGAATGGCTTCCATTTGCCATCACCTCTCAAACCTGTGAGGATCTGCCTTACAAATTTATCCTCCTGAATGTCTTCATCAACAGCTCCTAATGCATCTGCAATGTCCTTCAGTCTAGTTACATAATCTGAGATGGATTGAGACGCCTTCTTCTTGAATGTAGTAAATTCTGCCCACAAGGATG